>OX637865.1:42475048-42846517 GCA_951802705.1 Netelia virgata | reverse complement strand
CGCGTCTCGATCGAAACGTCAGCCTGAGGAAGAAGATAAACGAGATTGGAGGTTGGACAGCGTCGAACCGTTTAGATTGCCGATCCGTTTCTACCGGTGGATACTCCGTGCCGTTTCGCGTGCCAGAGGGCTCGTTTTCCGAGTTGGTCGACGACGTTCGACGAGGTTTAAGAGGAGGAGGAGGGAGAGGGGAGGGGAGAGGAGGTCGAAAGAGAGGGAGCGGGAGGAAGAAGAGGAGAGAGAGAGGAGAAGGAGGAGAAAGAGGAGCGCAACGCTAAATCGTCGCGACGATCGAGTCTCGCGAGACCCGCGAACGGGGAAGCAAACGATCCACCAAACGCTCCCGCGGCCACGAGCTCGACCGATTTACAACAAAAATAAACAAAGAATTAATAATAATAGTAATAATAATAATAATAATAATAATAATAACGATAATAAAATTTATTCGAACAACCGTGCTGGTGCTTCGAGGACAAAACTCTACTGTTGATATCTCACGTACGAGATACATACATATATATATACATATATATATATATACATATATTTATGTCAACTCGCTATACACTTTAAAACGCTCAAGAATTTTTCATCCTAGTTCCTGAAGGATTTACGAGGAAGAATAAAAGGAGAAGATCGTAAACGGCTCGAGGATAGAATATAAATCATATTTTTTCAGAATTTGATTTTCAATAGAGGAAGAAGAAGGAGGAGAAGTGATAGAGAGCGAGAGAGAGAGAGAGAGAAAGAAGAAAATCTTGAAACGAAAGAAAAATCGTTGTTAAAAGATAATACGAGAGACATGTATTTATTATATCGGAGTTATTTAATGCCTTGAAAACTGAGGATATGCCTTCCATCCCGTACGAACGTAAAACATTTTCTACGTGAGGAGAAACGTAACGAAAGGTAACGAGCCCCGAGGTGAAAACGAAAAATTTCGCGCGCATCGTTCCTAGTTCGCGTTCACTCTCGTGATTCGCGTACGATAAATCCTGTGATCGTTCGACAAAAGAAGAAAAAAAGCACGACGACGGTGAATCAAATATTTTCGAGATACGTGAGTGAGATAGGAAGTTAAGGGAGAGAAAAAAATAAAAAAATAAAAGAAAAGAAAAGAAGAAAACGATTTGAGATTGAAAAAAAAAATTATTGTTTCTGTTTTCCTTTTTCTGAACGATAAGGGTAGTTTTGGTTAACGCAAGAGGGAGGTAAGAAGAAGAAGGAAACGGAACGTGAAATCACGAAGCAGAAATAACGAACAACGAGAATGGTGACGAAGTCCGAGAACGCGCGTAACGGGCACGAGTTGGCACCCTTGAACGAGGAACGCCAGGGCCCTCACAACGTAACGATTGTCGTGACCTCGAATCAAAATGCACCCGCTGGACAGGATGCGAATGATAACAGAGCCGCGTGGAGCGGGAAGATGCAATTTTTCCTCAGCATCATCGGGTACAGTGTCGGCCTCGGAAATATCTGGAGGTTTCCATATCTGTGCCAGCAAAATGGGGGTGGTGAGTTAACGAAATGAAAATTAAAGAAAAGAAACAGAAAAGAAAAGACATTTTTTCATTTTCTTTTCACTAACGATGCAGCTCGAAAGACGAGATGCAATTTAGCCGACTATTCAAGATTGACTAGTTTCAGGGAGATTTATTTTGGCCAGATGCCAAAATCGAGGCTGATGAGTCACGAAAAAAGATTTCAATTTTTTTTTTCTTTTTTTTTTTTTTTACTAATTAAGAATATCGCGCGAAACTTGAGTCGCGCTATTTACGAGCTCGACGTTGATACGATTCGTAATGGTCAGGAAATACGCTTTGAAGCGAAAGATTGGTTGAGAAGTTGAGATTCGAATTATAACGATTATTAATTAGAAGGAAAGTTTGATGAAGAATGATTTATAGATGTGTATCGATCGTGATTAATCGATAGATCTGTAGATCGTTATTAATTAAATTAGTTTTACACGATTGAATTAATTTGAAACTCATTATAAATGTTGTTCGAGTGAAAATTAAAATATTAAGTAGAAATAGACAGTAACGATCAGACACGAAAATTGCATCGTTAATAATTGTATCGTTTCCGTTACGCAAACTTCCTTAAATATCCGTTACGTAACCCTTTCATGTGCAAATCGTAAGCGGCTGCCTCGATATAAATATCGAATTTTCATTCAAGCATCCCCACTGTCGATTTATTATTTTCAAAATTTTTTTAAAAATTGCATTTTATTCCAATTCATCGGAAATTATGCAAAAACGATTTTTCAAAATCACGTATCGATTACTATGGAAGATTTCGATCGAGCGATCGTCGAAAAATAAAAAACTATTTTCCTCAGCGATTCGTTTCCGGCTCTCTCTCTCTCTCTCTCTCTCTCTCTCTCTCTCTCTCTCTCTCGCTCTCTCTCTCTCTCTCTCGCTCTCTCTTTCCTCGTTCTTCTCGTTCGCTCGCCACTTTTTCGTCGCGTACGTACTTAGTCGAGTAGGAAACTGAGGGGAGCTTAAAAAGCCCGGGAAACCACGGAAAGATGGGGAAAAAAGGTTACATCAGAGCTCGCCCGCTGCCGGGCCTGAGCGATCAATTCGACAGCGTTCGGAGATTCTCTAACCCAGATTCCAGTGCATAAAGCTGAGAGTGAGAGAGAGAGAGAGAGAGAGAGAGTCGATAAGGTCGCGGATAGACGCTCGTAGAGACCGGTTCGTTCTCCAACGGTCACCGTATCGATAACGCCACCTTGACACACACATGATTTCCTCATTGCCCTCTCGGTCGATACGGCAGATTATCAATTACTTTATAAAAAAAATACAATTTTATTAAAGCCGGTTGTCAAAATATTTTCTTTAATGAACAAAAAAAATAATAAATTTAATACTTTATTCACGAAAGCGAATATTTTGTATTAGTTAATTTTAATTTTTAATTTCGTATCGTGATTTAGCGAATAATTAATTTTCCATAATATCGCGAGGCCAAGGTCTTCCGTGGTGGATGTGGGTCAGCACACATACACCACTCTTCTCTCCATACCGATTTTACCCTCGACCCACCCCCTCTGGCTCCATTTGTTGCACCCTCTTCAGACCTCGCGCAGAACTCGCCGGGGCGCGCGATTTTCCAGCTAACGCGCGACGATCTCTCGGCCCACGTAATAGTCTTGAATTTTCCTCATAAGGATGAGAGCATATACGTCGAAAAATATGATAATTTTTTTTTAATAATCAAAAACTCTCGGAAGAAACGTTAGTTTTATTTTTATAATTTTTTTTTCCAGAATTAATTTTTTTTAATTCGTTCATGAACTTTGATCGTTATTTGTTCGTGAAATAATTCAATATTGAGGAGGGTTGAAATATCGGAGGAAAATTGATCCGAAAGTTTCACCATCGAGCCCACGTGCATGAGAAATTAAAAAAAAAAGGAAAATTGATTATTCACGATGGGAGGAATACACGCGAATCGTGAGACGCTAATAACTAATAGCCCGAGTGATTTTGCTCCGTATCTTCCGCCATCTTTGCAATCTTCGTTCGAATTCTCGCGTTATTTTGCAAAGTGGAAAAAAGTGGAGCAGCAGAAGAAGGAGAAGGGTTGGGGGATGATTACTTTGATATCGAGAAAACAGCAAAAAGAAACATATTTGTCATCATCAATGCAAAATAAAGACAAATTTAACGATCGTGCGAAGACATACCGAATGAAAAAAAATTTCAAAAATTGTTCTTAAAATGCAAAAATAATCAATAATTAAATTAATTTTTTAATTTATCGACGTAATATTTGTTTCATGCCAAATTTTAAACAGTTCTTTGCTTCGTGTAACCGTCGTTTTTGTCTTCTTCTTTTTATCGTTTTTTCGATGAATTCACGAGAAAGAATTCCGAAACGATGGCGGGAGGCAAGCATTTCCGGTTAACGACGCACTCGATTCTTTCGCCTCCGCTCGGTAACCGATCGTACGGCATTCGCAATCTATTTCCAACGGCATTTGTCTTCTTCCTGACGTATTTATAGAAAGTATATTTATATCACATAAATCATTCCGTAAAATTGTGGGAGAAGAACGCGGCAACGATATTTTCGTAACTACCGAAAGATCGCAGACCCACCGAGAGTTTCGTTTATTTCCATGGGCGAGATAGATATGCCGAATTTTATTCCCACCGCTGGCTCCGTATTAGAGCGATCACGTGACCTTTTTACTCCAAAGTAGAAAAAAAAGAATAAGAATTCTTTTTTCACAAAATGAAAATATATTTTCCCAATTCGCCTTTTAAACGATCATTTTTTACGATACCTACTTACGATACTTAGAAGGTCCTCGCCATTTTCAGAATCGAAGTTCAAGTGCATTCGTGTAATTATCGAGCCACGCGAGACATGGAAATTACATTGACATTGGGGTGAAATAATGTTCGATTTCGATACGTGCGATTCGTTCGTGTGCAGAAATAATGATCGATATAAATATCGAGGATCGTTGTGTATACGGAGAGACGTAAGTGCTGCTGACCTTTCCGTGTATCTAAAGGGGTAGGGGGAGGGAGGGTGGGACTGAAAGGTATTGATGTATTGATCGAACCTCCCGACGGTGACTCCGGGAGGCTCGACTCGGATATTATATCTAGGCCTCTATACATGTTCTCGCGTCTTTCAGGTGTGCGAGTCATCCATTCGACGATTTATTTTCCAACACTTTAACGACAAATAAGATAGAAAGTTATATGTACGAAATAGGGTGATCATTTTCCAATCTTGTCACTGGGACGAGAATAAAATTACTGATTACTGACTCGTATCGATTTGTAGCGTTAAATGTAAATTTGATTTAAATTAATTGTTTGATATTGAATTAAATATTCAAATAATGAAAATTCGATTAAGGGAGTCTTATCGTTGAGGGAGGAATCAAAATTTTATTCCGGTTTTTGCTCACATTCCAAGTGGACTGAGGGTTTAAGTCCATTAAGAAAAGTTGTTACAAAACGACTAAAGAACAACATACTGAAAATTCAAATTTATCCTACGTAAAGTTTATTTGTTATATAATAAAGAAAATCATGAAACTTTTTTTCATAAGATTGTTATAAAAACTAATTGAAGCTTGTTTGGTGTCATATAAAAATGTGTGCAAAATTTCAACAGTCTTCATCGACCAAAAAATCGAGATACTCATTGTATAATATTGCGATATTTAACACGGGCTCTTATGGGAGGTTACGAAAAATGACGATTTTCAAGAATAAATATCTTGATTTTTGAGTCGGTAAAGGCCCCTGCAATTTTACATACATGTACATATGACATCAAAGAACGTTTTTGCAAATTTTCAGTGAAATCTAACGGTAACGCTGTAGTGATAGGACTATCTTAAACAAAAAATCGAATTATAAAATCTATGAAACGAATATGTTTCGTTAGTTAATCAATTATTTTGCCCAGAGTACGATCCAAAATACTGTTAAATATTAAATCGATTGTTTAAATTAATTATTAATATTAAATTAAATATTAAAATAATAAAAATTCAGTTAAACAAAAAATCGAATTATAAAATTTACAAAACGAAAATATTGCGTTAGTCGATTAATTATTTTGGTCACAGTTCGATCGAAAATAAAGTTGAACATTAATTGTATTCAAATTAATTCTTAATATTAAATTAAATATTCAATTATTAAAAACTCATTGAAACAAAAATCAAACTTAAAACTGTACAGACCGAAAATATTTCGTTAGTCAATCAACGATTTTATCACCGATTGATCGAAATTATTGTTCGTTATTTGACGTTACGATATTTTGTTTTCCATCATTCATTTTCCTCGATCTATTTACAAAAATTATTTTCGAATCGCGTAAAACCGTGTCGTTGACCTCACAGCGTGTCGATAAAGATTCCCAACGATCGTATTCAGTTACCGCTTTTACGGAAATTAGGCGCTCCCTATTTTTTATTTCGCATAACGTCAAAAAAAAAACGTTCTCGGTACGTCGTTCGTAAAAGTAACGTGATTCGCTCGACGTTTCTTGTCTCTCGCGTAACCTAGGGTTCGTGTGGAGATTTGATCAATGTTGGCTATAACGTGGCCGAGAACTTACGAGAGTCCTTGACTATCGAACTATACAGGTATACATAGTTGTACCGTACGTGCGCGGTACGTAAATACTCTCTGTGCTCTTCCAGCCGGATATTCCCCGCCTGTGCATACTTAATTCAACTACTTCTATCTATATATACAAAGGCTTCGCGTTACATTCCTCTATTTTCAGATATTATTATCTTTGACCCGTAATTTTAATTAAAACAAAATTATTCGTTCGTCCCAAAATATATATATTTTTTTGTTATATATTTTTTTCGCTTTTAATTAAAATTTGTCATAATTGAAATTCTAATGAATCCAAATATATTTCGTTTTACCGATAAGTTTAAGGATTTGCTTAAAACAAAATTGGTAAATTAGTACCGATAATGGTTTTATCGCTTCGATTATCCTTGTTTACCATCGAAATTTCCGTTTGATTTTCCTTCGCGAAACTCCCCTGGCGACACGAAAATTCGAAATCGACCCGCGAGAGAGCGATTACGAAGTCGGATTACGATAAATACACCAAGTAACGCGATGCTTCAATATGATAGGCGAGAGTTTATATCAGGATTGATCGGACCCCACGCGCGTATCGCGCGTCATCACACATTGAATCGACGTCGAAACTACGCTGGACGTCACGATAAAACAAAATCACAAAATTTCGCACTAAATAAAAAAATTCCAATTTTCTCATAACCAAAATTAATAATAACAAAAAATCATCATCGATAAAAATGACAAAAATATATCCGTCCCTTCTTTCGTTCATTTTTCTCAACAATAACAAAAAAAAAGAAAAATCGATAAACAAAACGATGTCAAGGAAATATTACTCGGTACGATAAAAAAAATCGAGTATTTCCGGCGTTATTCGATTCGCGAAATACGTTAGCGCGTAATGAGGTCGTGACACGCGACGTACCGTTGTCGCGAAATAATTAAAACGCAATTAATGATCATACCCCGATTTTCAACGGTCTCTCGCGATAGCGGCTGAAAAATTGACGAAGAAACGTCGCGTAGTTGCCCGTTAACGTCGGTATTCGTCGACGTCGTCGCGAAGCATTCGTCGAGATAGCCCTAGCTATCGAGTTTTGCCGGAGAGTGGAATTTTCCACGAGATAGGAGGACAACGTACCGATCGATCTTCGTGAATAAACTCTATATACATGCAAATCTATATATAAATACATATATACATGTAAATCTATGTATACGTATGTATATAAAGATGTGTGTGTATATTCCATAGCACGTGAGTTTACTCTAGCCATGTGCTTTTCGCGATTCACATATTTAACAAAAATCTAGGTGAAACTTCGATCGACCGTTCGATCGACGCACCGAGTTTCCTCTACATTTATTCTTTTTCCTCCAATTCTCAAAAACACAACGAAAGAGGGTTTTTTTTATCCCCCGTGGGGATGCTTCGTTCCGCATCATAGATTATGCAAACCTCAGCCATGAACGAGCGATGTAACGGGTCGTTCGGGTGAGCCAATTTTCATTCGAATTCAATTATTCATAGATATAACCGCGAGTAGGTCATCGAGGTTCGACACGAAAGAAGAAAAGACCGAGAGAGAGGAAAAACAGAGGGGGAAAAATCAAATCTTTCCCATTGATCTTTTTCATTCGGAGCAAAATGGTATATACGTGATTATACGAACGAATGAAATGAAAATTCTGCGAAAAGTCTCGTGTTCTTTTTTTTTTTCTTCAAATGGTAAAACGCAAAATCGAGAATATCGAGCGATATCCTCGTTAGAATTACGAAATTGGCGTGCAATGGATTGTCTAATACTCGACTCGATCGTAATGTACGTAATGAAGAAGAGAACGGAGGGTGGCTGCGGTTGTTAGGTCCACCGTTACGTCCTCGCGGGAAGCACCGACCCTTCGCACACTCTGTAGTCTCCTGTCCACCCTTGCTGAATTCTGCTCGAAATGATATATATATATATATATATATATACATTATGTATATATATATATATATATATATATATATATATATATATATATATATAATGTATGTATGTATGTATATGTATATATGGGACACAGGATGAGAATTGCGAGACGGAGTGAAGAAACGGGAGCACGAGAGCGAGAGACGATGAGCGACGGGGGTTGCAATGCGCGCTCGATCAATACGAGACACTCTGGCTGCTTCGCCAAAGTGGAAGGGAGAGCGAGAGAAGTGCCGCGGGTTATATATCTGCGAATAAAATACGAGACAAAAAAGGTCGGCTAGAAAAAGAAATAGAGTGAGAGAGAGAGAGAGAGAGAGAGAGAGGGAGAGAATAAAAATAAGAAAAAGAAACGGCTATTATGGATCGCGAGAGATGCGAGAGGGCTGAAAGTCTTTGGTTCATATATATAGACTAAAATCATTATCATTATTATTAATATTGTTATTATTATCATCATTGTTATTTGTATTATTATTATAATTATTGTTGTTATTATCGTTATTGGTAATATTATTATAATTATTATGATTATTAATGACCGAGCTCTCTGACAAGTGAATAATTAACAAGGTTTGTCACGACAATTAAACTTTATGACGTTTCATACATTTTATAATGAGACGATACGGTATTTTAATGAAAAGTGTTATATCACAGATTCTTGGGGTTATATTTAGCTCGAATGAAAGGCAGGGGATAAAATGAAGCCAAAGTGGAAGCGAAAGGCAGATCGAAAGGGATTTGCAAAGCAACGAGGAGCGTTATAGATATATCTACGTGGATAATTTCGTTCTTTTTTGTCGGTTTGCAAAACTGAAAAACACGTTTTAACCACCAGCCGGCGTATTGAGATATTCTCGAGGGTTAGATTTTGCTTCTCTCTCTCTCTCTCTCTCTCTCTCTCTCTCTCTCTCTCTCTCTCTCTCTCTCTCTCTCGCTCTCTCTCTACCTAGCCTTCTCTCTCTGAACCTCAGGTACGAATGTTGGAATCTCGATGAACGTATGAATGAGCCAATACGAGGGAACGTAGAGGGCGCGGAGAGTGAGAGGGGGTTGACGCTCTTTGCCGTACTTCCGCCATTCAAGAAGGCCGTTGAAAAAAAAAGAAACGCCGTTGATGGTTTTCTTCTTGCTTCTTTCGCTCCCTCCCTCTCTCTCTCTCTCTCTCTCTCTGCACCCCCCACTTTTTTCCCACTACGACCAGACAGACCGAGGGGAGAACTCATCTACTGAGGGTTTTCGTCGGAGATTTTATTTTTTTTATTTTTTCACCCCGAGGGTGAAAAGTCCTCTCCTCAATCACCGTGTTCCACATCCACTTTGGGTTACGTTCTTCAAAATTGACGAAGGGAAAATGTTTTCACGAGCTGGGATATAATCTCGGATCTTTTCATCTCCGGCTCTAGGGTCCGATACCGCTCTATGTCCAACCACCTTTGAACCTCGCGAGAGATTTCGTCCCGAAAGATCGTGTTCACAAATTTACAAAACGTGTAAATTACGTCAAACGTACCACGTTAATAGGACGAATATTTCTTGTTTTTCTCATGGATCAGAAAAATAGTCTTTTTTCTAAATGAAATATTTGTTTTTATCAATTTGGTGAAAATTTTGAAGCGAATGTAATTTAAGAACTCACATATGCCGGCGCGCGAAAAATTATTATAAATGTTATGTGGTGGAATAAAAATTAAATTGTTGATTTCACATTTTTTATTGACGTTTTAACTGTAAGAAAATAATTTTGTTTTCTTTAATATTAACATTATTGTTTACGGGTAGAAACGAACGACTGATGAACACCGCGGTGCCTCCTGGTCGGCATCATAACTTCACCAAAAATTATCCAATTTGCAAAAATAAAGCAGAATCTAATAAAGAAATATAGTAGTTATAGTCTGACGGAGAGAAATTTTTTGTTTCGTCAAAAACAAAAAAATGACAGTGCTTAAAACTTTAGTATGCAATTTAAAAAGAAAAAATCAATGTTTAATAATTTATAAAGAATTGCCCAACCAAAAAATTACAAAATCCTCTCGACAAGCTATAGAGAAAATAGTTATCAAGATTATCAAAAAGAAAAAGTTAGAAAATATTTAAAATTCACTGAGTTATCGTGCGACCATGTCTAAAAACATAGTTTTAAGAAAAACGCGTTTAAAGTTTCTGGTACGCCGAGTCTCCCATTCCAGCTTCGTACTGTACACCTTCTTCCTCTTGTATTTTCTTGTTTTTTATCATTTTCTGCAATCTCTTATCAATTATAGTTTCTATAAACGTCCTATAAACGACCTTGGTTTTTAAGAAACCCAGATTTTGCGAACAAAAGAAATACGAAACGTAGCTGTCGAGAGGGGCGCGGCAGTTAGGGAGGTAGCCGCCCAACCCGATATCCGGTCACATTTATTGCTATAACTTTGTAACGGACTAGAATCTAAAAAAAAATTTGTTTCTGAAAAATTTGTAAAAGTATAAAGAATAAAAATTTGTAGAAAACAATAAATCATGGAAATACAAATATTTTCGCTCGGGATCGATAATCGGCGATTCGTAATTAGCTCGGTCCGACCGAAATTCGCCTTGGCCGAAACACTTTTTTTTCGAATAATCAATCACGACTGATAACGTCCAGTGGGCAAATATTTATATACCTATATATATTATATATTATTATTTATTTTTTTGTCATTTGCTTGTATTTGCATGAGAGGATAAAATTTACGAAGGCCGCGGATTGACCTTCGACCCTGGGCTACTCTCGTAGACCGATCATTATCGGATCAGACGGAAGGCTTCTGGGTTAGTTGGTCGATGAATAGGGGCTCTCTTCGACACTACGATGTGTGTCGTAGTCGTTCGCGTTACAGGGTAGACCTCTCGTTTCACGAAAATGTGGTATGGCTGTGCTGGAAATGCGTGGGTGCCTCGTATATTACATACGTATATATGTGCGCACACACACATGTGTAAAACGTTCGTCGTGTACTGAAATAGAAAGGATCGTATATAGACACGTGTATAACACTCGACGAATTTGTTGGGGATGACGATTCTCGCATTTTTTCGACGCGCGTCTCGAACGATCTTCTCATATCCGGAGCTACGTCCCAACCGGAAGTTGCTTTCTGAAAGGATTTATCACGCTGAAAATATATAAAAAATTATCTATGTATTATTTATTTCTTGTTTTATATTCTTTTCGATTTTATCATTTGTTAATAATTAAGATTTATTACTTCATTATTATTTTATTATTATTTATTTAATTAGTAATAAAATAATAATTTATAAATAGAATATTAATAACGATAATTTCCTAGCGTTTAAAATTCAATAATTATTTGAAAAAAATCGTTTTTTTAAATTGAATTTCGTACGTTTCTTTTTATTCGTTTGATAAATTTCGTAGCGCGACGTTGACCAGGTGTAGTATGTCGGAATACTTTTATTACGTTCGAAGACGAACGAGCTCGGATAAGTAATTCGAGAGAAACGTTGAAACGTATATACGCGATATCCACCGTGCGATGAAAACAATTTTCGTCCGGACGATCTACGGTGTACACACAAATCTCATTCTATCCGGTTTTGGCCGGTTTGCAAAATGAAAACTTTGTCATTCCGTCACGTATGGTATTTCGCGGTAAACAAGGCTTGAGTGTTTTTTTTTAACGCGCCGTTTAATAGTCGAAGCTAATTGTCACAAGCGACGCGGTATTATAATCGATACGATCGATAGATCGCTATCTAAATATAAATACGAAAACATGTTCAATCGCGTGAAAGAAAACAAATGTTATTTTCTTTATTATGCGATAAAAAAAATCCTCGTCGCTTCGAGAATTTCACAAAGTTTTCCGGCCAATGCGATTCAATGCCGATTTTCTCGTGGAGAATATCGAGGGGAGAATGGTCGTTGAGACCGGATAAAGAAATTCATCCGGAGCACCTCTTTGTTATACCTATAGGCCCCTCGAGATTCGACTATTAGGGATCGACGATTTTCAACAACGTCCTCTTCAATCGAAATGAAAAATCTTGAATCACGATCACGAGACGAACTTAATAGGAAACAAAAGATACTTCGCAAACTCATATCGAGAATTCTATCTATAGCCAATTTCCATGCAACAACCAAGTTCGTTTTCAATTTTTATTCATTTATCTATAATTACTGAAAAAAAATATAATTTCATAATTCACGATACATTTTTTTCTCAAATTTTGACAATCTTTAATTTTGGTGTTACATCCAAGTTCATTTACGAATTTTTATCACTCGTTTATAACAACTAACAATATAATTTCATAATTCATGACGATGCGATTTATTCCCTCGAATTTTAGAAAATATTTCCATAAATTCGAATATTAAAAAAACGTAAATCGAGCCAATAAAACGCAGCCCTCGCAATTATCGCAAGATTGTACCGATATTTCATCGAGAAGACACGACGAGAAATTAATTAAAACAGCTTTTATAGAACGTAAAAATTTATGCTGCTATTTTCGCAGCTGGTATATATGAAAAAAAAAGAAAAAAAAAAAGAAGAAACGAACAACTTTTCACCGGTAGCAAGTTTAATGGGCTTCGTAGTAATGGGTCATGCCATGGTCGAACGTACCGAACTACTCTATCTGCCACGTTCATATTTATAGAACGACCTTGTTCAAGAGGAAATGCAACCTCGACCTCTATCTCTCTTTCTCTCGTTTGGCCCGTACACTCGTGTAACTGCGTAATTTCTTCAATTTTCAGGCGCTTTCCTCATCCCGTTCTTCATAATGCTCGTGCTCGAAGGAATTCCACTTTTCCTCATCGAATTGGGCATGGGTCAACGAATGAGGCAAGGCGCCCTAGGCGTTTGGAACACGATTCATCCCTGGCTCGGTGGAATTGGAATTGCTTCCTGTATCGTAACGTTCTTCGTCGCCTTGTACTATAACGTTATCATCACGTGGTGCTTCTTCTATCTCTTCAATTCGCTTCAGGTGAGTTTTCGTGTTATCACGAAACCCAAAAATTTATATAAAAAAAAACGTTTATTCAAAACAAAAATCAAATTTCCACCCGTTACAAATTTGTTGTAAATTCTTAGCGATAGTCGAAAGTAAATGAAAATTCTCGAAAAAGCATTCAGTAATGAACAATCAAATTGACCAAAAATACAAATAAAAAACGATAAAAAAATACCAAATTTTTGATGTCTCGACGTTTACTGACCGTTCTTATCTTTTCTCTACGACTCGGGCACGATAGGCCGTCACGGTCAAATTTGGAGTAAGTACGATAAAAATGATCACGAGTCACGTGACGAAGTGAATGACGAAAATGATTATTTTTCATTTTGCACTTCATCGGCTTAGAGTTTTTTCTTTAGAATACGACGAATCGTTAGTACGTCGTTTTTTTTTGCAAAACTCGTGACATAATCTATAATTGACGTGCACAAAAATCATTCGCATGATACGACGACGGAACGCACGCTGAGACTCGTCGATATTAATAAAAAAAAACGAAAAAAGCCTCCTTGACGCGGCTACATTTTTTAATACTTTCATCGACGATTTCGCAGGACTATCGATCCCACTAGGATCGTTTAATAACAATTTTTCATTTTTAAATCCCGTCGATGCTTCTCCAAGTACCGATCACTCTTGAGCCGATTTATTCTATCGTTTTGTTTACTCTGTAAATAGCCGATGCCTATGCGCTTGCTGCAAGCCGCACGAGACCATCGCCGATCACCGATCGAATCCACTTCATGACAATTATTTTTTCCATTTTTTTTTTTCGTTCGATCATTCATTTTTACAGTTTACAGCATGAGTTTATCCATTTTTCATTTTTTTAGGATCCATTACCGTGGGCAACGTGTCCAGAAATCGATGGAAAGCCGGTGGACGAGTGCGCGAAGAGTTCCGAAACGGCTTATTTCTGGTATCGTACGACGCTGGATGCGGCTCCGACGATCGAAGAGGGTCAGGAACTTAAGTGGTGGATCGTACTTTGCTTACTGCTCAGTTGGGTTATCGTCTTCTTCATCGTTATGAAGGGAATACAGTCGTCAGGAAAGGTGAACCTCTACCTCACTCTCTCTATCCTCCCCCCCCCCCTTTTTACCCTTCTTACATAGCCTCGACGATCGATCAGTGTCCCTTTTATTCTTTAACGTCAGACACTTGACACGAATTAAAGACTCGAGTTTCACCACTGTATCGATTATACCTATATCTATATAGAAAATTAGGTCATTTTGCCAAAATTTGATCGATGTTATGTGCATATGTATCGATTTACAGGTCGTCTACTTCACGTCTTTGTTCCCCTATCTGGTGCTCACAATTTTCTTTATAAGGGGTATTACGTTAAGGGGAGCTGGAGCTGGTCTCGCTCACATGTACACGCCGAAGGTCAGTTGGAAAACAAAATATTGAACAAAGACATTTTTCTAGATATTTATTAAATTTCATAAAATTTCGTAAATTTTTGTTTATTTTTAAATAAATTGATTATTTCTATTTCTAATTTCTGTGAATTCATTAATTTTAGTTACTTTAATTTACTCTTGTCGATTCAGTACTTTTGGTTGCCTATTATTTATCGATATTTATCGATCGAGAAAGGATGAAAAAACATGTTTTTTGTTCTTTCGAAAGGTGGAAAAGCTGCTGGAGCCGAGAGTCTGGCTGGACGCTGCGACTCAAGTCTTTTACAGTTTCGGCTTGGCCTTCGGTTCACTGATAGCATTCGGAAGTTACAACACTCCGGATAATAATTGCGTTCGTGACGTTATTCTCGTCAGTTTTTGCAACGTTTTCACCGCGCTTTACGCGAGCGCGGTTGTATTCGCGATTCTTGGGTTCAAGGCGATGAGCAACGTGGACAAATGTCTCGCCAGGTGAGTTCTCACGAGTAAATTCGTTTTTTTTTAAATAAAACTGCAACGATACAATCAAAAAATCTTCAGGAAAATTCAGAGCAAAAAATTGGGTGACCCTTAAAACTTATTTTCGTTCAAATATAACGAATGTCGAATATGTCTTTTATTTATTTTATTTTCGATGCAGAGAGAAAGAGAGAGAGAGAGAAAGAAAGAAAGATAAAAAATATAGAAAAAAGGAATTGGTCTCAGAGAAGAGTCGTCTAGTGGCACGGAATATCGATTTTGATTTCATTTATATATTTATATATACATGACTTTGGGCTGCTCGTTTTGGCGTGACCTCGAAGTTATCTTGTTTGATCGATGTCGAGTTTATTTATACGAGAATGCGAGCGAGAATGAGGTTCCAGGATGAGGGTCGCACGAGAAGAAATCACAAAATTCCATTATTCATGACCGTACGTCCGAGCTAAAGACGTCGATACTCGGCTTATCGCCCTTTACATCCTCCGGCCATGATTGAGATATCTCGTCCTTCGACTGTAAATCTTTTCAGCCAATTTTCATAACGATCGTGTTTTTGTTTTGAAATTTATTTTTAGCAATCGAGAGCTGCTGATCGAGAGTGGATTTATGAGTGCGAACGCGACCACCGAGCAGTACGAATTGGCCGCGGAGACGTTCAATTCTACGGGCTTCAATATTACCCTCGACGCTTGTAGCGTCAGCAGTCAATTGGAAAACGTGAGTCGACGCGACATTCTCGATCCCTCGATACTTTTTAACCAGGGATAAAATAATTTTTGAATTTTTTGTTTTCATTTTTAGGCCGCTGAAGGAACGGGCCTAGCTTTCATAGTCTTCACCCAAGCCATAGTTGAATTACCCGGTGCGCCATTCTGGTCCTGTATTTTCTTCCTTATGCTGCTCGCCCTCGGTATCGGCTCGCAGATCGGTATCCTCGAGGGAATGCTGTGCGTCATATTCGACATCGATCTCTTCAAGAGGGTGAAAAAGCAATACATCACTGGTTCGTTCATTAACGATCCATTTCGATCGATTAATCAACATTATTATTAAACAAAAAATTAAATCATCGATTATTTCTATCGATCGATATTTCGATCGAATACAAAATTATCAATAAAATTTCGTTCGTTTTTCTCGCAGGTGTTGTGTGCGTCGTTTGTTTCTTCGTCGGTTTGATATTCTGCACAGGAGCCGGTGAATACTGGCTCAAGCTTTTCGACAGTTTCGCCAGTACAATTGGCCTCGTCGTGGTCGCCCTCATGGAAATGATATCGGTCATCTTCATATACGGGCACGAGAAGTTAGTTACAACTCGACGTACAAAAAATCATTCATGAAAATCTACGAAATTACACGTTTTTCAGAAAATGAGAAAACAAAAACTAAGAAAAATCGACAGATTTGTTAAAAATGAATTTATTTATTTCAGATTCTCGAAGGATATTCAGGATATGACGGGTTATCGGCCAGGTTTGTACTGGCAGATAACTTGGCGATTACTCGCCCCCCTCATCATGGTTTGCATCCTCGTCTCGAGTATGGTGTCGATGTTCGTCAAGAGACCAGAATATTCGGCGTGGAGCGCTTCTTTGGTAACATTTGTGAAATAATTTGATTAAAAATAAATCTTTATTATTATTATTATTATTGTTATTATTATTATGATTATTCTTAATTTTCTAGGGCATGACCGTGAACAAAAGTTATCCCGATTGGGTACTGGGAATCGGTATTTGCATCATCGTCGCTGGCGTTGCACCGATACCGATAGTCTTTCTCCTGCGAAGATTTCAATGTGTCAAACTCGACGTTGACATACATCAGGGTAGTATTCGACGAATCGACACCACCGTGTCGACCAAAGAGATGATGGGTGATGTCGATGTGAGTAAACCTCGTCATAAAAATAACCACGAATTTATACGAAAATAAATTGTTCAACGTTGCGAAACATACGATTATACGAAATTTATTATTTTAAACGTTAAATTAAAATAATTTTCGTATTTCGTTCCATCGATTACAAAATTATTAATGATCTACATTTGTTCACGGTTCGAGATAAAATACAAAAAAAAGCCGAAAAATATTATCGAAGGTTTTTTTTTTTAAATTGACACGAATTTCCTTTCATTGTTTTGTATGGATCGTGCTCGATCGATGATCGTATCTTTCGCTTCGTTGATCGTATCTTTCGCTTCGTTGATCGAAGATAAAAATCGAGATCCCGTTATCTCGAGCCCGACAAAAGCATTGCTAGAAGCTTTGTATCGAAAGTATTGTGATAAGGTTGATGCGCTAGTTCCTGGTAAAACATCGGCCTACTACAAACGTATTTATACACTCGTATGTATTTTTAAATATTATTTTGCCACTTGTAATCGTGGCAATGAATCCACGAGTTATACATTTTTTAAAATGAAATTCGATGTCATTGCGTCATTCGAATGAGTCGATCGGTGACTCGTTGTGTATAAACGATTTATATGCCTATATATATATAGCCATATATCTATATATACACATATAACGCGATCCTTATATTTATATCGTGTTCGGTGTGTGCGTGTGTGTCCGTAATTTTGCAGTTAAAACATCAGTGTGTTATTGTCGCAATTCGTTGCATCCGCCTTGGCTCGTCCACCCTGCATCGTGGATTACGTACCACGAAAATCGAATTGAATAAAAGTCGCTGAAATTGAAAGAAAGAAAAAAAAAGTAAAAGAAAACCCGTCTCGATTGGCACTCGACGGCATAATTTCAATCCTGTTGTTTGGAAAACAATCGAAAGACAATTCGAAAATAATTATCACCAGACCGGACGTTATAGAAAAAAATTACCACCAGACAGAAATTGGTTTTTTACAACGTACTTTTATTTATTTTTTTTTTCTCTTGTTGTTTTACATTATTCCGAAGTGAGCCAATTGAGCTTGACCGGGATGCTCACATTGAATGTACGATCTGCAGTTGTAGGTAAGCATCCCATGTCTGTGGTAACGTCGATAAGATTCTCCTACGTAGCTACCTTACATGTGAGTCGATTCGTAGTGATTCTTTTCTTACGAATGCCAATTTTTCTTTTTTAGTTATTACATTGGCTGTTTTGCGCAGTATACGCGATGTAACGAGCAGATTTTCGTTTCGTTGTATTTTTTTTTTTTGGTTTTTTTGTTTTTAATTTCGTCGATGAAAAATTCACTTTTTTCGAATAGACGCTTTCCAATTAGAGTGCTGTCTAGGCTCTGTTAGAAGGTGAACAAATGTACTGTGACATGCATGAAACAAAAACAAACAAACAAAAAAAGGAAATCGAAAAATACCGATAATCATAGATCAGGAGTCTTTCGAATTCGTTTCTTAAGATTGTGAAATAATCTGTACGAAAATTTTCAAAAATTATGACATTTTTATTTGAAATTTTTATTTTGTTCGATTAAAAAAGCATGACGCAGGTTCTATTTGAATTGTTACCCTCTCCCCAGGAGCGATTGCAAAAGGCTTTTAGGTGACCAACAAAAAAAAACACGTAGAGAATGAATTCTACAAAAAAAAAAGTTAGCCAGCGAAAAAAACAAAAAAAAACAGCGCCTATATAAATTTTAGATCGTATTTCTCCTCCACTGGCGATCGGCCTTGTTCTTCATAGAAAATACAAAATTTGTATTCCTCGATACTATTTTCACGCTGTAAACAAAAATTCACGACGGCGACAGTATTTTTCGTAACAATTGTCTCGTATAAATTTCAGCTGGACGAGTATCACGGTAGGCTGGAAGATTTTTCCGAGGAGGACGAGGACGCGAATAGCGACGACGACAACAATTGCGCCCCTCAGAATCTCAAAAAATTGGCCTCGAATCAGCATAAGGGTAAAGGCTTCAAAATGGAAGTGATGGAATTCTGAGACGAGAAAAGAACTCGGCGTACCGAGTTTTAACGAAATCACAATATTATATATAAATAGCTCCTCCGAAAAAATACCCCTCAAAAATCTAACGGCCGTTGTCGCAACGACGGGCGTGACGAAAACACTCGATATTTTTTCTCGTTTTATTTCATTTACTAATTTTTTTATCCGTCTCTTTACTATTGAACGTTGTACAGATCCGAGAAAAAGAGAGAGAGAGAGAGAGAGACATTTTTAAGCGTGTCGAAAACGAGATAAAGACAATGAAAAACGAAAAGAAGAAACCAAAAAAACATAGAGTTTAATTTCATGAGACGAACGAAGGAAAATTGAAAAACAACAACTACAAAAACACACGAATTCAAGGAATTAAACTGCCATTCGTACGAAAGTGGCATTTGGAGAATATATGACACACGCATATATATATATATATATATATATATATATATATATATATGCGCGTGTGTGTGTATACACGTATATGTAGATAACAAAACTGGGCAATAGAATTATAGTATTAGTACGTCGAGTGTCGATAACGTTTTTCGTTCTTAAACACATATTTATATATACATATATATAAATATATGTATATATACAATGATTTTTTAAATTCTCGTCGATGGCATAGTCGAAATTTTTAAATAGAATTAACGCGCGAGTTAGATCATGACTCTAGGGCAAATTTATCGATGGCAACAAAGATGTTGTCGTATTTATTGTTTAGAAGCCAAGATCGATCAATATAAGAAGAAAAACAACAGCAACAACAATAAAATGAGAATTTAGCGATCGGATAGTTTTTGTGTGCGTTCGCAAAAATCCGGCGGTACAAATTTCATATTACACGAAGAGACGAAAGATTGAGGTGATGGAGGATGAAGTCAAGAAAAAATTATGTATAATGTTATTATTATTACTATGATTATTATTATTATTATTTATTACTTTTCCGCGATAAGAACAAAAAAACGAACAAAACAAATCTCTCGAGACTCACTGGTTCATGAAGCTATCGATTGTTGTTTGGCTGGTCCACCCTAATCGTAAAAAGGAAACAAAATAATCCGAAAAAAACAAAACAAAAAAGAAAGAAGAAAACGGAAATAATCGATAATAAAGATGAATTTACAATGTCCTTGCCAGGGTGACCAACGAGGCTCGAATAATGGAAAGCCTGTAGAGATCATTTCACGATTTCGTTGATCGTTTCGTTTACGAAAAAGAAACTGTTTTTTTAAGTATCATTACTTTTGTTTTGTTTTTTAATTATATGTATATGTATAGTTTTTTCACAACAGTGTCGAGTTTATATCGCACCGATACCCGAGAGTACAAAGAACGATCAAATCCGAGGTTGAAGAGAGAAAATGGTTATACTTTTTTTCTTTAAGCGTATCAGAAATAACGTAGAATTATTAAATCGAGCAGATGGGGAAGAAAAAAAGAGAAAACGAAAATGAAGAAAACTATGCTAAGCTCTTCCGATTTTAAGTTGGTTACGTAATTTACACACTATATATATATATAGAAACACACACACACAAAACCATATGTTCATACCTATAACTATATTTTTCCCAAGAACCCCAACGATCACTTAGTTAGATAAATATAAGTTACGTGTTTATCTTCCATTACATTCATAAACGCATTTTACGTTCTCACGTCACACACTGTAATCGTATATGTGTGTATAAATATATATACACGTATACATGCTTGTACAATAACTAACGACCGTGTCGAGTTTTATATTGCATTTTGAAGAAAAAACAAATCATTTCGTTTGTTCCCCGTTGGTCATCCTCAATTAGCTGTACCTAATGTACATACTATACGTGAATAAGTATCGGTATAAGTTCAACGGATTATTGTGTATATTAATCAATGAGCGAGAAAGCGAGAGAGAGAGAGAGAGAGAGAAGTGGAGAGAAAAAATGGAAGAAAGCGGAAAAAAGAACAGTTAATTATTTACATTTTGGCTCGGCGATGAGTTACGAAGAGCCGATCGTGTTGCCGATTGTGAGCAATGGGAGATTGTATTCCTATATAAGTATTGTAAAATACGAGAACGAATTCGAGCGATATTTGCTGCCGTTGTTACGTTGATTAAGGATTATTGTCGGCGAGCAAAAGATGCGAGAGACAAATTTGTAAATATTAATTAGGCGAAACTATTGGCCAAACCGCGAGTATCTAGTTATTTATTATCCACCATATCATCATCCCGAATTTTTGCATGAACGATTAAATCTTATTTCAACATTGTCGCAGTTTTACGTTCGTTTTCATTCGTATTTATTATTATTTTTTGTTTTTAATTGTATTATTATTATTATCACTATTATTTTGTTATTTTTTCCTATCACTCATCGCGATAAGAAACACTTTACATGACCAACGTGCCCTGCGTGTAGTTGGAAGCAACTTGAAAAATCAGAGCCGTGCATAAGTACACGTATAGGGTAAGTCTGGGGTAATATGGCCCAGGAAAGTTTTTTAAAAATATTTCTCGTTGAAAATCGTTTTTTTCGAAATTTAAAAAATTTGCAAAATTAACGCTCTTTTGAAAAAATGATAATTTCCAGTTTTGTTTCCTGAAATTATATTTACCTCTACGAAATCACGCTCGTCAACCACTGAAACATTTTAAAGGGAATTCTTCGAACTTGCTAATCTCCGACTAGTTGATATTTAATTTTTCTCCTGATTACGTGAACTGTTTCGGAGATATGGACAATTTCTCGGAGTCTATATCGTTGTCCAAATACAAAGCGAAACGTTGCGGAAAGACGTACATTCGGAAACAAAGATTAAAAAGAATTTAGGAAAAATAATGATTTTTGGTTTTATAGGCAAAAATATCTTGGTGGTCCATATTTCCCCTGCTTTATTCTGTTATACGTAAACCTATACTGTATATTATAGAGTATACATTATAACCACGCTTGCAATAAGGCTACTACGAATTTGTTTATATTCGCCAGTGAGAAAACACACTCACACACACACACACACACTCACACACACGCATCTGGACGATTGGATCGTCTTTCAGAATTTGCTGACAACCCGGATAGAATTCTATATTCCTAGGTTCCTATCACGCTTTCAGGAACGATGCTGTCAACACGCCGATAACCAAAGATCGTTTAGACGTTTCGAAGAATCGAAAATAATGCGGATCGTCGAATGAAGAGGCGCCTTTCAGGGTAGAGAAATGTGTTACAGTGAGCTTCTTCGTGGATTTTATCGTAAAGTCGCATCGCAAGAATTGAGGGAGATTCGATCGTAATTGTAATAACATTTTTTTTTTGTCCAAATGTACAAATTAAAAAAAACATCAAATTTACATTAAATTTTATCGCGACATTAAAATTTTTAGATTTTGCTTTTTCAACGAAGAAAAAAAGGACAGATAAATTTTGCGAATATTTTGTGCCTATGGAATTCGAGATACGCAACATAAAAAAGACAAAAAAAACTACAACGATCGAATCTCCACGAGGAAAACTCATTTTTACAATTAATTCGATCATCCGTTAATTTGTTATTTTTTTTGCTTGTTTATTCTCGATTTTTGTACCGTCGACGAAGCGTTGGAAAATACAATAGCCAGCACACTCGAGTAAAATATTGTTATATCAACAAAGTCATTCGTTCTCTACTCGGATATAATCGATAATCGGATCGATTATCGAAAGCCCTTCGTTACCAGCGACGAGACGCGCGCGTTTAATTTATTTAAACGCGCCTGAAAGCAAATTTGCAAATTTACAAAAAAAAAAAAGCAAAAACAAATAGACGATTGTCGAATTTTTATCGAGGACGAATAAAACGAATCGATCGTTTTATCGATCGAAGAAAATTAACATCCGGATGCAACGAGAGAGATTGGTGTCCGACACGAAAAAAAAAATTTAAGGCTGGAGCGAAGGGTCGATTACATAATCGTTCGTTATAGTACAATAAAACTTTTTGGCAATTTCAATATCCGATAGTGATAGCGAACGAGAGAGATAAAATAAATGAAGATTACGTATATTCGATTCGTTCGTTCAACGATATTAAGAGCAGTACGATAGTCCGAATTGTCGTGGCATTTTTTTCTTTATTTTTTTTTCGTAAAATGAAGAAAAAAATACGATTAAATATACCGAGGAAGCATCGATCGGAGCTAACCGATTAAAAGAAAAAAACGGAAAAAAATAAAAACGAAATCGCGACGTATTTTAAAATGCCCGATAGTATTTTATCACGCCGAGAATACTGAACTTCCGGCACAACGTTACGTGCGAAAATTCATTATTCTCGTCGCGACAATTCCTCGTATTAGACGTAATGAAAATTAGATCGGTATATTGTATAGAGCATATTGTATACAAAAAAGTACGAGATATTTAAATAAAAGCTTATTTATTGCCGAGTACACGTACCTTTTACTCAATACCCGTTTGCTTCTCGATAGAAATAGAACGAAAATAATTTTTGAAAAAGTAATAATAATCGATAATTAATCGACAATAATAATGGCCATTTTTTATTTCAACGACTAATACGCAATTATTAAAACTAGAAATAATTGATTAAATAACGATGAATTTTTCATGAAAGAAATTTTCTTTTTTCAATAATGTAATTTTGGATTTTTTGCAAATCTCAGAAACTCGCGTCAATATCTTTTACGAGCCACCCATAAGACAAATACCGATATGTTATACTTATGAGCAACTCAACGCAAATTAGTTTCAACGAGTTGCAATACGTTATCGATAAAAAAAGTTACCGAACGTTTGCCTAACGATTTACGTTGTAAAAAAAAACAAAAAAATAGGTTTCAATGTATAAATAATTTCCAAACATACCGTTTTTCTAGCATACGACTCATTCCCTGATAATTTATATTCCTCGACAATGATTATCACTCATTTTTACCGATGAGATCATAGGGAAAGAAATAAAAATAATTTTTGTATGCAAACTAATAGTTTTGTTTATATCGACACTCATCATCCCCGGTATTATTTCGTGCTAAAATAATGGAGGAATTTCCGCACGATGCTAATACAGACTATAGAAACCTTATGTCATTGTAAAAATGTCAGTTCGATTTTTCTTTTTTTTTCTAATGCCATCCTATCTCTCGGCGACTATTAGTATTGCACAAGCCCGATAACGAGCGAGACTTAGGTGTCGAAGCTTGTTCAAACGCAGTTCATTCATGCGACGTTGATCATTGTCGATGGTCGATCTTCGTTGGCACGCGTTGCGCTAAGATCGATAGTGTCGCGAGTATCGGCCGGTCCGATTTTCGCTCGGTAAAATAGTGACGATAGTGAAATTTTGAAATTTCATCTTGAAAATCTAACGCTAAAAAAATAACCAAATGGTAATTGAATAGGAAAATTTTACTCGAACATTTTCTAAGAAGAAAACTTTTTTAATGTATTTGTGGTGCGTAGGTGCGAGTGCGTTGTTTAATTAGCCGAGTGAACAACGTTTTTTTTGCAAATATCGCGAGTAAGGCGAGGAGGGCAATAATCGAAGAGACAATTTCTCATTTTGTCTTTTTTTCTTTTTTTCGAATAAATTCTTGAGCATTTTCTTTAAAGGTCGTTTCAAGATTTTTCAGGTTCTCAAATTTGTCTTCAACGTGCGATAACAGTTAACGATATTACAATTAATTAAACGAGATCATTTATTTAATCGAATAATTCAATTAATTTTGTTAAATGGAATACCCAAGGTCTATTTAATCACGTATTTGTCCACTTTTATAAATTGCACCGTGAAATTAAATTAAATTAGAGGCGCTTCATAGAACGCCCACCAAAGCTTTTATGATATTGAACGACCTGCATATTTGAGAATTTATACGATCGAACTATAATCGTCGTTACCTAACGTCGTACTTGTAATTCATTGACGCAAGATTGACACAGGCGAGAAAACGAAGTAGTGTGTGTGCGTGTGTTTGAGAGAAAAGAAATTGAATAACAAAATTCGCCCTTTGAGCAATTTTGAAGTGAATAATTCGTCATCAATTTTTTATTCTTCGCTCTTTTGTTTGTCGAGGGGTTGAAAGGGTTCGTGGCAGCGGCCACATAGTTACAAAGTTCTAGCTGAACACGTTCGCATAGTTATAGACTAATTGACCGAGCTATCATTGTGAGTCGGTATAGATAATGGCAAAGAAGAAAAAAAACATGATAATAACAGTGTAGAGGTGGTGAAAAAAGTAGGACAGTGTTAATGAACAAGAATTCATTCGAAACGAGTTTCGTAAATTAGCAATTTTTGCGGAATAAATGAAAGCTCGATAATGCAGAAAAACAATGTGGGAAAAGATTGTACCAGTAGAAAATTTGAATTGAAATTTTTTTACGTTATATTTATGCTAATTTATTTATCATATCGTGAATACCTATATATATATATAGGTATTATTTCCATGTGCGTAGATAAAGCATGGGGTGATAAGCTTTTATGATTTTGGAGTCACGATGAAAGCTGAACTAAAAACCTCCCGAAAATAACAAAAATTCTTATTTTATTACTGTTTGATAAAATTGTTTATTCTCATTAGTTTCTCAATGATTTTTAAATGATTTGATTAAACGATTGAATAATTGTGTAACATGAAATCAAAAAACGTACTTTATCTTGTTTAACAACGCTGACTCGGTAAAGTAAATATGTTTGATAGTTCGATAGGGGGAAAAATTGTAATCGGAACAACTCTAATCGCTGTACCCATAGTGAGATTAACAGGAAAGCTCTCGTAGTCCTCTATTAGCAGAACGATGAAGAGACGAGCGTTGTCGAGGACACCAAATTTAATCAGATCTTATCGTGTCGGTAAAAAACGACGCGATGTTTTACATCTCGTGTGTGACGATTAATAATTAAAGTAAAAGATTCATATATTATTATTATTTTTTAGCTCGCTATTAAAAAATTTAATTCATCAAATATTTTATTTACGACACATTTTTTTTATCGTGCAATTATCTTATCTTATAATTTGATTAATTTTATTATTTTAGATACAAACTCGAGGATCATGATCCGCGTGACCAACTTCGACTATCGGATTTTCTCGTGTCGAACGGTCGTTAAATTGTCGAATATTCGACGATAAGACGAAATAAACGTATCGAGACAAAAAACAAAACAAAGAAAAAGATACTATTTTTATTTCAAGGACTTCGAGCGTAGATGCGATACTACAGATACGATGACAATAATCGATGATAAAGATCGTCGAAACAGCGATTCAAAAAATATTGGGTTCGACTCCATCGTGAATAAAAAAATGTCCGTCGATTTCACGAGAGAAAATATTAACCTGGATCCGGCTCAAGCGAGAATACGTGACGAGAGAGCCGAAAAAAGGGATCCGAAAAACAGCGAAAAATTTGTCGTAAGATATCGCGGGAAGAGATACGAGATAAGCGATTTATTGAAAAATCATCCCGGGGGACGCGGTAGTCTCAGTGCTTTTCGTGGATTAACTCTGGACAAAGTATTGAACGACGTTCCTCATTCGGACGCTGCGTTTCACTTGTTCGAAGAATTCGTCGTCGATAACAAGCGAGAATACGACGATATCGAGGTAAATCGATCGATCGATCAAATCATAAATTTTTAGATCAATTAATTTTCATTGCCATCGATTATTTGAATTTTTTATTTTTATTTTATAATACGTGTAATAGAAAATTGGCATTTTTCTTTTTGATCAAAGATCAATAATTTTTCAATAATAATTCTTGGTAATATCTGATAAGAAATCGATAGGAATGTCTGATAAGAAAATTAAGCGGATCAATTTTATAATTGATCGATCTGCAGAACCTGGTCGATTGGAAAGCTCCTTTGCTCAGCCAAGTCGGGAACTTGGCCGATCGTTACTGGGAATGGGTGAATCTTCCAGTCAATCGTTCCATACGACTCTTCAACTCGGATTTCTTGGAACGAGTTACGATCACACCATGGTACCTCGTTCCCATGGTCTGGATACCGATAACAACGTATTTTCTATATCTAGGATTCAACGCCAATTTGAAAAACGTCCGTACGTAAAATTGAGAAATGTAGAAATACAACAAAATTAATTGTCGATTCGTACGATTTTTCTTTTGTTTTTTATGAAATATAAATGCTAAACGATTTTTCTTTTTTTTTTACTTGATGCAGATTATTCCATGCCTGCGATATTATTCGCTGTGTTGGGTGGAATTTTGCTTTGGACTTTTATAGAATACGTTCTACATCGAAATCTCTTTCATTTAAAACCACCACCGTATTCGAAGACCCTTATCACGATTCATTTTCTTCTTCACGGTTTGCATCATAAGGTGAGAAAATCGGTTTCCAAAAAGAATATCTTTTCATCGTTTTTTTCTATATGTTGAAAAAATTATTATTCGCTTTGAATTTTTTTATCACAGGCACCTTTCGACGATCAGCGATTATTATTTCCGCCTCTTCCGGCTGTGGTAATCGCTACGATCTTTTATAGCTTGTACAAAGCAGTATTGCCGGATGTGATGATAGATTTTGTTGCAGCTGGCACCATGGCAGGTAACGCGAGTTATGTAAACAAAAATAAAAATTATCTCGACGAATTTGGGGCTATGAAAAAATAAATCTTTGAATTAAAAATTGCAGGATATTTGTGTTACGATTTAATTCACTACTACTTACATCACGGAAATCCTAGGGCAGAGTCCTATCTTTACGTGATGAAGCGGTATCACAATCATCATCATTTTTCACATCATGATCAAGGCACGTATTTTCATCGAATAATAATTGAATCTATTTGATTTTTTGCTCTCGACGGTTTTGACGAATTTTTGTAAATTCTAACAGAAAGCATTTGGATTATTTTAGGATTCGGCATCAGCAGCAGATTGTGGGACTTTGTGTTCGGATCGTTAATAAAATTGAAACAACTGAGAAAGGCTATTGTTTGGTAGAACTTGTTTTTTTCATTCTTCAATGACATAATTTTTTTTTATTATAATTATTTTTCAACGAACAATGTGATTCACATTACAATATCAAGATTCTTTTTTAATAAACGAATGATTGCATATTTTTGTAAATAAAGCAAAGAAAACATTTTAATTCCATAGAATTTTGCAAATGCCCCGTTTCAATTTTCTTCTTTTACGTTTTTTTGTTGTATTTTTTTTCTTCGCCTCTTGTGGTCCCATCGTATTAATAAGAGAAGCACAAAAAGCGTGCCTGCGGGTTATACCGGAAGTCGTGTAGATTGCGCGATATTAGGATGACTATCCACGTGTTATAACGTATTTTCCTCGGTCCTCCATTTCAACCGACGATTCTAAGTACGATAAAACAGGAAATATACGCTTTCAATCTGAGGTAACGACATTGTCATGAGCTATTTTTTGTTTGTTTTGCCAGTTGAAAGGAGGCTTTCGAATATTAGCAACTGTTTATTTTCATCGCCGCACGATTTACTTATCGTAAAGCGCTAAGAACATAAGTAATAACGAAACTATCATATAAAAACTATGTATACGAATTTGTACTGGTGATTTCGTTGTGGTAATCATCTAGAGGGCAGAATGATTTTAAGTACATTTTTTTTTTTTTCTTAAATCCTAGTTTCTTAACTTTTCAACGTTTCTATTCTATTTTAATGTAAATCGAATCTTAATATTTGACCCTTCGAGCGCTGAATTAGCAATTGAAAAAACATTTTCTGTATTTTAATGATCGAGGGAGAAATGTTGAACCATGCACGAAGAATTTAAATGCAGCGGTCTCACCGCTCGATAAATACACGAATGACTAATAACGCGTGTCCGGAAAAATATCTTATTTGTTTTTTTTACCACGCGCAATAAATAAATTTCTCTTCAGCAAGTCAAATCCGTATGCGCTACAGAGTAGAATTATTTCTAGGAGATTTTCACGAGAAACGGAAAATCGTAATGCATCATTAAAATCACATTATTACAAATGCCAAGTTCGCCATTCTTTTAGCAATTATTGCGACGATTCAACGACGGGCATTGATGAAATAACAACACCATCAAGTGGCCTCGGTCTTGATATTCTTGCGTCCCATGCTCAATTGAGGAAATGTACTTTTGTTTTGCAGGGGATTCAATTTTGAGGTCAGATATATAAAGGCCTCGTAAAGTGTGATTCTGCTCATAGCGTTGACTTCAAAGTGTTTGAGCTTTTCTCTTGTACACCAATTCGTGGCTCTACTAGCCGTGTTCTCCAGACACTGAGGCTCCGACTCGCTCTTCGTTCTGTTACCAACTACGATCACAGTTATTTCTTTCTTATCTTTGTTCTTGTCTATATCCTTTTTCAGTGGGAACAAGAGATCCAGAGATTCGGGCTTGGCAGTGTCGTAAACAAGAACATAGCCATCTGCAAAGCCGAGATAATGACGCGCCAGCTGTTGATTATTCGTATTGTTGTGCAACGGCTCCAGTCCAGCTGTGTCGTAGAATCTGACTTTTTCTTTCGTCCCTCGATCCGTCTCTATGTTGGCGACATAGATATCCTCTATTGTTGGATGTATTTCCTAATGTTAGAGGAGCGAAGATAAAAATTCAATGAAAATTAACAATCTTAACAGGTAAATCTTGATTCTGTCAACGTTGTTTGCGCTAAGCTGGAGTATTCCCAGGATTTTTTTATAAAAAATGAAAATATTATAAAAATTCAATGGAAACATTGATTGTAAAGGAAACCAGACTCGAACGAAAACTTATACAGATGCATAGCGGTAATGTTTTCTAAATGTAAGATTTATCTTCGTAAATAATTGTAATACTGAAGGCAAAACCTCAGAATTTGTTTTCCTGTGTCGCAAATTTCCTCTACGATCAATCAACAAATTCTGAAATATTGAGATTGTGATTTAATCATCCCAGGGTGTAAAATTCACCCCTGAGGATTATTCTCGGTCTTAAAATAATACTAGAGAAATCGGAAAAAACTTGAATTTGACAGAATCGAAGTATTTAGCGTGTATAACCTCAAAACTCACAGTCTTGGTAGTGACGTTGCCATATATGAGCTGCTCGAGTAGAGCGGTTTTTCCAACCCCTTTCATACCACACACGACTACTTTAGTGGTCTTTCCCATATTCGGAAAATTTCACTGTCCATTTATATAAACCTAAACACTTCGAGGCACTCTCGAGTCTTCACTGCAGCACGACGCGCACATTTTTCTTGCTGTCAAACACTACAGCTGATTTCACGGGCATGCTTACGTGGTCTCGTGAAATTTCGGAATTTGCACCGATGCGGTGTAGGACAGTTTGATTAAATCAGTAGCTGTCGATAGTTCGACAAATCTCGACGCTTTACAATGACAGCAGAGAAAGTTCGTGAAAATGAAGAAAATGATTCTAAAGAATCGAAAGCCGATAAATATTCGATTCTTTTGCCCACGTACAACGAAGTGGACAATTTACCGATCATTGTATGGCTCATCGTGAAGTACATGGATCAATGGTGACTAAAAACATAACCCCAATGCTCATAATATTCCTGTATCTAAATAATAACGAATAATGTAACCAATTTGTGTTTTTCAGCGGTTTTCCTTATGAGATCATTGTCATCGACGATGGTTCACCAGACGGTACGTTGGACGTTGCAAAGAGACTTCAGAAGCTTTACGGAGAAGAAAAAATTTTGCTGCGACCGAGGGAAAAGAAACTTGGCCTTGGAACAGCTTATATTCATGGTATCAAGCACGCTAGTGGAAATTTTATCGTTATCATGGATGCTGATCTCTCACATCATGTACGTACAGAGTGGATCAATATTTTTTATTCATAATTAAATGCAATGACGTTAGTCCAGGTACGTCGATATAAAATGAATGACTTTTAGCTCATAAACTTGATAAATTCAATCTATAGAAGAAAACATTTCAATAAAGACTCAATCATTAAAAAATTATCCACAGCCTAAATTCATTCCAAAAATGATTGAGCGACAACAAAAATCGTCTCTCGATATCGTCACTGGAACGAGATACGAAGGAGACGGCGGAGTTTACGGCTGGGATTTCAAGAGAAAGTTGATAAGTCGTGGTGCTAATTTCGTGACTCAAGTCCTCCTTCGTCCAGGTGTCAGCGACCTTACCGGAAGTTTCAGGTAAAATGTTTCTTCCAAAAAACATTCTCAATACTCCTTAATTAAAATTAGCCACGTAATAAACTTTGCTTTTCACTATAGACTCTACAAAAAAGACGTTCTAGAGAAGCTCACACAAGCCTGCATCTCGAAGGGTTACGTTTTCCAGATGGAAATGATAGTTCGAGCTCGCCAATTTAATTTCACAATCGGCGAAGTGCCAATAACGTTCGTCGATCGTCTTTACGGCGAATCGAAACTCGGAGGTTCGGAGATCGTACAATTCGTCAAAGGCCTCTTGTATCTTTTCGCCACGACTTAGTCAACATTCCATTAAAATTCTCCTTTATACGCTGTAATTAATAATCTTGTTGAAATATATCGGTGCAATACATTTTTTTCTTCTGTTAATTATAGGAAATATCGCCTAGATAAAAATGCATAAAAAGCTTGCTAATTAAAAGAGAAATTCCCTTAGGTAATACACGTGCGTGTCCACGTGGGCGAATATAGGGCGAGTAACGATTCGTCTCGAATTTCCGCCTTTGCTTACTCACGCCGCACCCTCTGACGTCACACAGCCTCCGTTTATTGATCCATTATAAAATTCGCCCGTCTACATTTTGACACTGCCATGAGAAATTAATATCGGCAGCCTAAAAGTGGCACAACAAGGAAGATCGTTTTTACGAGGGATGAGACTTGGATAAAAAAGTACGGAAGGTCGCCAGAAACGAACGACGATTCGTTGCTGCAATATTTAATCATTTCTCGGTGGTGTCTCGTTCCAAGAACAACAGGCCCCCAACCCAACGGGGTTGGCTGTCTCCACTGTACGATTCCAATCTCCCACCCCAATGCCATTACAGTAGCGTAATAAAATATGGGGTTTCTTTATCATTATTGATAATAATTGTTATCGCTTCAGAACAAAATCAATAATCCAAGAATTTTGTATAATTGCAATTTTTCAAAATCATTTATTTTTGTCTTCACGGAAGTAGCAAACTCGAGACCGGCATAACATTCTATATATAAATAATATTATTAAGAATTGATAATGAAATATCAATTATATTTATTGTTTGTAATTCCATTATTGATTTAATTTCACTTCTTATACTCGATTTTTAGTAAAACATTATTTTTTATGAAACAAACTTTTAATTAATTGAAGTCGCGCTCTCTCTCTAACTCTCTCTCTCTTTCTCTCTCTATGGAAAGACTTGCTTTTGTTTTTTGTTTAAAGAAATAGTACAAACGATAAAAAAAAATTCTAAAAATTTAATGAAAAAATATTAAGATCAGGACAGTAAAAATAAAATCGTGTCGATAAAATGACGAGCATCGAAAAAAGGCGAATAATCAAGGCCACTCGAATCTACCCCTATCAGACAGACGATACTATCGCGCAAATCCCACCCTCGGCCGAACCACCCTGTATATCATCCCTTACGCAAGATATTAATAAAACGAGGAGACCCCCGTTAGGTTGCAACCTCTGCCACGAACAAACTGGCCAAGTTCTCTCAGTTCAGTGGCAAGCTTCGTCGCAACGACTGTGTCGAGCAAGACCTAGCGGGGGTGTCATTCCGGTCCGCCGGGGGTAAAGCGCGTGTCACCCCATCAGTTTTTTTCGTTCTCTCCCTTTTTCGTGCGATCGAGCTTTTTAATCATGGCTGTGCCTTTTAAATCAGTTATTAACGAATACCAACCTGTTCTCTCTCGTTATCGCCGGTAATCGTCCAAAGAAAAAAACTAAACTCAACGAAAATGCCAAGGAAAATTGGATTCAGCGTCGTGTACGCCACGAGTGAGTTTTTTTCCATCAAATTTTCGTCCCTGTCCTCGTCTGCAAAATAAATAATTAGCTCGAATTAAAAGATAACCCGGTAAATTTATTCTTAAAGAAATATTTAAAAATCAACCCTTGTTTAAAATTTTGTCTTTTTGCTCGGAAAAGCGTTTTAATCGCCACAGGCGGGTAGTGGAAAAATTCGATAGGTTCGCGAAATGGGATGAGCGAATATTCAGCGGTAACATTGATTTTTATAAATTGGATAGACAATTGTTTAATTTTCTTGGATTTTTTGTTAGTGATTTGAAAAAATTGGACAAACGCTTGAATTCCGGTGAGAATTATAATTTCGTTTCTTTAACTATGAGCCACGTGCTCGACTATGCGGAGAATGTGACTTTGCAGTTGCTTTGTAGAAAGAAAATACTTCTAATTTTTGTGAAAATAATTTTCCTCCCTTTTTGTTTTACAAGATCATTTAATTCTCGTCATTTCTTCTTTTCTCGCTGTTTTCAACAGGCGACGAGGAGAGACATTCCTCGTTGGAACTAAACGTCCATGGGCCGACCGTGAGGGGTTGGCAAAGTGCGAGAAGATGCGCATATCCTCAGGAGCTGATCCTTCGGCTTCACGGTCCGACGAAACTGACAAGGATACAAGTTCTGGCTCATCAATATCTCATACGTTAGTCAATCTTAAAATTATTACCAATAATTGAAAGTAAACAAAATCTTGCTTATATAATTTTTAATTATCAATAAAAATGTTATCATTTTTCTAAAAATAATATTTATCTAGTTATAAAACGTTATGATACTTTCTATAAATTTTATCATATGATGGAAAACAGATTTCCGTTTGCCCTTATAGGAAGAAACAAATTTTTAATATTTTTTTTGCTCTCTTTCAACTCACTCCCGGTATAATTTTTGAATTCAGACCCATTAATAATTTTAATGTATAGAAAGTGAGAATAAAATTCTTTGTATCATGCGTTGCAACAACGATTTTTATGCCGTAGCCGAGAAATTGGAGATCTGGACAACTCGGGAGGAAAACGCTTCCGCCTCGACCGATTTTACTTATCTGGGGTACATAACGCTTTCCGACAATGCTTCAACCTTGTACAAGAGTCGCGAGCTGAAGAGCGTAGCACTGCCGGAAACCGAAGCGCTGTCTCTCAAACTTCGTCTTCACAAGCAGCACAATAACGCTCACAACGTTCATGGACAGGTACGAAGTGGTTTCAATTAAATCCATTTCCTCGACATCCTCTTTATTCCCTTTTTCCTTCAAGCAGAGATTTTCTGCAAGTTTTTTTTTGCTCACTGGCTCGAACCTAAAGAAGAAACAAATACTTTATATTGAGAACAAATATATATATATTATAATTTATTTTCTTGTAAACTAGGTGGGACTTATAGCCGTTAATATTCTTGGCGATCCATACGGGCAGGAACTAAGTGGCCAAGGGGATGCTCCTTATAATCCCCATTACACATCGCCTTACGACGACTTGGCATTCGAAATGTACGTCGATCGTGAGGTTGCCAAGATTATCAGACAAATGGAGGCAAAGAAGCTCCAAGCTGCGGAGGGTGAGTAACCGCAATTCCTACAATTATTCAAAAAAATAAATACATTCAAGATATTTACATTTTTATAAATTTAAGTATATCGATATTTGAATCAATGTTGAATTTTATAAGTAGGACACTTTATAAATACCATTAAACTGTAAACCAGTCTTTTGATTACAGAGGAAAGATTCGAATACGCCTCGAAGCTCAAAGTAGCGATGGAAAATCTTCGAAAAGCTGGCGAGCGTCTTGGAAAGTACGAGTTGGAAAAAAAATATGCCATAGCCCTGGAAGATTACGACAAGGCGAAGGCGAAGAAAGCTCAGGCTCAGCAGTATCGACAGCAAGTTTATCAAAGCCTGGAAATCGAAGATTTGTTGGAGATTAATGGGGTAACAATTGATTTTAGATTCAGATATGGATAATCTTACAGTTTGGTTTATTTCCATTCTTTCTCGCTTCGTTTAGCCTCTAGAGAAAAATAACTTGTCCTCGGTGGAAGGGAAGGAACCACAGACGGCAGATCCTTCATGTAGCTCCGCTGCTGCAATAGCACCGGAAGACATATCTTCACCACCGCGTTTAGTTGTACCGCCTAGTCGCGAAGGAGCTCTTTCACCAACCGGTCCAGCTCATCAACCACCGGTTTCACCTTTGCATCAAAAACCAAATAGTCCTGGTTAGTTTTCCTGTAAACGAGAAATTTCATTTATTCAATTTATTTAACAGATTCAAATTTGTTCGTAGAAGTCACCGATAGTCCACCGAATGGAGTTCTCGAGAGGCACAACAATTGCAACAAGGGGTCGCTCAGAAGAAAGACCAAATCGGCTGGACCGTCTCTAAGATCGAGTTACGAAGCTTACGAGGAGAGAACAATTCCAGCTCTTCGACAGTAAATTTCAATTATTTTAGAGAAAACAAATTTAATAGATCTAGAAAATTGATATAATTTTATGAAGCAAATTAGGAATGTTAGGAGTCTGAGATAAAATTGATCTTACAGCTCTCATACCAACGAATTCACGAGAGAGTGTCACATGGAAAATTTGGAAATCAAAGTGACTTCCAAGCTCAACGATAGAGAGAAGAAACAAGCTGCTCTGCCAATTACGGTTTTCGGCATGGAAATGGTACAGCGATTAGATTTTTCGAATTTACAGAATTTTATGAAAAGTGAAAATATGATCTATCGTTCAAGGTGGAAAAGTTTTACTCGAAACAATTCACGGACAAGGAAGAGGGTCTCATGCAATTGAAGGAGGAACTAAGAACTTTCGATAACGAAGTTTCCAAACATTCGGCCAACAAGACAGCCAGGGCGACTATTCTATTGTTACACAGAGCTCTCAGGGATAAAGTTTTTAGTGTCTACAGCCTCGCAGCGCAGCTTATCAGAATTTTCTTCGCTGAATTTGCCACCGATAGGTGAGTCTTTATGAGATAATTGTAGATTAATATAATTAAGTGTAAAAACTGGAATTTACAGTTCTATTTCCATCAAGATTAAACAATTTTGCTCATTTGTATTTTTATGATTTCTTCTTTTGTGAATTACAATAAAAATCCTTTTGGCACTCAACAGAGTATCGTCAGCCGAAATAGCACGAAGCGTTGATCGTCTGTTGCCCGAATTATTGACTAAATCGGGAGACACGACACCGAGAATACACAATATGGCAATTCATACGATTCTGAGCATGGCGGACTGCAAATGCGTCAGAGATTTGCACATTATACCAGTTGCTCTGAGTCGACCGGTTAGTAGTAGCACTCATCAAAGATTAGCACTGAGCAGACTGGAGATGGTCGAACAGCTCATCCTGAGTCACGGTATTTCCACGGATAAGCAAAGGTGAAAATCTCTGCAAACAAAATTCATAAGAAATTGTAAATAAGGGTAAATTTTTCCCTTTTTTGGGGAATCTCAGGTCTTTGCCATTGACATTGGAACAAAGTAAATTGATGAATTTATCAATAAATCTTAGAAATTTGTAATTCGATTAAATTCAATTTTGTAAAAAATATCTTCAACAAAAATCGTCGATTAGCAAAGGTCCGTCCTCAAAAAATTAAAAAACTGAAAATTAATCTTCGTTTGCTTTGATAAGATACTGTAATTGTTGCAGTGGACTCACGTGTCGTACGTTGTCCGAACTGGGCTGTTCCGGTTTGCATCATCCGGCCGAGGCTGTGAGAAAAGTATCGGAGAGAATTTTGGTCCTCGTGTACAAAGTTAATCCACGTCTCGTGAGAAAACAATTGCCACCGGACGACGACATAACGAGAAGAAATTTGCTCTATCGTCAACTTTTCCATGAGTTTGATTTGATAGATCTTCAGGTAGACTTTCGTTTCCTTCTGCTTTTGGAATTTAACACAAGGATAACGAATTCTCGAGACTGTCCTATGTTTTGCTTTCTTCTAGAGAAAAAAAGAAACCGAGTCTTCGCAAAAAACAACCGCTACCCCAACGCGTACAAAATCGATAGATAATAATGTTGCGAGTCTCGCTAAATCGCCTCCTAGAACGAGTCCTGTCGTTAGTACAGAAAGTTCAACGAGTGTCACATCTCCATCCGAGAATAGCACGGATCACAAAGGAGACAAGTAATCGATCATTTCTAGCTCAACATTTTTTGGGAAAACAATATTTTCAATTGTTTATGTCTATTTTCTTTTTAATTTCAGATTGTGTATATTTTGTTTGTCGAAAGGCCAGGTATACTCAGAGGAGGGTCTGAATATACATTACTGGCGAAGCTGTCCAATGCTGACGAGATGCGAGGCTTGCAAACAAGTCGTTGAGATTTCTTACTTAAATTTACATTTATTGAGTAAGTTTTGACTGATATTTGCACATTTTTATGTTTCTTTCAGTGCTAATTATTTTCACATTTATTTTTCCTTTGCAGACGAATGTGATCTGAGAAATAATTATGTGAAATGCGATATTTGCAAACAGGCTGTGCTCGAGAAAGCTTTTCCCGAACATGCCAAAGATGAGAAGTGTACAAGTAAGTCGACTTTCCGATATTTCCATGGTTAATCAATGTCCCGAGAACGAAAAAATCAATTTAAATCAATGTTATTCCCAGAGCCCATAGAAGGATACGAACGATGCCCATTGTGTCGTGCTCTAGTCAATCAAAACAAATGGAGAGAACATCTTATGGGCGAACATCCCTGCACGAATAATCCCCGTAATAAAATTAGTAAAACTTGTGAGTTCTCTTGAATTTCATATTTATGATTTTTCAACTATTCTGATTTGATTTATTTTACGTTCATAATTTTCGTTCTTAAAATACTTAATAATTTCGCAGGCACGAAATCGCCATCAAACTCGCAAAATCTAAGCGGAAAATTGACGTCGCCGACTGGACGCGATTACTAGCATTAGTCGTAGCGATCCAAATCTTTGGATTGCCAAAAGTTGTAGATTTTTCGAATTCCGTTTTTCATTTTCTTGTATCTCTCTCTCTCTCTCTCTTCCCCCTCTCTCGTTTTTTATAGTTTATGTATCTGTTACTAGTCATGTAATGTTTTTGCATATTTATACATAAAGTGAAAAGAACTTCAGAATAGTGAAATCCCGTCCTTTAGAAATTAGCTAGTGAGAACAACTAGAAGTGACAAAAAAACGTCTGTCAGCGTGGTGTCAATTTATGTTCGAACGAAAATTCAACGAGTAAATCTTGTATACGTGCCGTAAAATGTCCGACGCAACAAAAAATCAACAAAAAATCTTACAAATTCCACGAAGCATTGGCTCCATGCCTTACACGACAGACTCTAGCGTCTTGCCATTAAATTTGTAACACAAAAAATATAATGAAATTCAACGATTTTTGGCAGGGTCAATATCGGTAATACCTCTGTATCCGGCCAAGTTTGTAATACTCCTACGATGTTATGTAAGCTCGTATATCACTAATCTTCACCGAATCGAGATTGAACGAGTCAAATAAATTTAAAAACAAAAAGGATTCTTTGCCCTCTATTTTCAATCACCCATAAAAATTGATTTAATAAGGAAAATGAAAAATGTTCACGTCGCTTCTGCTGAATGAAACAAATTTTTTTAATAATCTTTTATAACTCTTATTCACGATTCGAATTGTCTTAAAAACGTTCAATTTTTGTTCACTCGACTCGCAAGCGATTCAATTGAGACTCTTATATAATCGAGGTCGTGATCGTTTTATTGTCTCCCCATTGTTAATAGTCACGGCAACAAATTTCAAACGCTCCCGACGACAACATCGTTTGAATTACAGATCAAGTTGTTTTCACCGCTGGACCAGTTTCCATCGATTCGATCGGCTCGTTCGTCACTTCCGGCTTTTTCTCGTTCGAAGCAACATCTTCGAGACCCTCGCCATTCGCCGCTTCGTTCTTCTGTGCTATCGCGTCTCTGTTCTCTTTGAATTTGTTTTTCTCTGTAGATAAGAAATTTATAATAATATTCTGAAATCGTTCCCTCGATTTTTCATAATTTAAGAAATTTTGTTTACTTACCAAACTTGGAACAATCAGCGCCGAGAAGACGCAAGTAATGTATTGCGTCGTGAATAGGAACGTAAGCTCTGAGGGACATTGTGCCACGCCAGCCGACCATGTCCAACTTCAATGGATCAGGATTATCGGAAGTCTTGTCCGTATATAAAAGTATACAGCTTCCTGTTGCTGTTTATAAAACAAAAAACAATTTTTAATTACCAATCTCAATTAATCATCGATATATTAACGTTACTCGCGGGTTAAGGAATTAGTTCTATGTACAGAAAAATTTATTTAAATTTTTATGATTGTAAATCTTGGAAAATTCTCTCACCGAAATCCTTGAGACGTTCTTGCGTCGCTTTGCTCAATTTCTCAATTTCCGGTGGTGTATGAGGATCGTCGTTTTGCAAAAGCATTATCAAATCTTCCTTGCATATCTGAACCTTTCGTTCCTCGCCGATGTACGAAAATATACTTCTCATTCCCTCTTGGGCAAGCCTGAATGCGCATTTCATGTTTTTATTGTCGCATCGAACGAAGGTCTTGACGCCTGTATTTATCATCTTGACTCTGTCCTCGTTCGCGAGAACGATATCGCGAATAGCCGGTGACGTGAAGTAAACGTTCTTTTTTTTGCCCTCGTGGCATCTCACGAGTAAGCAGCGAGGATCTAGTTCGTCGGAAATATTGTAGAATTCTCTAAAAAAATTGTTTTTTTTTCATTGATTATTGTTGTTTTGATTCCATAACGGGTGAAAATATTTTTTATCAAAGAAACGTACTTGATCGAGGACCAAACATCTTCTTTCTCGTCTTTGAAAAAAACAAACGGATCTTCGCGATAGCCGATAACTCTTTTACGTTTTCTCTGCGGACCCCATGGATTTTTCGCATCATCGAGAGCTCTTTTTTTATCTCCTGTTTCTTTTTCATCCTTCGCAGCTTCCTCCTCGAGACTGACGGTGTTGGTAACGTTCTCGGTATTTGTTTTTTCGGGAATTTGAGTCGTGACAATCGCATCACTTTCCCAAGGAAGAGTCTTCAATTTTTCCAATACGGCGACGAAAAAGCCACCAGTGTCTTGATGATGCGGCAATATCCTCATGCTATGTTTATAAAACATATTTTTATAATAGTTTATAAACAATATTTTTATAATTAAAAATCAAAGATTATTGGCTAATTCGAAAAAAAATTATATTTACCTTTTTTCGAGATTGTACTTGTGAGCATCTTCGGGCTTTGGAGGGAACATTTTTGGTCGTATCTGCGTTTGCCATTGTTCCGGCACCTCTTCCCACGTTTTGTAATAATTCAAATTCTTGGATCCAGGCTGCCAGCTCGTTACACCAGGATCACACTTGAGACCCGGTACAGCATCTCTACCGTCTACGATACGAACGGAATCACCAGTTTCGCAAAGAAGCCTGTGCAAAACTGCCTCGTTCTCGATGGGATTTAGAGAACACGTGGAATAAACCATTTTTCCACCAACTTCTAATAATTCCAAACCCCTTTTGGCTATCCTGAACTGAATTCTACAAAATAAAATGCATAATATGTAAAATTGCTCTCATTATTCATTTTCTCATGAATCGGAGTGAAAACTATTTGCTCTCGTTTACCCGTGAAGATTATTTCCATTTGCTGGACTCCATTTGCACCAGATATCAGGATTTTTTCTCATAGTACCATCACCGCTGCAAGGCACGTCGGCTAATATTCTGTCAAATCTATCGAAGAAAAATCGCCATGAGCATCAAGCGAAATAAATTTTCGGACATATATTTTTGTTTTCATTTAGACTCACTTCAATAGGCCTTTTGTACCATCTGAATTGGTAATGTCGAAATTCGGCATTACCGAAGAATCATGATTAGTGATTAAAATGTTTGGGCTATTCAGTCGCTTTGCCTGATGTACCAGCATGTAGCAGCGGTTATTGTCTAAATCGTTGGCTATTACAAAACCCTCTGAAACAAAAATCAACGACAACTTTTACAAAAGGCACTTGATCGATTTGAGAACAAATTACTGAGCCTGACACAGCGATTGCAAACAAATTCATTCTTTCATAAATTAATTAATTATTTTCATTCGATAAGTTTACGTACTGGGATGCGCAACTTTTTCATCAGAATGAATGGCTTCGATCAGCTGGGCAGTCTTTGAGCCAGGCGCGGCGCACATATCGAGAACCTGACATGGATTATAATATTGTCTGTACTTAATAATTATGATTCGCAAAAATTAAATTTTTGTCCTTCCATATCTGACCTTGTGCCAAGGTTTAACGTCCAATACCAAGGGAGGTATCATACTGACTACCTCCTGTCTACTGATACTTCCGCTGCTGGTTTCCGATATCAAAAAATTGTGTAATCTGAAATAAGCCTCCGATCTTCTGATATCTTTGCGCGTCAGCTGCAATTGCCATGCAAGACCATCTGGATAAAAGGGTAGGCATTGAGGCTTCATTTTCTCAACCGCAGTCGCGGTATCTTGATCATTTTCCAGCTTAGTGTTGAGTATCTCCTCGAAGAAGTCACCCTTGATCACTTCGAGAAGAGCCTTTGTCTCGGCTTTTGAGCCAGTTATACGAAATGCGACTGGAAGATTTTCCCTCATTGTACTCATGAATTGTTCCCAATTCTCGTCGTCTACGATATTTTGAGTCTTGTAATAATTCTCAAAATCTTTGTTTTCTCTAACAATATCAGCGTAACAACGCTGAGGCCTCTTGTCCCATTCGTCCTTATTCTAAAAATATGAAGGATTCGACAGTAAGCAACCAAGACCAAAATAGGTTCGAGCGAGTAAGATTGATTTTTACGAAAAAAAATTAAATAATTAAATTAAATTTATAGAAATGGAATTTTAACGGGCTTTACATTATTTCAATTTCATCGCGATCAATGTTTCCTTTACGGAACAATGATAAATTGTAAAGAGTATTGATGTGTGGATGAATTATACATGGACAACATAACCTCTTTTCAATTACCGGTTATCGTTAAGAAAAATAGAAAGCAAAAAGATACCTTTTGCTTCTCGCGACGCTTCTCAGCGAAATTCTTTTTAGGCTTGTGCCTACGTCCTTTGCCCATTGTGATGAACGTAATAATATTCACAAGTGTTTCAGACGTAGTTGGTAGCATATACCACACGTGCTTAACTCTCCCAAACTGGTAATCCTCGGGTCAACAAGTGTTTGACTCACGAGCGTCGCCGCTAAGTCAAATGAGCAATAGTTACAATAACCGGTGATATAGACACTTCTGTGATGTGGACCGAAGAGAATTAACTTTCATCATTTTTTTTCGCCATATTTCACTGTCGGTGTTTATTAGATTATTGATTACATCTGTTCCGTCAAATGTCTTAAGAATTGTCAAAAACAAGTTTTCACGTGAAGTTACCCAATTTTTTATTTTTTCTATCAATTTGATTGTTTTATCTCTGGCTCTATCAGGTTTTACTAGCTCATTAGGAATCGATTTTCGAACACTGATATCAAAATTCGATCGCTTCCCGGTCTTTCAGTTTATCGAAAAAGGAAGACTTACATTGTTTGCTAATTTTCCAATTGACCCTCATTACCCGACCTTTCCTCAGCTCCTCAACCTCTTGTAACACCTTTCAACATTTTGTTATCTTGAAAAGAAGTTTCGATGTCGAAGCTAAGTGTTTAATTCAGATTCACGTTTGTTCGGCATCATTAAAATATCCTTTTATATACTTTATTCATCTTCACAGAGCGGTCAATCGCTTGTATCGCAGGATTTATGTATAAAACTTTTATTCCGACAAATATACAAACAAAACATTCGCGTATAGTTCATTACAATACTTTATACATTAACAAATAGGTTTGTCGAAACATTCTATGATTTAAAAATTTATCGTGGGGGCTATAATTCATCCAACCGATAAAAATGGTAAATTTTTTCATGATTATTCAAAATATTTATATTTACCAATAACTGGTAACCAAAGACCTACCGTTATCTTGGATCGATAACCGTTGAGTGTGATAACAAATATTTCATTTTTTCAAAGAATAGAAAATTCACATGATTTATAGCGTTTCATGGCGCTATAGATCGAATCACGTACGAGCGACTTCAATCGAATTTCGGTAAATAATTATATATGTACAAAATTACAAATATCGATAAGTTGTTCATGACGATCTCTTAGAGAACTAGACCATGATACAACTGTCCTTCGGTATCCGAACATCTCATACGATTGCGAAGATGTTCCAAAGTATTTGCAAGATGCTTCTGGATTTGTTCAGTTTCCTCGCTGACACCGAGATTCGGTAATTCTTCCTTTATCTTTGCGATTACCTGATTAAGAATCTGCACGGTGACCTGCAAACAAAAATGGTTGAAAGTAAAATCGTTCCTCGGCCATTTAATCAATGGATATAGGTATTATTGTTCGTTTTTCATTCGATACTTACAGACGAATTTTCCTTTTCGTAGAAGTAAATATAATGATTTAACAATTCCACATAGAGTTGGACTTGAACGGAAGTATCCATACATTGGCTAGCTATGCGAATTCCTTTTTTCAAACAATCTAACACTTTGTTGCCATCTTGCATCTGATAACAAAATGTAATATGAGATAAAAAATTGAAATTTTCATAATAAACATTTGATAAAGATTCAAATTACCTCTTTGCCTCCCGTTGCCAAAGATTTTCCGGACCAGAAGATGTGCGAACATGTAGCGACGCCTCGACATTGATCTGGTTTTCTCAGCAATTTGCTAGCATAAAGAGCGCATTGATTTCTTACTGGCTCAGAATTTTCCTCACCGAAACAGCTCATTTGCTCGAACGTGGCGATGATTAGCGTGATCGCCGCGAGTTGGGCTTTCGAGTCGCTTATCTCATCCTCGTATATCGAGAATGCCTGGCTCATGAATTCGTAAGCTACCATCTCAAAATTGTCGAATCTTATCTCACCAATAGCCAGAGCTCCTTGAAGGAAAAGCCTTAATGGCAATTCGGCGAGTTCGGCTTTCATCAATGCCGTTATCGTCGCGTGACAAAATTGAAAGATCTTTTGACACTTTTTCTGCCACATGTCATCCTGAAAAAAGAATTTTGGCGAGTCGATAAATGATTTACTGTATAATTAGCTTTGATAAGAATTTAAAAAAAACTGTTTTACAAACCTGGTCCTTGAGGGTTTTGTAAGTGAATGCTAATTGATATGCCTGAAAGACTATAGGTGGAAGTGTATATTTAATTCTCTTGTTGCCACCGGCGCTAAAGTGTTTTCTTGCTGCGCTCAATATCATGTACTGTTGATCCGCCGTTTCCGACTTAAAATGATGAATCAGTCTTCCTAGAAGACCTTGCTCTTCGGCAAAGTCTTCTGGATCTTCCTCGATACTCGGCTGATCCGGTTGATCCTGAACCAATGGGGCAACCACCGAAAGTATCGCGTCTACTTGTTCCTGGGACGGTATTAGTGTTTCGTTCTCGAGGATATTCGTGATTATGTAAACGGCAAGAAGCTTTCTACCCTCGTAATCGAAATAATCGAGAAGAGGCGCAAAATGTTTCAATTTCAATACTGTCAGTATGTTTTTATAATTGTCAACAGGAATTTTCATCAATCTCGCGAGTTCTCGCGATACAGCACTGTTGTATTCCAATCTGTGCAAAGAAATTTTGGTTTTAAGAATGACTTTTTTTTCTCCGAAGAAAGATATGAATAAACTACAATTATTTTCAATCACGCCCATACTTACTTTTCTACGCTAAGTTTCTGGAATATCTGGACAGTCGTGAACAAGACTTTGTCAACGTAGTCCACTCTATCGGGATAACACTTGTGTGCCAGATTGATAAGTGCAACTTGCAACGACACAATATCCTCGGGAGGCATGTCTTGTCTGGTCTGAAGACAGAAGAGGAAGCGAAGTTACGAATTTTTCAAAAACTTTTGAGCCAAATATTGTATTTATTTTTCCTGAATTGATAATCGTTCGGAGTTATTTATGTAATTTTCAGAATGTGTGATTCTACCCTTTAAAGAAACTTTTTCCGACTGACGATTATTTTCTTTGTCGCAGTCAATGGTACGGCTCACCTACACACGTCGACACATGTTTTAATCTTTGAAGAACACTGATATTCCCTGACCCGTGTTAAAATGCAAAGACACTATCGCATGTTTATACGAAACGGTAATAAGAAAAAAAAAGCAAAAAACATTTGGCGAGATGGGAAACGAATGTGAATTAACACAGATTGATTTGTGAATCATGAATGAAGTCAAACCGTTCTCAGACTTAAACTAGATGAGTAAGAACTGTTTAGTTTTTTATGAACATCACAGACTGTCAATCGCAAGTGAAGTATCTGGTCATCACCGAACGGCCGTTCGATCAAACGGAGGAAATAATTATGATTTATTGCAGACATTTATCATGGACGCTCCAACGGTAGAATTTTGTATAGAATTGTCAATACGTATTAAAATTGAGAACATTATTTCCAAAGAAATTTGCCAAATAAGTTTTTCTTACATTCCTTAATAATTTTTTAGCTTTATTCTTATTTAAAGGAAATGTTATCCGTATCTCTAATGGAATTAATTTTTGTCCAAATTGTTTTTTATGGCAAAAGACTCAGTATCCCCTCAGATTTTACGATAGAATTTTTGTTCATACCTGAATGATGGTCGCAACTTGATCGCTGAAGACATCAAATAGTTTAACATCCTGTGGGATTCCAGGAATTTGATTTGGACTACCAGGTCCTCCAACACCGTCGGATCGTTGACTGAAAGTAGCGAGTCGGTCTATCAAAGATATTATTATATTCTTGACATTAACGCCATTGTGCAATTCCGCACATGATTTGAGGAAGGCATTCAGCGTTTGTAGATGAAATTCGTCCGGAAAAACCTGGGATAAGAAAATGGTCATGAATTTTTATTTTTGGAGAAGCAAAAATTCATTTGATTTCTGTTTTTATCATTAGTCACCTGGATTATGCATTCCATGAGGTACTCTTGAGCGATTGCGTCCCGACAACTTACAACTTGCTCCAGGATACCAGGCAGAACGAGCTAAGATTATATTTCCAATTAATAATATTTTCTGCTGATGAAACACTCAAAGTCATTTTTGGAATGATTGATAATCAAGTCTATCTTGCATATTGGCAATCATATACAATCTTAATTGATTCAAGGCAAGAAACGATACAGCACCTTTTTATACTTATCAAGCGTAACAGATTCCAATTGACTGAGACGAACAAGATTTGTTCCGACAAGAATTTTTAATTCCTCCCTTTCCCTCTCTCTTCTCTCTCTGTCTCTACTGTGACCCTGATGTTGCATGCGTACCCAAAGTTTATTCATTTCGGCGAAATTCATGAGCACAAAGTCGATACTGTCACGGACCTGAATACAAATGTACTAGAAACACGAAATTTACGATGAACATAATGATTCTATTTTTTTCGCAGAATTTCGTAACATACTGTTCCCTCTTCATCGTCGCCCTCGGACACATCTGGGAGTATGTTGCGAGTGCATTGAAGCAGATAGTTTCGTAAGAAAAGACCACGGAGAGGATGCTGAACGCCTCTGCACATTTCTACCAAATCTCTCAATAAATCTCTCTTCAGACAAGGGTTGGTTTTTATGTAAACCAAACCGACCGTGATCAGTAAATATCTGGAATGTTCGATTTAATTTTATATGTAGAAAAATTTGAAAGTCAATTTAGAGGAGTTCAAGGTCAAATCTTGGACAGTGGATTGTAAATACTTCAAGGATATAGTTTTTCTTCTGGTTTATCAGAAATATTGTCCTTTTTGAAGACGAGCGCTCGTATACTTACAAACGAGGTACGATATTTCCAGCATACTGTATAAGCTCATAAAGATCGGCAACTTCTCTGCCCTTCTGAAATTCGTCTAATAAATATATCTCTAAATGTCGTAGTTCGTCCGTAATTGCCATATCTGTTTACGAATTTTTAAGGAAATACTAACAGGCAACTTTTTGTTTGTATAAATTTATTAAAAAGAAAAGTCTTTCGTGTAAAATAAAATGTAAATTAATGGTTTTGCCAAGGATACACAATTCGTAATAACTTTTTGGACTTAGTAAAGAAGTTCTCAGTTCTCCCAGCATCGAAGAAGCGTGTTTCAATGCATCCATGAGTTTATTGTGATCGAGGCAATGTTTCATCTGGAACGCCTGAACTTTGACAACGCCGATAGCATCCTCGAGCAATTTGTCCTGCTCCTCGACACCCGACATAACAGGCGTCATTGGCTGTGAGAAGAATAAAGATACCTACCAGGTATTCCAGGTAGCACCATGCTAAATAAAGCAAATCAACTCAAGCCTGAACTACCACTAGATCTTTCTCAAAATCAAGTTTTTTCCACAATCATGTTCATCCAAGATTCAAATAATCAACAATTGTCAGAGTTATGCCATTCGTGGTTCGAGAAAATCTCATTGTAAAAAACCCATGAAGGAAGTTCGAGTACGGGAAGGTCATGCACTATCGAGAGTAAAAATTGTTTGTGTTCTATAACCCACGACCTGAAGCTACAGGATGCATTTTCGTTCTATAAGCGGACACATTAATGAGCTTAACCACCTTGATAATAATTTCGGCAGATACTATTGAAAGTAACAAGTGTTTGAGTGGTCGACAGATTAACCTCATTCACTGACCTACGATCCTGTCAAATGTCACTTTTTACATGAAGTTTTAATAGAGAAACAAATCGTTGTTAGTCGTATGAAACCGTTGCAATGCAAATAAATTTTAATCTACAGCGTGCAGCAAAAAATACTATTAAACGTATACTTACCATTGCTTTTTGTAGTAAAGTTAAAAAATCTTAACAATTTGACGATCTAGCAAGTGCCAGATGGGAGGCTCGATCACTTCACAGGGGTAGCGCCACCATCGATAATGTGCCTGTGTGGAGTTAGTCATAAAAATTTGAATAATCATATTTGAAGACGATTTGCCGCGAATGGTATCATATTTTACAAAATTCGTTATAAAATTTTTAATAATAATACCAGAGATAAGCAAGGAGATTTGCAACTCTCAACATCTGATTAGTGAAACGGTGAAAAAACTTACTTTATGAGTACGACGCGAAGTTGGCTGCTATTGGACGGGAAATTGCCGATTCCGTAATACCCCTATGAAGTCTTTTTGGACGAAACAAATTTCACCCCTCCTCAAAATGCCCCAAGTTTCAGAATTAAATGACGAATATGAACCATCGACATTTGACGAAGGTCAACATTTTTTATTTTCATAACTCATCTGTAATTTTACTTTTTGTTGAATGAAAACAAATGTCTTCTTTTCTGTTTTTGATGTTTCTATCGTATTACACTCGTTTCCTATAACATTAACTATCATTTCGTAGCTATGGCTGATTGGTCAAATATTGTTGTATATCAACTATTGTATGGATATCAAATGTTGTGCAAACTACTCATTTCGCATGAGAACAGTAACGCTCTAATAATCTCAACATTATTTAAAGGTTATTTAAAGGACTTAATTGTTTAGGGTCAATTATTTCTCATATAGATATCCAGCTCATCCTCCGAATCATTTTGCTCTCTCACATTTTCCATGAGAACAGTCTCGGGAGATTCAGAGTCGAAATACTTTTCTTCTTCGTCATGAGTTCGCATTTCCACATTGTCGTAAGCGTCGTTGTCATCTACGGTGCTTTAAAAATATTTTACCATTACAAATTAAACAAAAAGAAGAGATAAGGAAAGCTAAGCTAATTCGCGAAGCATATTTTTTTACCTGTAATCAAATTCTGTGTCTTTGCCATCCAGAAAACTCTCATACATGTATGTCACGAATTCTTCTCTAAAAATTTGTCTCTCCTTGAAAGGTACCTCGTCGAAAGCTTGCTTCAGCCTTCTAACTCTTTCTTCATTGTCATGAGGATCGCTCGTGTGCGACATTTCTCCCCAATGAGACTTATTTCTTTCGTAAGTGCTGTTTCTGTCTTCCTTGTCGTCCGAATCGTTGTCGGAGTCGTTCTCTTCGACAACCTCGTCTTCCTTTTCTTGTTGCACTTTTCTCATGTTTCTCAGTCTGTCTCGTTCTATACTCTCCAGCAACAAATTTACGAACGTTATGTTCGTCGTGTCTATATTGTCGCGTTTCTTCTTTTGTTCCTCGGTCAGATATTGACCAATTAGATTTTCGTACAACAACGGATTTCTCTTCATCATTTCTGTTTCACTGAAATATTCTCCTTTTTCGACTAACATTTTTAATGCTTGATAGCGTCGATTTTTTATATCTATCTGTCGTTTATTATCATCGAAGTATCTCTTCAGTCGATTGACGTGATACGCCGTCTCGTAATCTTCTCCCATATTCTCAAAGTAACTTAAATGTTCCTTTTTTAAATGCTTGCCAAATTTTGCAAGAAACAAACTTCTACTTTTGTATAATAAATCTAGAGCAATTGTTTTTTTCTCTGCGAACGACAGTTCAGGCTCATCTCTCTGCTGACTTTTAAAAGTCGCTTTTGATTTTGCTAAGTAATCTAAAATCTCGTTTTCAAAAGTGGAATTGGGTCGCACCGATTCCATCGCTGGAATCGTAACATGAGCTTCCGCAGTTTCAGCAAACCCAGCGACTGGAGTCATATCTTCTTCCTCTCTGCTATAGTTCATGTACTGCTGAAATTCTTGCAACAACCAAAAAACGAAATATACGTTTTAAATCAGTTATAGACGTAAAAATTGTTATTAGTCCTATCGGATGTATTGGTATATCCGCAATATTCCTGGGACACATTTAAACTCTATATAAGATCGAATATATATGTTATGAGCTGTAAGATATATTTTTGGAAATATCTTTACCTTAACAATACACAATTTTTCTGATCTAAAAGTCGATCATGTTGAATAATAAAATGACTATTGGTATCTCATTATTACATACATAAAAGTTTGTAAAACATGGCAGTTTCGTGTTTGTTTTTAATAATTTCACAACTAAAGTGCAGTCTAGCTTGAGAAAGTATTCGGCATTATACCTATTTTGTTAATATGATTGATTTTCAAAATCAACAACTTGCATTACCTTGGAGTCTTGCTCGAATTTGTATTATTCCAACCCTTTCGCGGTCGTAGAATCATTAATTAACTTGTTATCTTTGGTTTTTGTTGAGCGAACGTTAGTCTGACCAACGAAAGTCCAATTTTTGGAGGTTCACACGAAGCATAAGCACCGTCGTTCTAGAGACGTCTGATAAGTACTCTGACATGCTGTGACGGCTGTGACACTTGACATTCTCCATGGAGACCATAACCAAGAATACTTGACAAAGAGATCAGTGGGCACGTATTTTGTAAATTAGTGATAGATAAGGAATAATAGATTGTTTATAAATATAAAGAATTCAGTACTACGTCCAGAAAAATCTACATGCTGTTCATATTTACATAAGTAGGTAAATAAAAAACGATTCAACAAATAACGATAAAAATAAAGGTTTTTAGGTTATAATTACTTGTCAAAAAAAGTCTATCTTCAGAGTGTCGCTTCGGTCTGTTATTGAGAAACAAAATTTTAATGTAGCATGAATTTGTTTGTCCGTTTATAGCGGTAGTAAAAGATTCTCAATGTTTATACTTGAATTAGTTGGCAGGTTTGCCCTTGATAAGAATGGGTGACTCCAATTCTGAATCATACGTCAGATTGTGGGGATGGAATTGGACAAGTTTATGTGGGATCCACGGAAGCATAAAACCGCTCAACCCTGATACTCACGATCTGGGACTATGTTTTCAACAACTCTGTCTTCAAGTATGTGATAGGAAAACGTTTCTTTCAGTTGAATTTTTATCTTTAAACTAAAATTTCTTTAGTATGCATAGTTTCACAATTTTATCAAAATTTTATCAAATTTTATCATTCTAGATTCCGGTGCTTGCTCTTATGGCTATAATATCAGCATATTACTGCGGCAAACAAAATTACTCGCAAGAGCGCCGTTCTCACTTTGCCATTAATTTGAGACTGATCGTAACTGGTTGTCTGGCGATACTTCCGATAATTAAGGCATACGTAATTCTGACAAATACGACACTTTTGCCTCACGATGCGATTAAACATAATATATCTTTGACCATCGGCGCACCATCGATAAGCACTCCACAACTTCCTGCTATCTCAGATTCGTCGTTGAACGGTGATGGAATTATGGCAAAAATACGCGACGGCCTCAACGACACTTCGAGCATAGCAAGACTATTGTTTCTTGGTCACGAAAACGTTGCGAGTCCTGTAATCGGTTCTCCGATAATTTCACAGAGTCACATGAATCAGAGATTGAAATTCAACGATCAGGAAACTTCGGCAAAACCTATCGATTATTTAGTCGCCGGAACCGAAGGCTTGGCATGGATCGTTCATCTGTGTTTTATTCTTACTCTACGTCAAAGTGGCAGTCTGAGCCTGCGAGGCCCGGTTGTCATCAGAGCTTTGATATTCATGCTGATCGGGGTTTCCGCGCTGCTGTTACGAACTCACGTTAAATACCAACCTCATGACGATGTTTTGCCAAATTTATCGCTCGGATTCAGCATTGCCGTTGTCACGTTCTTGTCTTTGTATATATTAACACTCATACCCGGTTATCACGAGACTCGATCGTCCAGGTACAGAGAAGTGAGTTTTGAGAGTTTTCTTACGAATACGTTAAGGGGGTACGACTATTAGCAGGAGTTCAGGTTGCGAATTCGAAATTTTTATTAATTCTCGACAATTGTAAAATAATATATGCGTTTATTTTTTTCTATCTTTGCAACGTATTAATAATGGTCCGGGATAAATATTTTTCATAACGGCAGTACACAAGTTGTCAATGAAAATAAGAATTTCGCTATGCACAACAATAGCCATACTTTTTTAGATGAAAATTTCAATATCAATCACTCGTTTTATATTGCGTCCCTCGAGACTCACAGTAAACATGGCTCATCATACTTTAGGTGACCGAACGAACAGCGCTCCTCAATTCACCAACTTCTTCCTATGTCCATTTTATGGAAGTCCAAGATCCAAGTTATCTCGGCATGGCAATGGAAAATTCGACGATATTGTCGAAACTTCTATTTCACTGGGTAACACCATTGATGGAAAAAGGAGTCAGAGGATTATTGAAACATCCTGACGACCTTTACGATCTGCCTGATCACGTTACAGCAGCCACGATTAATTATGGAATCGAAAAGTATATGAGAAGAATGGTAATTACAACGTTTACAAATTTCATTTTTTCTATCGAGTATAATTTTACATTTCGATGGTTAAATGAACCTTTTTTTTGCAGCCTCGTGCTAAAAGACGAACCGACTTGAACGGATCCCTCCAAGAGACTCCGGACATGGATATCATCTCGTCCAGCAACAATATATCGCTTCTTCGATTATTGCATCGTTGCTTTGGTTGGCAATTTTACGCCGTTGGTGTATTGAAATTTGTCGCCGATTGCACAGGTTTCGCAAGTCCAATTTTATTAAACAAGCTTGTCGGTTTCATCGAGGATAAAGCGGAGCCAATAACTTATGGTTATTTGTACGCGGCTTTAATGTTCGTCAATACTCTTGTCGGTAAGAACTTTTGTCTTTTTGTTACAATCTTCTTCGCTTTTGTTTTAATTTTCTCCATTATTCACAGAGATAGATAAACATTGAGTTAATAGATAAACAATTGTTCTTATTTAGGAGCTTTCTGTATCACTCATTTCTCATTCTGGATGTCGATAGTCGGATTGAAAATTCGAGCTGCGATAATAACTTTGGTATATCGTAAAACTTTGCACTCGTCGAATGTTCAGCTCGGTCGACAATTTACGTTCGGTGAAATTGTCAATTTCATGAGCACTGATAGCGACAGAATCGTCAATAGTTGTCCAAGTTTTCATACCTTTTGGAGTATTCCACTGCAGGTAATTAACGAGCTACAGAATCAAATTAGTTTTTCTATGAGATTCACTTCTCGCGTGAATTGCAAACACGTTGAGAACATAATGACTTTCAGCTCGTTATCACACTTTATCTTCTGTACAAACAAATCGGCGTATCCTTTCTCGCCGGTGTCAGCTTCGCTATTGTACTGATACCAATAAACAAAGTGATAGCAACAAAAATAGGCAAACTAAGCACAAAAATGATGGATTACAAGGATCAGAGAGTCCGGTTGATGGGAGAAGTACTACGAGGTCTTACAACGATCAAATTAAATGCTTGGGAGGAATATTTTATCCAAAGCATATACAGTGAGTATTCACGAAGATTCAAAAGCAATTTTTTATCCAAAGTGCACAAGTCGAAAAAGAAAGATAATTTTTCAAAATCGCTCGCTGATTTAAATTTTATCATTTACCAGTCTCACCTTGCATGGAGATTAATTGAAAGAAAATGTAATATTTTTATTCAGGATTGCGTGGAAAAGAAATCAAATATTTGAAAGGTCGCAAGTATTTAGACGCATTGTGCGTATATTTTTGGGCTACGACTCCAGTTTTGATATCAATCCTGACATTCGCCACGTACGTTCTTCTCGGCAACGAGCTCGATGCAAAGACAGTATTCACGAGTATGGCATTGTTGAATATGCTTATTGGACCATTGAATGCATTTCCATGGGTCTTGAATGGTTTGACCGAAGCTTGGGTCTCCGTTAAGAGAATTCAACGACTTATGGACGTAAGAATTTTTTCATGGCGATTGTTATAAAATTCTCTAACATAAAAATAATCATAAAAATTGTCATTAATTTGTTCGACAGTTGCCAGACTTGGACACATCTACGTATTACTCCGACCCTCCTGTAGGGATAGACATAATGTTGAAAAATGCTTCGTTCTTGGTCAGTGACAATCACGACACTCAAAATGTATCGAATAGAACGATCGTCTCCGAATCGCCAACAGCTTCGACATCGAGCAGTAAAAAAGTCGTAACTTTCGAAGCGGAACGTACATTCGTGTTGAAACATCTTAACATCAATATCAGCAAAGTAGGTTGTACCCATAGATTTCTGAAAAACAGCTTTTACGAAAAATTACATTAATTCACTTCACAGGGTCAACTTATCGGCGTAATGGGAAAAGTTGGTGGAGGAAAGTCTCTGCTATTGGATGGAATTTTGGCAGAAATAACTCGAGGAGACGGAGTCGTTGCTGTTAGTGATTTGGACAAAGGTTTCGGCTATGTTAAACAAAATCCCTGGCTGCAGCGTGGAACGATAAGGGACAATATTTTGTTCGGCAAAGCGTATGATCACAACAAGTACAAGTGCGTTCTCAGATTTAATATTTTCATTCCAACTTTTCCCAAGAAATCGTTCTAGAAATTTTCTGATTGGATTTATCCTTCGATCAATAATCAACGAAATTCAATTATCTGGAATGCTCCGTTGGATGTTCCAGGAACGTTTTGATCGCATGTGCCTTGACCGACGATCTTCTGAAATTACCAAAGAAGGATTTAACGGGAGTCGGCGAGGCCGGAAATACCCTGAGTGGTGGTCAAAAAACTCGAGTAACCCTCGCAAGAGCCGTCTACGCGGACAAGAGTATTTATCTGTTGGACGACATATTAGCGACTCTCGACACGAAAGTCGCGAAACACATATTTCAACACGTTATTCTCGGTTTGTTGGGTACCAAGACACGAATAATGTGCACCCATCAGACGCAATACTTGATTCACGCAAATATCGTTCTCGAGATGTCCAATGGCGAAGTCATAAATCAGGGTTTACCGAGCGAAGTTGTACCGGATTTTGAAGATTATCTGCTGTCCTCGGGTTCGGCAGATTCGGATCTCGAAGTGGCATCGATCTCCGGCCTGCCGAAAGATCGGGATGAGCTAGCGAATGGCGAAAGAGACTCATTGCTCGACGAGGAGTTTAACGAGCAAGGAACCGTGAGATTTGGCGTTTATGCTTCTTACATGGGCGCTGTCGGTCGTTACTTGGCAATGTCGATATTTTTGTCGATGTTGTTGATGCAGAGCTCCCGAAATTTTACCGATCTTTGGCTCTCTTATTGGGTCACGCACGTGAACGATAGTTCTGGCAATTCTACAAACTCGACAAACAATGGATTGATGAGACTTCAGGCTTCTTTCATGGGCGAAGCGGAACCGGGTGTTCAATATTATCTTGGGGTCTATGCCATTTTAGCTTCTCTTAATTCTGCGTTTACCCTGATAAGGTCCTTCATGTTTGCTTACGGTGGAATACAAGCAGCTGTTTTGATGCATAGGCGATTGTTGAAAATTGTCATGATGGTAGGTTCGAAAAATCAATACAAATTTCACGTTTTTATTGGTATATGTAATTAATTTACCGCTTTTTAATTCAGGCACGAACTACATTTTTTGATGTACATCCTCTGGGGAGAATATTGAACAGATTTTCATCAGACACTTACACAGTCGATGATACGCTACCGTTTATCGCCAATATTTTATTAGCCCAGTCTTTCGCACTGGTTGGATCAATCGTCGTTACCGCTTACGGTTTGCCTTGGATATTTTTATTGCTCGCTCCACTTGCCCCGGTTTATCATTGGGTGCAACATCATTACAGGTATAAAATTAATTTCGCATTTCGAAATAAAATAAATTATTTTCCTTATTTTTGTTTAATTAAAAACAAAATTCTGCTCGCAGATTGACATCACGAGAGTTGAAACGTTTATCGAGCACCGCACTCTCACCTCTGTACACGCATTTCAACGAATCCCTTCAAGGATTGAGCAGCATAAGAGCATTTCGCGTCGTGCCTCGTTTCAAACACGAGAACGAGCATTTTTTGGAAGCTAGTCAAAAGACTCAATTCGCCTCGATGGCAGCCGGTCAATGGCTCTCTCTGCGTTTACAATTTATCGGCGTTATTCTGCTAGGTGGAGTGTGCGTCATGGCTGTATTGCAGCATCAGTTCGACGTTGCGGATCCTGGTCTGATCGGATTAGCGATAACTTACGCTTTGTCGGTCACGGGATTAATGTCCGGTGTTGTCAATGTGTTTACCGAGACGGAGCGAGAAATCATCTCGGTCGAACGAGTCAAACAGTACGTAGACAATGTACCCACCGAAAGTATCGGCGGCGACAATCCACCGTACGCGTGGCCGATTATGGGACGCGTAGAATTTCGCAACGTTACACTAAAATACAGGTCGGTCGCATATTCGATCCTCGCGAATCGCCGAAAACACGAGCCATTGACGATTTGCTAATGTTTATCATTATTACAGAGATGGTCTTGCCGCATCGTTAAAAAATGTTTCGTTCTGCACGAGAGGCGCTGAAAAGATTGGCATCGTTGGACGTACCGGTGCAGGAAAAAGTTCAATATTCAATACGCTCTTCCGTCTTGCCGAGATAAGTGCCGGTGAAATATTGATCGACGATGTGAATGTAAAGAGTCTTAAGCTGAATGCACTGAGGTAATGTTGTTTTCTATGAAAAAAAAACAAGTTTGGAAACAAATTTGTTTCGATTTGTGAAATTTTCTAATTTCAGATCGCGGATATCGATCATACCGCAAAACCCTTTTTTGTTTTCCGGCACTGTGCGCGAGAACGTCGATCCTTTGATGCAATATCCTGATACGCAGATCTACAAAGCACTGGAGAAGTGTAAACTCAGGTCTTTGGTTAATCGATTAGGAGGACTGGGAGCTAAATTGGATGAAAACGGAAATAATCTCAGCGCTGGACAGAAACAACTGTTCTGTTTGGTCAGAGCTGTTTTACACAATGCCAGGGTAAGAATGATAATAATCACAGTGTAATCTTCGTACACAAAATTACAGAAATTATAAGATTTTTATTGTTTTCTGAAAATAAAAAAACAGATATTGTGCATCGACGAGGCTACGGCGAACGTCGATCACGAAACGGATAAAGCGATTCAAACAACGATAAAATCTTCCTTCAGAACCGCCACGGTCATCACGATCGCGCATCGTATAAGGACGATAATGCACTGTGACAGAGTTATGGTAATGGGGGACGGTGAGATTGTAGAGTTCGAGGAGCCAAATCTTCTCATACACAACACCGAATCGACGTTTTATCATCTAGCCAGTCAGGAGTTCTCTGAGAAAGAATAATATATATATATTTTTCAAGATAGAAACAAAAATGTTGATAGATATTTTTTTTTACGACCGCGAAAATATACTATATATACGTATGTAAAAATGTAGAAGGCGTTGCAGAGAAACAGGGTCGTTGTACATGACGGCATTTTTTCACGAGTCATTGGATGGAAAATTGAGACTATACCAAAAAAAAAAGAAAAAAAGACAGGTGCAACATCGTTGTAACGGTGATTTTATATTATAACGGTTAAGTATTTATAATTGTCGGGGATTAAATTGACGAAGGGATTTTTATAATTTTTCTTTAAAACAAAGTTCATCGACGAGAAATAGTGCAATAATTTCAGTTTATATTTTGTATTTACGTACTTATTTACGTACGTGTTTGCCTTCTCTCATCGGGAGACGTTGACACAGTTGGCTGAAATTATTTTTTCGTTAGTCCGTAAATTTAGAAACGTTGCCATTAATGATGAGCGCCAGGTCGTCCAGACTTAGGAAGCCTTTTCTGCTCCTATCTATTTCTTTGAATGCTTTTCGCCACATAGACTTGGATATCTTGAGATCGGTACGTTCGGTCGCTGAATAAAAATCCAATACGTCCACACGACCTTTGTCTGCAAGTTACGATATATTCTTAGACTCCGGGTTATAATCGAGCTCGAATGAAACAATAATAATGTACAGTATTTTCTTACAGTCGTTATCCAATAGAGCGAATAAAGTCTTTGCGTCGATCATAGGATTGTTGATAAAATCTTTTTTTCGCGCCCAATGCAAAAATTCGTCGTAAGACACGCTATTTTTTGAAGGATTTTGGAAAATCTCCTGTATTTCGTACTAGTAAATAGGAAATAGACAAAAAAGGACAGTGTTCGTTAGACAACTGTGGCGTTAAACATTTTAGTATTTACTTTGTCGGGGCAATCTCCGAATAAAGCTGTCATGGCAATTTTGTATCGATGTTTCGACAGTTCGCCTTTTGCCCCCGTATCGGCGTACTCGAAAGCCTGACGGAATATTGTTTTATAATATTGTTAAATTTGGAAACTGCTCATCCAGTATATATAAAAAAATGTAAGGATAAGAAAATGTAAGGAATTCTTTTTTCATCGCAAATAGATTGAATCTGATATTCTTATCTGTGATTAACCGACAAGACTATCGCAGTTATTGATCGATAAGATTAACTCACTGTTCTTATCCGGTCCATCTCGATACTATTTCAATTCCTGTAGAATCTTTAAGAATTACTGTCTGGAGAAAAAACAATTCTACGTTTCTCTGGCTAAGGAATTAATTAATGCTAATTGTTTAGAGTGAAGTTGACCGCTATACGACTGATTAGAGGATCGAGTCGACCAGCACATTTTTCTGTAGTGTACAAAAATACTCATAAATTTTTATCATTATTTCTTTTCTACGACATAATTTGGGGTAAAACGTGTAAATTTTTTGAGTTATAAATGAAAATAATAAGTCCCAAGTAAACGAACTACGGGTCGTAGGCAGCTCGAGAGACGAACATCACCCCTCGCGTCTCGGTGGCCACTCGAGGGTTGGAGTACCAGTGTGTCACAACCCTTCGACGATGAAATCTCTCCCTCTTCGCAAAAGTGCATCTAGGAAGGCTCGGAAAATTAACGTACCTATAAAAAAATAATACTGAGAATTAGAACAAAATAGTAAAATCATTTCCTCGCTCTCGACTTTCAATAATTCGCTACAATTTTACAATTTTGTTCTTAAATCTTCAATTTACATAAAAACTTGTGAATATGAAAAAAAAGAACGTGTTTCATTCAAACGCGCACTCGTCGTGATCAGCTTGACGTTCCTGGTGTGTCGAGACTCGGTTTTCGCGGAACGCAGGAAATTAAAAAAGAAAAAAAAATGAAAAAGAAAATTACAACACGTGAGAAACTAACACCTCTCATATTTCCATTAGTTAAGGCAAGGAGGTGGTACCGGGCGTATGGAACACGGGGCCGTCGCGCTTTTACCATGATTAGTAAACGACGGGCAACGAGAGCCATGTCGCGAATGCGAATATATTCGCGTATAGTCCTCCACGCTGTTACATATAACTTGTATACGTACTACGTAAATATATATACGGGGTGTTAAGCAACTACGAGGGTACAGGAAAATATTCAGGTAGTTGGAATCGGTAGGAGCAAAATGATTTTTTAAAAATTGTTCTACGATGAAAATTGGCCGAGATATTAATTCGCAAAGTTTAAAAGTTTAAACAACCCCATCGAGCATCCTGCGGTTAAGCGATACGAAAAATTATTTTCTCTCATTGTTTCGATTCGTTAGTTTATTAACAGTTATTTTGTCAAGATCTATAAAAAAAAAGCAACAATTTGTGAAAAAAAAAAATGTTTCGAGTGGGACTCGAACTCGCGATCCTGGCATTTATCGATGACGTTCGGTCGATTTTGTTAGGTTATGTTAAAAAATTTTGAACTTTGAGAATTAATATTTCGGCCAATTTTGATCGCAGGACAGTTTAAAAAAAATCATATTAGTCGTACCGATTTCAACTACCTGGATATTTTTCGTGACTTCGTATTTGCCTGACACCCTGTATATATCCGTGCAAATAGAGCCTTACACGGAAATACGTAAATACGAATATTCCACGTGTACAAAGCGCAAACTACGACCGCACGATCCATATCCTCGAGAAAGAAGGAAATTCATCCGCGGTCGTTTCTTTCTCGACGTTGTAAAACCTTGCGTATATCACAAGGCATTGAAAAAACAAACGTATTATTTTTTCGAATTTGTTCCTAGAAAAAAAAACCCACACTAGATCGAACGAATAATAACATTTAACGATCGATTAAATTTAATTAATATTTTTTTTACATCGATGCAAATTTTTCACCAGTTAATTAATTGGCCAAAAAATTAATTAAATCGAGTAATCTTACTTAATTAATGAATTTAACTCCACTAAATCAATTTTTTGGACATTGATCTTCGTTAATTAAATTTTTCGTCAATGATTAATGAATGACGTGAAAAAATGGACATCACCGAATCCTGATACAGGAGGACCTATAAGCTGTCCTTGAAGATATCAATTTCATTCGTCGTACTTGCGCTGTATAATCGTTGTTTGGGACGGTGGGGAAATTCGATGTTCGATGGTTCGAGGTAACATCGATAAGGCCTCCTTGGCCGTTACTCCACCCTTCTCCTATCATTCTCACGCCGATTTACGGCTCTTCCGATATCTTCTCCTTCTTTCTCTCTACCCTCTTCCCGGGACATTATCGGGCTCTCGACTTTCGTATAAAATTTCAGGCGGCGAACCGGAGATCTCGTCGTGCGTTAAACGAGAATGGAGGTACGAGAGGAATGAGAAATACGGGGGCTGACGAAACACGTGTAATTTCCGATTGAACGAGCAGTCACTCAAAGCCAACCCCGCTTCGACCGTTTCAGTCTCTCTCTCACTCTTCCCACGAATTTTTTAATCGGGTTAAGCAATTTCGAGTCTTCTCGTTTTTCTTTTTACCTTTTCTTCACTATTGCTTGATTTCTCGCACGAGTAATTAATTTAATTTTTTAAATCGATTAACGGACGTAAAAAGAACATTGTTTTACTTTTTTCTCTTTTTAAATATTTTTAACAATTATTTTTATAGGCGTATTCATGTGTCGTAAATTTTCTAACCGCAAATAATACGAAAATAAATAATTTTCTAATAAACAATATTTTCACAAAGATTTGATTTTTTCCTTTATTTTTCCCTTAATATACACTCTTTTTTTTAGTAATGTTTGATAAATAGAAACTGGAAATAAAAAATCGTGTATTTAAGGGCAAACATTTTCTTTTTTTTCATAACTACAGGATTTTTCGTACATAATTTTTTGTTCGATTTTATTAAAACGTTGCAAATAAATAATTTTCATTGATTTTTCGCTTACTCCTTGAACGAAAGAGGGGGAGAGGGGATGATTTCGAGAACAGAACGAAAATCGCGATGGGCTGCGTCGCAAAAAAATGTCAATTCCCAAGTTTCTTTTGTCCCGTCACGTTTCTCGTTCTCGACCGCGAATTCCCGACGGACGATTCGAGTGTTAATAAAACGACAAAAATTCTTCGAAACAACGCTCGATCTTTTATTCCCGCCCGATTGAAATTTTCTCACTCGTCGACGAGCTCCCTCTCGTGCGTATTCGTTGAGAAATTTTCATTTCTCATCCCACCAGCGCGAAGATAAGTCGCGACTTTTCCCACGGGAATCGGGCGGCGGTTTTTTTTAAATCTCCCCTCCCGTCGACCAATCGAAACGTTTTCCTCATCATGCAAAGAAAACAAAATCCCCGAGCGACATACAAAGACGAGTTCTACATTTCACGTAAACAAAAAAAAGATCTTTGCTCTATTCTTAAAATATCTTTCGTAAGCTTTTCTACAAAACCCCAGCCCCTCGTCGAAACTGCGTAAAACGTTTTTTTTTCGCGCATTATTTGAGAGACTCCTATTTAGTTCGACGAATACGTGCGAGAGATCGAGTCGATGCTCACCAGAGATTTATTTGCGAGAGATTATTCACACGCGCATGCGTTAAGGGTTGATCGCGAGGAGGGGTGGCGAGGAAGGAGGTTGATAATTTTCCCGCAGACTCTCGATGTTTCGCGCGCAGTTTTTATTTTATTAAAAAAAAAATATGTCTGTTTTGTTTTTTATTTCCATTCGAGACTTTGCTTTTGTGTCAAATGATACGGAACGTTAAAGCGCCAGACGCTTTTATGCTTTTTTTCGTACGTATTTATGTATATATTTATCATCGCAGGACGCATTTTTACATCTGCTTACAGTAATAGAAGGGTTTTTTTTCGTCTGTTTTTTTAACGCGTCCTTTCGCCGAGTCGCGCGGATAAATTAGTGACGAACGAGGGGTTAACGAGAAGGATCGTCTCGTTTTCACGAGCGCATTGTCGTATTCGCGGGCGAGGATTTATTTGGTTGGAAAAAATGAAAATAAAAACAAATCAAATAAAAGAACAACATAAAAATATATAAATGAATAAAAATAAAAATGGTAGATAGCGGGGGTCGAAGTAAAATTCGTTAAAACCCGACCCTTTTACGCTCTGATAGCGTTGTATTATCGCGAGAGGGGGATGGTAAAATAATATCATATCCACGTTTCGTTGGAATACAAATTCGGGATAATTAACGCGCGACACCGTCGAAAGGGAAACAAAAAATCGTGATTTATTCCCATCGTTGCAAACGTGGACCCGCACTTGCGGGATCAAAAATATTGCCGTCGGTGCGTTAATACCGTCGGGTCTCATTACGCCCGTTTCGAAAAATATGCTCGGCGAGTTTTGCTACGACGAAAAAAATATTTTTTATTCGGAGAAAATTTTGTACACGTCGAGGAAAGATAAAATTTGGGAATTATCGACGATTCGAAAAAAAAGATACGGTAATCGTGATAAAAGTTGGTAAGCGATATTCGACCGTGTTTTTTTTCTATCGATCACTCGGCAATTTTCCTGTCAATTAAATTTTCTATGTAAATTTTTGTCATTTTGAACGAAATTAAATTAAATTCACGTAATGCTAATTAAAATTTGATAAATATCGAGGATGCCTTTGCCCAAGGAAGATTTGCGTCCTTGCGTTAATTTGAGAAACGACAACGTCGACGTTCACGATGCAAAATCGGCGAAGGACGATTCAAATCGGTTCAAAAGATTGGAAAAAGAGGTTAAAATTCGTGAAAACAATTTTTTAAAAAATATTTTATGAATATTTGATAAATTTTGTTGATCGTTTAATTAAATTTCTCTGTTAATTAAGAAATTATAACTCGCGTTGAACAAATCGATCGAACAGGTGAGTCGGCTTCGTGGGGAGGTCGACGAGATCAAGTGGCAGAGGGCAGCTGCCGAAACCGCGATCGAAAGAGCGATCGTACGAAGCGCCTCTGTCCTCGGTGGACGTTACAAGATTCTCGTGCCTCGCGACTCGAACGAAAATCGAGAAGATCGAAGAATCGACGATCCGACGACGAGATCGACGAATCCTCGCGACGATCGAAATAACGAAATCGGTGGAAACAATGAAGAAAGAGGGAAAGAGAACGCCTGTGGCCAGTACAAAATTGGTTAAATTTGTGCGACGAATAAATCATTTTTCGTCGCGAAACGGGTTCGATAAATTCGTCGCGGAGATCGAGAGAGGGTTGAAAAGTGTCGGATGGGGGAGAAAAAAGATGGAAAAACATCGCTTTGTAACGAGCGTATAATTAACGACGGAATAATCACTAAAATTATCGAATCGAATGAAATTTCTGTATCGGCCCAAACAATTTCGCAAACTACGTCTATCGCACGCTAAATTAAATAATCGTGATTAAGTATCGTTCGTTAATTGACATTTCGTACGAGCTACGCGTGTTAATTAAATCGACGAAACTCGTCGTCCTGTCATCGCGCGAATAATCATTCGGGCACTCGTCCCGTTTGGTACGATTGATCATCGGCCGGATCCCGCTTCGAATTAATTATCGGTGTGATTAGAACGTTGATAACGTTAAATAGGCCGAGTGTCCTCCAAGCGGTAACAACGTCTATGAAAATACTCGAGCGACTATTAGACCCTCTTTTATAATAATTCGTCGAAATTATCGAACAAATTTCCTCAAATTTATAAAATAATACACATTTCATACCTTACATTTCGAAGCTTCGAGATTATTAAACAAAAAAATGAATGATAAATTAACGAAAAATAAAATCTAGCAATTGGTTAAAATCTCGACATTTATTTTCTCCACTTTTTATTTATTTTTTTTTCAACGACATGTCATTACCCGGAGCACTTATCTGGATGACACAACGTCGCGGTGTCGTTGATGATATTTCTGCAGTCAGCTCACCTTCGGGACACTCGTTTGTTATATATATATATATATACAAACATATATATAGCTACGTAATTATATATTCTATACGGCCGTTAATTAATATGTACGAAAACTGTGCTTGGTGCGATAAAGAGGTGGAGGTGCGCGGGCGGTTCGCGAGCCGGGAGCTCGAACCGGTTTGAAGGGGTTAGTTTAATTACAAGTACCTGCGTGCGATATCGTATATGCAGTCTAAACTATATATATATATACGAATTTTATGTTTACTGCAGTATATATTACCGGTATATATGCGTCCGTACGAAGCATATGCGCATCGTCGATCGCAGTAACGTAGTAACCTCCGCAGCTTACAGGCCAAACCCTACTTCGTACGTACAATTTATATCATTTCGCATTAGGACATATTTATATACCAGACATTTCATTCTAAATCGATCACTCTCGAAGTTGTACGATTCTCCAATCGATCCAATATATTCATCGATATCGATCGAAGACACCTTTTTCACTTTTTACTTTTACGATTCGAGCATTTTTTCATCATGGCGAATAAAAATAATTTCAGAGCTTCCAAAGTAATTTGATCGTTCGAATTATCATGTGAATTTTGAAGTCTCGATGAACAGCGGGAAGAGATTAATCGATGAGATAAAAAAAATTGAGAAATTGAGAAATTCATTCTCTGGGGTTGTTCGAACTTGTTCGAAACGCCTCGTACATGTTTCTATGCGCCATCGGGTAGCTGGATGCAACGAAATTCACGGTATCGATAGGTGTATATATATATATATATATATATGGTATATATGTAAATATAGCTTTCTACGTTGCACGATACATGCCCTCTAGCAACCCTTACCGAGCCACCCCCCTCCCCCTCCCTCTCTTACCGCGTATATGTGGTCATGCTCATAATGATCATCTCGCTCGCCTCGTCGAGCTCGTAGCCCGTTCCGCGTCGCGAGAAATTTGAGAGAGGATTAATTATAAAATCAAAGTGTTCGAATGTAATAATAGCGGCGAGCGTGGGTTTCCACATATAATCGTAATAATCTACGGTGAGTACCGGTACCCGCGACACTCTGTGCTTTTCGTGCAACAGGCACAAGCGAAATCGGTCGCGTTACAAGAGTTCTCGTTAATATCGTTAACGAACCCTTATCGGTCCCGTTTATCATCGATATTCGCCTCGCATCGTTGATTAGGTAATAGATTTTTTTTTGGGAATTCGAGATAAATTTCGATACGAACGAAAATCGTCGAGAATAAGACGATTACAATTTTTTGATAAAAATCGGCTAATTTTGTATAAAACTTTTTTAGATTCGTCTCGTTATCGTTTCCTCGATCAGAGAACGTTATCCGTTCGTTACGTCGAAAATCCCTTGATCGGCTCTTGCGGTACTCGATTGTCCATTGAAATCGGTACTTGTGCTGTTAGTCCCCTCTTTGCACTCAGCAGGAATTAAATCGTTCGCTCGTAAATACGATCCTTCATTAGTGGTGATTATCGACGATGATTCTCGATATTCGAAAGCGAGGATCGATGTTTGATATAATTGTTTCTCCCGTTTGTTTGAAACGATCTCGTATTTAGTTTAGTTAGAGAAATATATCAAGAATCTCGAGTGATACGACGCGTATGATTATCAATTATGATGGAGGAAAAATAAACGCTCGATGGAAACTATCGATATATTCGAGATGTTCGAGTGATCGTCGATGGCTCAACGAGGTTTTAGTGCGCTTTGTGGTTTCCTTCGCTCATTTAATATTCAACCTTTGAAAGTTCGAAATTAAAAGCTCTGTTGGGAGGAGTAAAGCTGTACCTGACATTTCGCATAATCCACGAATCTGACTGAAATTCTACAATTTCGTAAAATGAATCGAAAGGATTTGCTGTGAATAATTTCAAAATTTTCAGTCAATTTCTTCTCGAAGAGCATCAAATTTTTCGAGTCGATGTTCATATTGGAAAATATCGGTAAACGAAAGTAAATTATACGCGAAAGAAAATGTTGCTATTTTTCGTCATAATTTTGCCGACGTTGTAAATTTTACTTTTCTTGAAAAAAAAAAACAAAAATGATCGAAGAAAACCCCTTTTTATTTTCTTCGAACAAAAATAATACCTCGCGTCTTCGATCGAATGAACAATATTGAAATAACAGAAACATGCAACTATACGCCAGTAAAGCAGATCGGCGTATAGTCAGCCGGTTCGTCCAAAAAAACAAACAAAAAAAATTAAAAAAACGGAAGTAGCGTGCAGAAAGAGCAAACTCGCGTTTGCAGATGGCAGCACGAGAAAAGAAGGGAGCAGCGTCTGGCTGATGGTTCCTTTGCGATATGGCTCTTGGGCAAATATTAGGCGGAGAAAAACCACCGGTAGGAGAAACCGCCGTTGAGACACGACGTTGAACATTTTTTTTCTCTTCCTCCTCCTCATCCTCCTCCTCCTCCTCGTCTTCTTCTTCTCCTTCTTCTTCTTCTTCTTCTTCTTCTTCTCCTTCTTCTTTCTTCTTCATCTTTTCTCTCTTATTTCTGTAGCTTTTCCAATGTTTTCATTTAATATCTCCTGAATGCGCCTCTCGTTCTCTAGTTCTCTTTTTCCACGAGTAGGACATAACCCAGAGGGCGCATTCACCGCGCTACTCCGTGCGCGCCCTCTGTCGTACTGTGTGTCAGTCACTATCGTTCCTGGCTGGCTGGCTGGCTGGCTGACGGGAAAAAGATTGCGAGAGCCATTTTCCGTGACTCGTTCAGTGCAATGCAGAGATTTCGTCTTTGAGATAGATGCAGACCGCCTCTCTCTCTCTCTCCCTCTCTCTCTTTTTCTTTCTCTCTTTTTCTCAGCAAGAGCACAAAACTTCTCCCGGTGGACTTTCTTCGCTAGACCTTTTTTTTCTTCTCTCCCATCTATACATACTCAACTTTGTTCTGCTCTCTCGTATCTTAACCAACCACAGCTGTACTTGCCCGGAGGTCTCTTCTCTATGCTTACTTCTCGACTATGTTTTCAGATTTTTCTTTTCCCTATCCCACGTAGCGACCCTTCTCTGTCCCTTGCAATGGCACTTACATCGTATCTCGCATCGGGCATATCTCTATTTTCGCAAAGAGAGTCTCTCTTTGCCACTCTATTTGACTGAAATGATAACGGAAGTGAAATAGCAACGTAAGACAAATTTTTCTACCCGCTAGAATCGCGATAGAGTCATCAGGGCTGATTGCGAAGAGGGCTCATGGGATTAAAAGTTCTCGTTTCGAGACGAAATTAGGGCGATGACTAGGTTGTGAGAAAAATGAAAAAAACAAAAGAAATCATTGAAAAGAAAATCCAGGAAGTAACGAAACTTGTCGAACGTAAATTATTCTTCGAAGTTTGATTCTTTTTTTTCATCTGCAAAATTTCAAAATCAACCACGAGCCCCAATGAAAAATATAAATAGATGATTTATTGAAAATTTAATACGCCAGAGGGAAGAATCTTGTAAGAGATTTTTCGATAGTCGTGAAATATTCTTCGATTAATCGATCATCGATATCGTGCGTCGCAACGATATTAGATATTGAATCACGTACATATAAACGCCACGAACGTCTGTTTATTCGCCACACGAATTCGGGTTTCAAAGGCAGATAGAGAGAAAGAGGAGAGAGAGAGAGAGAGAGTTTCTCTGAAAGCCGAGTACGAAACGGTGTATAAGCCAGCTCGTCCCAGTATTCAGTGAGAATCTCGATTTCGTCCATACGCGCGAATTACACATTGCAAAAGTCGTCAAAGACGGCCCAGTGGGGTAAAATGGAACACAAAGTTTTATCAAAAAAATCCACCCATAGGAAAATTTCTACGCAAATTTTACGTTTCGTTATATCAAACAGAATTAAATCGTTCAATTTTGACGTAAATACAATTTCTTTATCGATGAAAACAATATTTCAGGTGGTCCATATTGCCCCACATTTTCACCATCGTACAAACCGAACATACCGCGAACAGGACGATCCTCTTCCGTCGTCCCTAGTGTACTCGATCGTCCGTCTCTCGTGAGTTCGTACGGACGAGTACAGAGGGCAGCACCGGAAGCTATCCTGGGGTAGAAGGGCCGAGCGAGGATGGAACGATAATAGCGTCAAAGTACACGAGAACAAAGTCAAAGGATGGGATATATACCGCGAAAGGACGAACGTAAATTCAATGGATATTGGGTCCTTGTCCGATATCGTGTAATTTCCGTTTCACGGCCAGTTTCCCTCTCATCGTACGATTTCGCCTCTGTTCAACCCCTCGAATCAAATCTCTCTTATCCTTCGATCGTTTATTTTCCTCTGGAACGTTTCAATTTCTTTTCAATTCGCGACTCTCGAGGCGACGAGGTGTCACACCTGTAGACCGGAAGAGTCGTCTTTCGCTCAAACGTTATTCGTCCTTCGTTGATCGATGGAAGGGTGGACAGGGAGGGGGGATGAGAAGGAAAATTAGAAAAAATTGAAAAAATGAAAATTAAATTAAAAATTTGTTACAAAGCTGTAGCAAAGGCGAATAACTTTGTGGAAAAAAGCGCGAGTGAAACGAAAAGTTGTCGGTAAATTGGCTCGGTGGAAATTTCACAATGAGAATAATACGCGAGTCGTGTAGCTCGGACGTTGTTGCACCGGAATAATTATTATTGCGCGAAATTCGCGATGTAATAATCCCGAAACCGCAGGATCGACCAAACGCTTTTCGCATTCGACCCCACTCGGGCTAGGTCGAAAGTTTTCTCGTTAAATTTTGCGTATTTTGTCCGGAAGTTAATGAGCGAAAATATTTTCATATTGATAATTTAGCCATCTGCGAGCTCTCGTACAAAACGGAAAATACCGGACCGAGCGAGAGAAGGATCGCGTGGAAATTCGGGGAATTCGTAACGAGTCGAGAAACTAAATACCGTTTCGTATACAATTTTGAAAATTGTTGTAATTATAATAATTCATTCGTATACGAAAAACAAAGGAATATTAATTTCAGGCTGGTACATGCGCCTCGAGAATGTTTCAAAGTAGAGAACAATTTACAGTTAATTAGCCGAGCAAAATAATTTCATAAAAAAAAATTTTTTTTTTTATGTCGTATTTCAAACGAAAAAAAAATCAAATTTTGTTAATTATTTTTGCCGAATTTCACTCACTACTGGTGAAGAGAAAGAGGGAAAAAAGGACGAATTTGTAGAACAGAAAAGTCCGCGATGAATAAGTATAAATATATAATAAGGTGATGTACGCGAAACGCCTTCCGGTGGAAGTAATCGGGCAAGAACTTGGGAAACATAAAAATTGCATAATGGAAAAATGCGAGGGTGGCGTATGATACAGTAGGAATTGCATTTCAGGAAGTGGGACGAGAGAGGGGGAACGGGGTTTTTGCTCTGCTCGTTCAAGAGGAACCAACCCCCCCGAAAGTGTGTGAAAGCCGCATGGGGTTTCTCATTTGCCAGCCGACTCCTACATAACGCGCAGGCCCTACACCCTATAAACTTCGCGACTGCCTCGTGGCTTAAAGAGACACGTCGTAAAGACAATTTTACGATAAAAAATTGCCTCGTACAAAAATATTCTAAATCTTTCTCATAAACAAATTTAAAATCAGTCATTATGACAAAAATATATTTAAAAAATCAGAACAATTTTATCCAAACGAGAAAATAAATTAAATAAATAATCCGATTATGTCGATTGCCGCGTGAAATTACAATTGGCTGCAAAAGTTCCTCCTGAAACAAAGTAACACTCGGTAAATGACGGAACGATGGAAATTTTCAATGAACAAGACGAACAAAAAAAACGAAACAACAAAAATCCGAGTTTCCAAAGTCATTCTTAACAATGCCGGTTTGTCGATAAATCTCTCGGGAATTTTTCAACAGCCTCGGCAGAGAAAAGTCTCCGAGTACGAACGACGGATTTATTCACACGCACGATCTTTCATCGGATGAGTACGTATTTTTGCGGATCTCTCTCGTTATCCGCTAACTCGTGTTTTATTCTCGTGCCCTCGATATCGTCGAGAGCATCGAATGAATAAATCACTAACACACTCGTACGCACATTAATAAACGCATAACAATAAATTAGCAAGCTATTTTCTCGATGTCTTTATTTGCATCGTACGGAACGCTTCGGGGTAGTTCCCATCCCTCCCTCGTATAGCACGATTGCCCACAATTTCTTTCACGAATATTTCTCCGTCTCGTCTCGTTTCTCTCCATTTTTTTTATTATCATCATTATTATTACTATTATTAAAAAAAAATATATCTATAACTATGAAAAAAGTGCCTCTCCCTACGAGCGAGGGAGAAAGCAACCCCTGCATCGTGTCGTTTTCCGGGTCTCTCGTGAATTTTCCATACAACTTTTAGTGTATGGAAATGCATGCGTTGCATTGCAATATTGTACTCGTGACTACTTATGTTGACTGAAAAATGTTCTCGGGAGGGACGAGAGCGAGGGAGAGGGGTTGAAAAATTCATCTGGCTCTCCGTATTCGATACGATCGAGAAATAAATCGTGAAGGATTTTGGAGTACAAACGTCTCTCTCTCTCTCTCTCTGTGTGTGTGTGTGTGTGTGTGTGTGTGTGTGTGTTTGTGCAGACACTAGACTACTTCCTGAAATTAGATTGGCTCGGTGGAGTATTACTTTCCGAGAGAGAATAATATAATTCCCAACTGAGGTAATACAGCGCAGGGAGGTTTTCGAGCCAAAAACCACTCGTCTTCTCGAGAAAAACTACGACTCGTCAATTAAATTTACGTCAACGTCAATTTCGTCAACGTTGTCAATCTTTATTTATTCCATCGATAACGATATCGATCGAACTCGATATCGACGAAATTAGCAAAATTCGATCGATCTTATTCAAAGTAATACAAATTGTACGAAAAACCTATTTTTTTTGTTATTCCTTAGCTGTTCGTCCACTTTCTTCGAAAAGCCGCGAGTGCTTTGAGAATTTGTTCTTTCTTTCACGAAAACATCAAGTCACTCATTCGCGGAGACACGCGAGCTCCGTAGCTTTCGTAATTCAGGCGCAAATAAAATTGAATGAGGCTACGGATACTGAAAACGAAACGGAGATTTGACTGATGCGTAATCCTCGTTTTCGCCCCTCACCCCCTTTTCTCCCCGTTTCCGCACACTTGGATTCGTGCCAAGCAGTTGTATTTTGGCTAGATGTCGGGCATAAAATCGTGTAACGTGTATCGCGCGATGTATAAATCCTTATGCTACAGGATGGAGAGAGAGAGAGAAGGGTAGAGGTGGAGGGTGAGTAGAGGGTTGAAAATTTCGTTGAAGGATGAGAATCGAGCGGAAGGATGAGGTTTCGACGAAGGCGCGGGCGAGTTAATTAAGCGCCTATTCCCTTCTCTTCTCCTTTTTCTCTCTATCTCCGTTTCTCTTCATCCCTTTCCCTTCTTCTCACCCTCGAGCTGCACGAGAAGCGAGCACGGGCACAGTCCTAAAACAGCGTTGAACTTTTGTTCTCAAACTTTTCCTTTTCGGGAATCCTTCAAAGCGGGCAATCCGACGTTACGTACGAGTCAAGAGCGATCGCGGATACCGAGACTGCGTGTATAGAACGTTGAGGTAAATTTTCGACTAGGGATGGACAATTTTTTTATTTCTTACGCGATATGAAGAATTATAATTTTTATTCTTTTCGACGGATTATAAAATCGACGTATATTTCCAATGAATTATTAATCATATTGTTATATCAATTATTATTTGTATTTTCTTAATAATTAATGAAAATATATTTTTTTATATAAACGATATTATTTTTCATAAATTTTGAAAAAATATTGTTAAAGTATCGAGAATGGAAAAAGTAACGTTTAAAATAAGAAGAATTATAGAATTATGAAAAAATAAATTCGTTCATAATCGGGATCTAAAAACTTGCTATTCTATCAGAAGATAAAATAAGATGTTGCATTTAATTTCATTTAACGTAAAGCTCGACGTGGGAAGCTCGTAGTATCCGAGGTTTAAAGACAAAGATCGCAGAGAATTTCCAATGTTATTCCGAGCATCGTCTGAAACCCAGACGCGTTATTATTAATGCGAAAGGATCTCCGGTTTTTCGCACACAGTCCGGAAGGCTGAAGAGAGTCGACGATGAAAAAGGGGTAAAACGATGTAGGAAGGAAAGAAATCCGGGATGTTCTCGTTTTTGTCGTGTACTTGGAAGGAAAAAGAGAAAGAGAGCCTTGGAAAACGATACGCCGTTGCAACGGTCCATAAGTTATACAGCGATACACGGACGCGTGTGCATTCGTACGAAAGTAAAAAAAAAAAGGAAAAAAAAGGAGACGCAACGCTTTTGGTGCGTGCTCCGGGTTAGCGACGGGCGAAAGCGAGAAAGCTCGCGAGATACGCAAAAGCCATCAACGTCCTGATAAATAAAACGTTAGGCCTCGCCGAAAGGTACCAGAAAAAAGGGGGGCTGGAATGGGGGAGGAGCGAGAGGAATGAAAATGTCTGCATTTGTGTGTGCGAACGCGAGAGCTCGTAACGCACATCATTTCTTTAGCATTAGCAAGCAGTAACAGCAGTGGCTCCATCTCCAGGCACGTAACCAATGTAGGCTAAAGTGGGGGAATATGGACCACCTAAATTTGTTCAATTCTTACGACTTTCGTGGAACATCAAATTTTTAATTTGTCGCTGTGGTATTCTCCCTAAAAGAATTTCATATTTGAAATATAGATACGAGCTATGAAGTTTCAAGGTGTTTGACGTTGATTAATGATTTATAGCGACGAGTGATCCGTTTTTCATCGAAAATATTAACAATTTTTTTGCAATTTTCTGGAGTTTGTTGATTTTTTTTGTCACGAATTTTTCAAATGTTCGGAAGGTTGGGAATTCTTTCGACGCGATGTCAAGGGGTAGAAAATTTGAGGCGTTCGAGCCGAGCGACCCAACCGCGAAATTACCAAGAAGTTGGACTACTAATTGTAAAACTATACCGAGTAACCGAGTCAGAGTGGTGTTAGACCACTGAAAACATTAAGTATGGAAAGACTCGAAACTTCAACAGAACGTTAGAATTATCGAGCGTGAATAAAAGTCGACCTTTATAGTCAGAAAACAGTGATTAATGTTGAAAACCTAAGGTGGTTCGTCCATACTGGAATAAAAAGATGATAAATCAGAATATATAATGCAGTCAGTCTTCAGAACACTTAATCCTAATAACTTTCGTATATCACGTGACACCTGATCTAATAACGTATTTGCAACAAAAAAAAAACGCTCAGTCCCTCTTAATACGGTGGTCCATATTTCCCCGCTTTACACCACATATATCTACAGTTATACCTTACACGGCCCCCGTGAACGGATTCTCGCGACGCACTTGTGCGAGTGGTCGTTTTTTGTTTTACGCTCTCGTAAGGGTGCGCGTCGACGCGTTGATGGTCGTACAGTCAAATTTCCCATAACTCAATAAATCTGTCGACAAACAAATTGTATAAAAAATATTTGTTCTATAAAATTAACGATAATAATTTTATAAAATTATTTAACGCGAATGCGAGTTTAATTCTCGCTTATTATAATATTTTGTATCAAAATTAATTGATCGATATCACGGTCGGTTGAATTATGAGAACATCGACTGTTTCTTCGCAATTGTCACGTGTCCGTGTGAGTGTGTACGCGATACAGGGTGTACGAGTCGCTCAGCCCTATCGGGCATTTGCGAATGGCCCACGACGTCAAGAGGGAACGAAGCTGGGGAGGGAAGGGGATGACGAGAGCTCGAAAGGTTGCAGGGGTGCAGGGTCACGTTATGTCGAACGCCGACTAGACTCCGTTACACCGTCGTTGTGCGGGCTCTCATGACACGACTCGAATGTTTTACAGGCATATTTTTTCTTTTTTTTTCTTCTTTTTTTTTTTCTTCTTTTTTTTTCTACCGTACGCTCATCGCGCCCTGGGTAAAACGAAACTCTCGCGCGCATGAACACTCGACGAGAAACAAAGGCAGTCTGCAGCCCTTTGGCCTAGCGAGCGTCGAGGACGATGACGACTAACCCCCATCGCCATTGTTTTCCCCCCGAGCCGCGAGGGGGAACGCAAGACGAACCTAAGATTTCGATTTAAACCATTTTCTTTTTAATATCGCGATGTAAAAATTGTCCACGAACTTTTCACCATTTATATCAATATTTAATTACAATTTCTAATTAAACGGAAATTCATTGTAAAAAAAACAATATTAAATTTAACGAAAATGAAAATTTAATCTAAATATATTTAATACTGTAATTAGTATCAACGCTTCGTATTCTCGAGCAGTGGATGAATTAATATAGCGACGTGAGCGCGACAACAGGTGAGCGAATGAAAATAATTTGACGAGATTGAGCCAACGGTCGTTCGTAATTAAAATTCGTAAACGGAAGCATCTCGGTGACTTCGCTTTCGTCGCTCGCTCGCGAGTAAAATTCATCGTACATAGCGATGTGCCGATCCCTTTGGAACAGGAGCTCCTGAAAACGGACAAGGACAACGTTGACTGCGTTATCAATGCGGATCGTAATTAAAATGAACCCCCGAGCTTTTGTCGACGTTGGGTATATTGCTGCTGTCTCGCGTTGCTGGGATTTCTCGGCGAATGTCTGATATCCCGTGACTCTATTCACCGTCTCACCGATTCACCGTCCGCGTGGTCAACACTGGACGAGACTGGAATGTTATACAGAAATTTTCGGAATTCCTTGGAGCTTCCGTTATAGCGAGAACGGAATACGAAAATCGCAGGACTTTCTGTTTCGAGATTGGCTTCGTCCTTTTGACGAATATTTCGTGAATATGACAGCTCAATTGATAGAACGTGGGCGAGAATTTTATTACATCGATGTAAACACACGGTGTATTTGGTTTATTACGCGTTTTATTGATAAACGCATAGTCGAAGGTCGTTCGATCGGGTTAAACATGTTCAAGGTCGTTTCATGATGCCCAAGGTCATTTGAACATGTTTAACGATTATCGATCAAGCTTAAGGTCGTTTGACCAGCCTCAAGGTCGTTCGCTCGTGTTTATAGGTGTTCGTCCTTGTTCAAGGTCGAACGAAGAACGTCGTCGCGACTTTTCATCCCCTTCGGTCGCAACCAGACCGAATCCAGAGGTCGCTCAACCCGTTGACAATATTTTCCGAGAAGCTTCGTTCCCGGCGGAGGGTTGAAAGGAACCAGCGAGGTTTGAACTGGAAAGTCACGACGACGCTCGACGCCTGACCCAACTCGGCATGCGTCGTGCGTCGGTGAATCTAATACGTTTCCATTCCTTCTTCGGTGTTCTTTCATTCTTTTTCTCTTTTCTATATCGCTCTCTCTCTCTCTCTCTTTCTCTCAAGCTATCGCTCTCTCCCTTTTTTTCTCTTTCAAGCTATCTTTTCGTCGCTTCTCCATTCTCACCAATCCCTCGCCGCCGTGTTTATTCTCGCGGGTACTCGGTGCTCATGCATCTCGCGTGCATATCCCGGCCAACCTCCACGACAACCGGACAATTTCCGCAATGCGAAACTCGTTTCGACCGTGCCGTGACTCGATGAATTTGCTGCCTCGGATCCGAATAGCGTGGAATATTAAAGGAAACGAAACAAAAAAAAATGTAAAATAAAATAAAAAATGAAAAGTTTCGGTGAATCTTTTGTCATAATTCGGGGCTGATAGACCAGAGTATTTTTTTATGTTACTTTCCTTTTGTTTATTACAATGGGAATAAAAAAGAAAAAGCTGAAGAAAAAATTTAGATTATTTGCTCTCTTCGATAACCTTCGAGGTGAACCCAAGGGCACGCTCGATATTGTTCATGGGCTTTTACGTGTTTTCACGATTTTCTTCTATGATTTTTCTACACTACGTACATAAATGCTTTCCCAAATATTTCATCATTGCACACTTCGAAGCCCTTCAGCTCCGATGCGGGTTCGATGCAAAAGGTCAATATTTTCACTCTTTAAACACCGAGAAGATATCGCGTTGATAGATGTGGCGAGCTTCGATCCTTTGGAATTTCGATATTAAAATATTCAATATTCACCGACGTGCTCGAAAGCAAATTCTTCATCAGCCTCCTTTGTATTGCGCGAAATAATAAAATATTTTTCTTTCGAAAAAGCTCAAGGTCGAGATCAAAAAAGAAAATTAAACTTTCTTTTCAATCTCAACAGAAAAGTGAAGAAAAAAACACAAGTTCTACCAAAGCTCAAAAGCGCAACTCGATAGAACGTAATTTTTTTTTCAAAGTCGAGATAATAAAAATAAATTTCTTCCCTCCAACGTCAACTTTCGTCAACGATTCTTTTTTTTTTTCTCGCCATTGAGATTTTATTATTTTTATTCGTCGCTCGGGTAAAACTTCATCTTAACTCCGAGTCAAGCTGAAGGCTGTCTCTGTTGTCGGATGAAGTGCTTTTGTTACAAAATAATCGCTTTTCTCTGTCCCACTCGTAGCCACGACCCTTGAGATGTCTCGCTTTGCGTCTGGCGAGAGTTATCATTCTCCTATGTGGCGGTTTGTATATCGTGAGCTTCACCGTATCCTCGAGTCCATGTAACTGTGTATACAGCGAGGCAGAGACCGAGACTCTGGTTTATGTCCAGTTTCGTGGTTCGTAGAATGCCCATGGGGGATGGAAACGCATAAGGGATGGCTCAGCCACAGATGGGACGCGGATGTGATTGCGCAGACCGTTAGTCTGTGTGCTTCGCCCCGCGGTCCTAGATCTCTCTACGCACTAACCAACGCACACTCTCGTATCTCTTATAACTATAGTTATGCAACGATCCTTTATGTAAATGATAATACGCGAAAATACGTAGAAGTACACAACTGTTCGTGCCAATAAATCCCTCCAAAGTTTACTACGGATATATCGAGCTGTAGAAGATAGAAATTAAAAGAGAAATTGAATTTGACAACTTTTGATGAACGAATGAATAAATTAATCAAATTAATTATTTCAATTAATAAATAAACGTTGGATCGATTATTTATTGAAAATATGTTTTTAATTTTATTAAAATTCTCATTTATTTTTTGAAGTAATTTTTATTTTGAATTTTTATTTTGAATTGAAAAATGGATTTGGGGATAATCGGGGGTAAGACGAGATTTTTCGTCGGAAAAGGGGGTTTCGCTGTCGATATTTTGAGAGTGGGAAAAAGGGGATAAAAAAGAGAGTAGCGGGTAGTATTTTCTGCCATATCGAGCCGCGTTCCTTGTTGCGGGCAATGCACGAGTTGGCACGCGAGAGTTCTCTTCCCTCTCTCTCTCTCTCTCTCTCTCCCCCTCTCTCTCTCTCTCTCTCTTACTCATTCGCCATATACGTCTTTCTTATTCTTACTCTTACGAACACTATATACAGATATGATACCGGTTTTTATTACCGAAAGATCATATCTCGGGCGAGAGGAGCGAGTAGGAAAACCAGCAGCCGAGGAGAAGCGCCATTTATCTAAAGTAACTTAATCCAGTAGGTAGCACGAAGAAGGCTCGTCTCTAACAGAAGCTGATTTTACGTATGAGATGACTCGGACCGATCGTGAATCATTGGCCAAGATACGGATCAGCGTTGAGTTCACCAGAGAAATAAATCATTATTATTTCCCTTTATTATCCAGTTAAACGAAAATAAAATAAAATAAATTTCCACGATTCAATTTTGATAATCAACCATTCAAATCTCATTACGTTCTTCACAATTTTTTCAATATTTCATCGAATGAAAATTAATTTAACAAAATAAACAAAAACTTCAAAGTAATCGAAAGTACCTTTTTGGTTTAAAAATGAAAATTCGCGATAAGAATGATTATTTTTTATTAACTCGATGAGGGATTAGAGAGAGGCGAATATTATGAATAGGAGGTTAAATAGAATAGGGACGAATAACACAAGGGCAAGTGGGAACTAAGCCGAGGATGGGGAGCCAAGAACCCCGTAGAGTTTTTCGTACCGGCTTGTAAGCTGGTTTGTCGAGGGGGAGGGAGGGAGGGCGAGCGTAACTTCACGAAGCCGGGACATAGGCAAAAGTTGGTGAAAGTGGTGGGAGGAAAAGGGCGGGATTCGAGAGACGAGAACTCGCGGGCAGTGCACGCGCAGCCGCCGGGTCGCGCGCATCCTTCAGTGTATACCCGCGCGCTCTCTCCTAGCGAGCGCTAGCCGAGAGGAATAATATGTGCGTCGAAGGATAGCCCGCGAAATCATCGCGACGAAAATCCGGCACTGTGCAACGTGCCTCGCGACGGTTATCACCGATAACGTGTGATAACGAATATCGAGGAAATCGTTCGATCTACCAATTAATAATTAATATTTCGTCGATTAAGATCGTAGTAAAGACGATAACGATTATTGTCTTTATAAATATATAAAAATTTTGCATCTTAATTATGAATTAAGAAATATTAATTAAGAAAATAATTCAATGCGAACAAAAGTCATGTTTTCTTTTTAATTTTTCCATTTTAATTTCACGTTTTTCATTAGACGTTCGTTGTTTGTAATAAGTTATTAATTTTTGTTATTAAACTTTTAATTCTTAAGAAACGGTCTTTCTCGTATTTCGATGAATTTATGTAATCTTTCGTGTTATAATTGCACGTAATTAATAAGATCGCAGGATTTAAATCTTCTTCTGAAAGCTTTCATCAATTTCCCTATAGATTTGTCTGTCTTTCTCGATTTCCGAGGATCCTGACGTTTTGTGAAAGTTTGAATAGCATGGATTTCGTTCGGGCGATGACAATGTCGAGCTTTGCCGGAAGTTAAATTAGTGCGCGTCTCCGTTCGGTCTCTCCGCGTCGCGAGTCCCGCGTCGAGTGATTTTAGTGAATCCTATTATTGTAATCGTTCGCGCTATTTTTTCTTTTATTATTTTCTCTTCGTTATATTTATCTCGCATTAATTCCACTGAAAAAAATAAAATAAAAAAATTATCACCGAGTGTTTCACGATTCGGATAAAAAAAGAAAATCTAATTAAATAAATGTGTTTGTATTAACGACTGAAAATCGTCCTCGGGAATAAAGTGAGTGAATAATTTCAAACGGATATGAGAAAATCGTGTCGTAGCAGAAACTTGTGACAGTGAGGAAGCAAAGCAAAAAAATAACGAAAAAAAGTTTCGACCGAATTTCAAGTTCTTCGCCATTGTCGAACGCTCTTGTCATTTCGGATCACGTGCATCTGCGATCGAAGGATCTCTCGTCCTTGCATACTTAGATTATTTAAACTTTTCTTTTTTCTTCGGGGATTATTTTTTTTTCGTTTTTTCTTTCTCTCTCTCTCTCTCTTTCTCTACCCCGTTTGTCGGACGAGTCCCACCGGCGTTATCTACGTACCGATGGCTTTACGACGATACGTGAGTACCGTGACAAAATTCTGCTGGTAACGTCGCGGGATTCTCGGGAAGAAACTCGGTAAGTCGTTTTCCGTGCCGTACTGCGTTTTTCTTCTTCTTCTTCTTCTTCTTCTTCTTCTGCTTCTTCTTCCTTCTTTTCTTTCTCGTCGACTTTTTAATAATTTTATTATTTCAGACTTTTGCGATATTATTATAAGTCCCAAGAGTGGAATAAGGAGAGAAATTGTTGGGCTAGGGCAGGGGGTGAAAAAAAATTTTGTATGCGCGAGACACAAAGGGGAGAGGTAAGAACGGAAGGAAAGGACGAAGTTGGAAAATCACGGTGATTAGAGGTCAGAGAATTCGGATAATCCGGAATTTCTCACGTCTGGAACTCAACCGCGTTCTCGTTCCACAGCACCCTCGCGGCATGTACGAGCTTCGTAGACACTAAAAAAAAATACATTGCTGTTTTCCACCCCTTTTTACTTTGGAGACATTTTTATTTTTTTTTACGGTTTTTTTTTCGAAGCTTAGTTCTTTACTCAATATTTGCTGTGGTAACAGCCCTGTCACCGGCAGCAACCTCTTCACTCCGACTCGATACTAAAGACAAAAAAAAGACGGGGAAGGAGTTCGACGAACGAAGTTCTGATACGAAAAATGTCAAACTTGATTGGAAAACAATTACGACGCTGTTTTTCCAATTTTTCTCTTTCCAATCAACGGATTGTCCGTGAACTTATTAATTGATGGGAGAATGCGCGTCGACTGCAGAATTATCTCGAAGCGTTTTTAATCGATTCGTCGAGTTTGAGTTTTTGCATATAAAAATTGTATTTTTCGGTAAAGTTTAATAAAGAAATGGACTAATGAACGTTAATCCATTTAACATTAACCAAAATTTTTAAATATCATCGACATAATTTTGTTTTATAATTATAAATTATACAGAACCTTTTTTTAATACGAAAAGAAACTAAGTGCGAAAAAAAAACGTTGGAAGATTTTTAATCTCAATTTTTATCAAACTTCGCGATAAGATGGAAAAATATGATCAACGTTTTCTTTTTTTTTTCTTTCATTTCCACGAATGCTGAATTAAAGTCGGTTCTTCTACAGGAAAATCTACTCGTGGAGTGCGAAATGATTATTATTCCCGAGTTTGTCAAAATCGTAGTCCTATTATAGTCCTCGACGTTGGTCCCCATTGTTTTAAAAGGCTTGCGTCGTTTGTCCTTCCTCTATCCGGCCCCTTCGTTCTTCCGGAGTTCCGACGAATGGAAAGAGAGCGAGAGAGAGAGAGAGAGAGAGAGAGAGAGAGAGAGAGAGAGAGAGAGAGAGAGAGAGAGAGAAAAGCGAGAGAGAGAGAGAGAGGAAAAGAGAGTGAGAGAGAGCCTTAGGGCTCGTGCTACTTCCGGTGAGACATTTCGCACACCAGTGGGCATTTCTACGTCTATACATAACGTACATATATATGTATAGAACTAAGTCTCGGGTAATTCACGTCGCCAATTAGTGGCGTAATTAATCGGCGCGAGGGCGAGCGAGGAAACGACGGTAGACCGGGGGGGAGGGGGTGGAAAAGTGAGCTCAAGACTTTCCTCGCGTCTCATCAAAATTTCTCCCAGCAATCTCATGAATGGTTTCGCAAGCTTTAAATGCCTCGCGTGTTGCGCCGATATTATAAAATAAGCGAACACATTTGTATGATAACGATAGCTAAATAAGCATTCAACTGCCCGATTTCAGAAATTACGAAACGCGATACGAATTTAATATTTCGTTGCTGAAATATATAAAATTCGAATAAAATTTAGTTGTAATTTATTAACTATTCTCTAATTAACTGGGAATTTGCATATTTATTGAGAATAATAAGTTGAGTTATGAAATTTTAATTAAATTATTATCATCGATAATAATAATGGTGAATGATTTCATTGCGTTAAACGCGACGTACATTTGAAGCCAATCGAATAGAAAGCACGATTATGAGAAAAAATTTACGCGATACGAACACGTTAAATATCGCTTTTCACATTTCAAATAGACCAACGTTCCCCGGTGTTTGTCCACCGATGAGTACGAGAAAATCGTATACTGTGTTATCGGCGTTAGCGAACAGTTTGCGCTATTTACTTCCGTCAAAAGCCAATGAATTTCCACCGTGTATCTTCGATGATCGCCTATTTGCGTTTCATGTTTCGCCGTCGTGTTTTCTTTTTTATTTTCCATTTCACCCTCTGCACAAATTTCCGATTCGTGCATAAACGCGCGATGCGAGTCGCGCTCTCGCTCTAACGAGAAAGTCGAAACTGTTTAACGGGGTGTTTAATGATTCAACGGTAAGCGCGTAACGCGATGCCGGGGCACAGCTTGAACGTTTCATCGCTAACGATGGATTAACCGTGTTAGCGATTGCATTTTCGGAGAATATTACAGTTGCGCCACTCGCAATACTCGTATATGGGACACTCGCGATGTAATCGTGGCGTGTAGAATGTGCGTGCTTTCGAATAGTTCGAGCGAACGTCCGCGTGCGAGGACGAACGCGATAAATACCGAAGGACGTATGTACGCATGCGCCCGAGCAGGCGCTCTCGACTACGTCGCCCGCACGCAGGCGCTCCCCACTTCGTAGGGGCTCCCCACCACGTAGCGCGCACGCAGGCGCTCTCTACCACGCAGCGTACACGCAGGCGCTCCCCACCACGTAGCGCGCGCGCAGGCGCTCCCCTCCACGTAGGCGCTCCCGACTACATAGCGTACACGCAGGCGCTCTCGACTACATAGCGTGCACGCAGGCGCTCCCCACCACGTAGCTCGCGCGCATGCGCCTAGCTACTGATGCTGGCTCGTATAACAACGCAGGCGCGAGCGTATGTTCTAACCAATTTAAAAAAAACGTTAAAAGCCTTTTGACCGTGGCAATGCACACTCTTGTTCTCAAATTCCGTACATTTATAGATTATTGCATGGACGGGCGTGCATACATAGAAGGGCCAACCCCATTAACTGCAAAACAATATTAGTCCGTTCTCCGGCGAACCATCCGGACGTATAATGTATTCCGGTATCGTCGGTGATGTTTATACATAATTACCGCGGGAGTAAAGGATATGCAACATAGTCGGGGCAACCTATTGCTGGTTGTAGCCTCCTACTATATTCACTAGTGATATAAACGTTGCCGGAACGGAGGTATGTCTATGTGTGTGTTGCAACAACATATTTGGCACGACTCGATGTAGAGACAAACTTGCGGCTCGTGCTAAATTTCAACGCGGGGTGGAACAGCGAACAGACGGGTTCATCCTTCTCGTCGACTACCAATACCAAAATAGCCAGCGAAATATTTTTTCATCTTTCTCTCTGACATCTGTCTTTAGAAAAAAAAATCATTAATCAACCAATTAATAAATTAAACAAAAAATTAATTATCACGAGAAATTCATTTTCTTTTTTCTTTTTCAATAAAACGATCTCTTCCCCTCGTTCGTTGTTTTTTTCAATTACGAAATTCGTCGCGAATTTCACGCGCGTTTCGTCTCGTTTTTTTTTCTTCTATTTTTCACGCATTCGCGTTCGCGTCTGTTGATTCTCCGGGATTATTTCGATCGAATTCAATCAAAAGCGAGGCGTGATATTTGACGATGGGAGAAATAAAAATTTATATACGGGATTACAGCCTTTTGAAGCACGCAACATTCTCGACGAATGATTTTGATGAGTCGGTTGGGCTGCGAAACGCGCCTCCTCTACTCGAGGGTGTCACACACCCCGCTACGGGTTCACACATATTACCAATGTTCTACACACACATACACACAAACACAATGAGACACACATGTACGTTGCTTTGCGGTGCAACCAGTGCTGCGACCGTGGCTTTATTTTCATCCAATGCCGGCAAAAGCCTTTCCCGAAGTACAATTATACATATATATATATATATATATATATATATATATATATATGTATCATACTAGGGGTATAGAGGGCGCAGCCTCGGAATGCCCCAAAGTGCCGCGAGCCCTCGCATGTTTCTCGTGTTCGGTAATTATTCATTTTCCCTGCACGTAATTTGGTTTTGATTTAATTGCGAACCGGTGAGCGCGAGCCCTACTCTCTCTCTCTCTCTCTCTCTCTCTCTCTCCCTCTCTCTCCCTCTCTCTCTCTCTTTTTCTGTCTTTCTCTATCTCCCTCTTTCTCTCTCTATCTCGCTCTCCTGTGCTGACACAAGGGATGAAACTGTCATGTCCCCACGTGCATGATTTTCTCTATTCTATGGAGGGTATAAAACTCGTGAGTTCGCTGGTGAAGTGGTATGGGGGTTGGTGACGGTAGCTAGAGAGAGGGGTGTAGGAGGGGGGGGGGGGCAGGGCGGCGGGCGGGAGGAGGACTTGGCATATGACAACTCTATGGAAATCGTGCACGGTACCAGTCGGGACTAACACAATGACGAACGAGACAAATATATTTCGCTAGGTACTAATCGAATCTCGCGTCTACGTCGCAATTAGAAAATTCGCAGGTAAATAAAATTCGCGAAATCTTCAGTTCGGTGTCGAGATAATAATTTTTTGTTTTTTTTTTCTCTTTTTCGAATCGATCAATTTTATACGACGCACGATGCGTTTCAGGCTTGAATGAAATTTTTGTATCGATGCTTTTTTTTTTTTTCGAAACCGACAAAACGATTGCACGAAATATCGAAAATAGTCGTGTTCGCGTCGACGAATAATTAATCAGTCAATCAGGTGAGTTTTGCGAAGGTTCGTTAAATAACTGCATCGTGGATGACGTTGAACGACACGCGGTACGTGTAATATGGTATAGTCTCGAATTCGCAACGATCGAATAATATAAAACAAGGGTAATAATGATAACAACAATAAAATGCCAGGTAGAAAATAAATGCGATACGCTGTGGTGGGATTTACGCACTCTCTCTTTCTCTCTCTCTCTCTCTCTCTCTCTCTCTCTCTCTCTCTCTCTCTCTCTCTCTCTCTCTCTCTCTCTTTCTTTCTCTCTCTCTATTTCTCTCACTCTCTCTCTCTCTCTCTCTCTCTCTCTCGTGGCAAGAGATGAAACCACAGGTAGAGCCGCGAGCATGTTCGTTTACATTGCCACGTGAGTTGTATCGCGAATACGAGAAATACTTTCCTATGTATAGCACACATTCGTACGCGCTCGTGCGCTTCGGGCTAAATGGAATTGGCTCATTGTCATATATTTCTCTCGTTACGAATACATGCCGAGTCGCGCTTTTCGAAACTTCATCAAAACGATATCGGCAGTGGGAGAAAAATAAAATAAAAATTGTATTGAAATAATTTTTTTGTTTTTTCTAATTAATTAATTTTATTTCCTAATTTTGGGAAAATTATATCGGAAAATTTGTATTATCTCGCGAGAAACGCGGATGACGAAATAATAATTCGATCGCGAAAGAGAAACGACGAACGATTATCGTCGAAAACAATTATTTCGTTACCTTTTGCTTCGATAAAATTCTCCGGCGTGAATTCGCCAAGACCGTCGCGCGCGCCCGCGCGCACGCTACAAATTTAACCCAGGGAGAATATCAATTTTCTGAATATTTTATACGACTTGAATTAACTCGACGGTATGATCCCAGAAACCACGGTGGGCCGAGGCAAGAGCGATGACTTCGTGTATTATTCATGGCCATTAAAATATTTATATCTCCTTTCCCATCTTTCATTTCTCTCTTCTATTCTCGCGTTATTCTCGCTACGATCGAAGCAGAACTACGTCCATTACCGTTGTTCTATTAAATAATACGCGACTTAACGGCGAGAGGTAAATAAAATATATTAAAAAAGAATAAAAATGTGCCGAGGACTCGACCGAGTTAATGAAGAGACAGAGCGAGCGAGAGGGAGCAAGAGAGAAAGAGAGAGAGCTTGAGATTGAGACAGAAAGAGGTAAAAATCGAGAAAGAGATAAAAAATGATTCCACCGAGACCCTGAGTTCTTCAGAATCCTCGAGTGATACGTAATAACTCCCCCATTTCTCTCTCTCTCTCTCTCTCTCTCTCTCTCTCTCTCTCTCTCTCTCTCCGAATCTCGCAGTTCACCTGGCACTGCGCTTTACTCACGATAGCGATATGCACTAGTTTGGTACTCGATGAAGCATTATGAGAGTCAGTTTCTCTTTGCGCTATACCGAAGGTATAGAATAAAAATTCTTCCTGGTTGACGACTGGGTTGAACTGAGTGCGAGTAGAGAGATACAGGAGGAGGGGTATGAAGGAGAAAAGTGGAAGGAGGAGGATGGAGGTATTATCTATATATACTATATATGGTGCCTATGGGTCGTCGACCTCGCCAGCGTTACTTTGCAAACCCATTGATTCACGGTTAAAACCTCGAGTGGGTTTTCCTGCTAATTAAAGAGCTCGAGCTATATGTTACCTTTTCTGTTCGTACTCTCTCACCCATTGGCCATAGTTGTATCGCGGTTTTGTGCTTTACCGATACACGAGACAGAGAGAGAGAGAGAGAGAGAGATAGGGGGGGGGGGGAGAGAGAGAGAGAGAGAGAGAGAGAGAGAGAGAGAGAGAGAGAGAGAGAGAGAGAGAGAGAGAGAGAGAGAGAGAGAGAGAGAGAGACTGGTGGTTATATAGGTTTTCCATGCGGTACGTATGGATTCAATGAATACACAGCCTCTGTGTCAATGTGCTTCATCTGCTTCATTCGTATCCAAACACGTGTACTGGGATATCTGTGTCTATCGAATTAATCAATTTGTCGAGTATTGTCGATTATTGATGATAGTAAACAAGGGCCCGGCTACGACGAGATCGATAACGGTAGAATAATGTACGAGGATTTTGACGAGAGAATTGAGTTTTGCGTTGTTGAGGTTTGTTACCAGTCTGTCAACGTCGATACTGTCAATTACTTAGTTTGACAATTTTGTCGATTTTAATTCTGTCAATTATTTTATTGCCAATTACAAAGTTTTTTTTATCTTGAAACTGTCATTTTTACTTAGTTACAATTGCACATCCGTCAATTCTGGTGCTGTCAACGATAATCCTGTCAAAACTGTCGACGACGAATCATACGATTCCATAAAATTTCATTCTCTCAAGATCAAACTGGTACTATGATTTTATTTTGAAAATTTCATTCCGACGATGATTTTTTCGGTCTCTCGAGCGTCTCTGGCAGAATCGAAACTCTTATAGCTCGTTCGCCTATATAGAATAATGTGGCTTTCTTTCACAGCCGTTTTTTTTTTATTTCTTTTCTCACTTCGTTTCTCACGACAACCGACTCTTTGATAAATCATCGATGTCCGGTGCGAATTGCCATCGTCTTCGAGGGTCCACACGACACCCCCCCCCCCCCCCCCCCCCCCCCGTCTTGCGATAAAAGAACGAGCGAGCTTGCTATCGAGACGTACACGTATATATATATATATATATATACACCAACAACGCGACAAATTCTTTTCGGTTTCTTCTCGTCGCGGCATTGCCGTCGATTTGATACCTCTCGTTCTTTCTCAATGTTCTTCACTCAGTCACCATTCAACCGGAAAATTCTTACGATCGTTCCTCGTATCTCTCTCGAATCGATCGATAGCTACTCCATGCACTTACTATATACGAATATATATGACATTCCCTCCCTTGTATTTCTCTCGTTACAGGTAAACCGTATTTTCTCCGGGAATTCGAGTATCGATGATTTTCTTTTTTCTTTTATTTATCCAATCAGTCGTCTCGTTCTATTCATTTTTATGGTATTGGGAAGGCACACGAGATACCGCGAATCTCGGGAAGAGATTCGCATTATTCGACTCATAGAATTATTTCCATTATTTTTTCTAAATATTTTATCAATATAAATAACTAAAAATAATATTATAGAAAAATATATATATTTTTTAGACGAGAACAATTATCGAAACATTGATTTATCGATCCGGAAGTATAAATATGAAAAAAAAACGATGCAAAATTTTCTCTCGTCAACGACTGTCAATTAAGTAGAATTTTCATTAATTAACGAACGATCGCTTTGAATTCTCGACGCGATTAACATATTCATGATATTTTCGAGACGTTCAATGACTCCGCGCTCTTTCCGGATAATGAAATTCACACGGCCCGTGCGCGTCTCCGTGGCTCAATGTCTCGAGGGGTCGTAACGACTTAGGCGAGTGAAGATCTCGCTTGTGCGTTCAGCGGATTATAGAGGGCGCGCGAATTCGACACCACGAAAGAATGAGACCGAGAGAAAGAGAGAGAGAGAGAGAGCGCATCACATGTGTCTCGGTTGAGTGGCTGCAGTACCACGAGAGTGACGAGAGGACGAGGAGCGTGAGAAAAAGAACCGGAAGTGGGAGAGAGAAAATAGAAGGAGAAAGAACACGACAGTCTCTCCGACATCGCCGCTACCAGCGCCACTCGACTGTGGTAACTAGCGCTAGTGGGTAGTCCCGGTTTTGCATTCATCGCGTAATTAACGTCTCGCAATTATAACCCTGCGCGTGGATGAGTCGAGAGAGAGAGAGAGAGAGAGAGAAAGAGAGAGAGAGAAAGAGAGAGAGAGAGAGAGAGAGAGAGAGAGAGAAGAAAGAGGCGAAAGGGGATGCATTCGGGGTTGTGCTTGCTCGCTTTCTTTTCTCGCTGTTTTCTTAACCCTCGTGCCTCGGTAATATATAGAACACCCCCATCGTCTTTCCACACTTCTCACGCTCTCGCGTTCTGAAATAAGCCTTAGCTCGCTCTTGCCCTGCCCCCTCCCTCCACCGTTGAATATCATAAGCTTTCGCAACACTCGTGAATAAGACGCTGTAAGAAATCTCGTGTCTTCCAACATTTTCGTACTTTTCCGACGTCGCTCTTAAAGACTCCCTCTCGTCGTACGAGAGCGCCTCTTTCTTTATTTTGTTGTATCGTTGTTCATTCCGAACGCCCGACGCGTAGCTACGTCTCGAGCTATCCTCGAGGAATGAAATGTTACTTCATTCATTTATCTGATTATTTTGACGAAAATTTTGTCAAATTATAATTTTCACAAATTTTTGCAAATTTCATTGATAATTAATTAATTATGTTCAATTAATGAATTATTTATCCTTAGAACGTCGCGATTAAATTAATAAAAAAAACGTATTTTTCATTCATCGGTGTAATTTTCTTTGTGTGTATTTAACGTAAACATTTTCATCGACGAAAATTAGTGTCACTCTCGCGCGAGCGAATATCTCGAAATACGAGTGACAATTTCGTCGAGCGCCACATCGGGGCCATACCTACCCTCGGCTCGTTTCCGTTCTTTGATAAAGTTTCTCATCTATTCTTGCCTACCGTGTTTGCTCGCGCGAACGGTCGGTTCTTCTTCCTTCCGGGTCGACGTTCGTATGCATTTTGCACGTGGCTAGGCAACGGAACGGGAGGGGTTGGTTCACGGTACGTAAAGGCCTTGGTGCGCTACCTTGGCTAACCTGGTTGTCGCCCCGGGCTCTCGATACTCCGGCTGTCTTGTGCGAGTAGCTTGATAGACGAGACGTTTAAGACGTACACACTGTACTCTCTCGATCGCTATCCGACTCGTATAGCCCCCTCCCCCACCCCCGCGTTGCCCTTTCTCTCCTATCTCGAGTATGTGACCCGTAAACCTCCGGAGCCCTTAAAGCCATCCGAGAATATCGCGCGAGACGTCGGCTTATCGAGATTTTGAACAAAAATAGTGACATTTTTTTCGCTCTGTCGCAAAATCGCGAACTTTAATGGCGACGTACCGTTACGAGTTGGAATTTTTTTCTATTATTTATACGTGGATGCGATTTTTGAAGAATTTATTCAATTAACTTTACTAGACGAGTATATTATTCATTGACTTATAATACAAATTTGCATTAAATATATTTTTTTCGAAATGTAATTGGTCGAATTTATTTCGTTCGATCTCATCGAATATTTCTTCTGAGATGCGATTTTTACGATAGTTTCCAAATACGTCGTCAGGTGGGAAATTTGCTTTTTGAATCGTTCTACCATTAATAATAATAATAACAATAATCATAATAATAATAATAATTTTTCCTCTTCGGAGCAATCGGAGAGCCCGTGCGAAAAGCCAACGATAAATTAAACAGTGAGAGAGCGAGAGAGCGAGAGAGAGAGAGAGGGAGAGAGAGAGAGAGAGAGAGAAAAATGTAGAACCCAAGAGTAATTGGTGGTTCGAACCATAGGGAAAGTTGCATGTGCATCGGTGCAGTTTCCGCAAATTCGAATAATGCGAGAAGTTGGCGTCCGAGGTAAACTCGAGCGCTCTCGGTACGAGGCAGCCTTCACCTCCGACCTCTCGTAAGAGAGGTGGCAGGGTACGAGACTCTACGAACGAAGTAGCCCGACTCAAGTTATGCGTCTAGAGCGTTTTGCAAACAACACCCTTCATTCCTCGTCGGTGCTATCCCACCGAAACTGCAAGTACTTTCGACCAACGCACACATATGTATACACACATATGTACGCGAGTTGCCGAAGCAGAAAACCAAATAGCCTATCGGTGGCTTGGGAATCGTTAGCACTCGTCAAGCTCTCGCGTTAACGGACTCTTAAGGTTACGAACCCGAGGATGACAGGAACTACGTAGCGTTGTGGTGGCTTGTAACACAAACTTTTCCTTAAATAGTCTTTAAAGTGGTCGACGAACGAGAAGTCTCGTTTTGAACACATCCAATGTTAAATAACGGAATATTTATGTAAAATGGAATTGAGACGATTTTGAATTTTGAGTTTTTGTTGGAAAAATTTCATCGATGAAAATTCTTGGTCAATAATGTCGTATAATTATTATTTTGTAAATGATGGTAAGATTGTTAATTTATTAATTATTAATTTTTTGTACGAATTAATTATTTATGATTATTTAAAAAAAAAATTTTTCGCGATTTGTTTAGAAAAAATGAAAATAGAAACGAGATTTTTGTTCGCAAGCAAGGGATAAATCATGTCCGACATACTAGCTTGGCATATCTATGGTTAATGGTAGTCTGAGCCTCAATTGGCCCCCTAGAAATTGCGGATTCTCGAAAGAGGATAATACTTGATCCAGAAACCTAGCAAAATCGCGAAACGACTTTACTTAGGCTTCCTGGTTTTGTATTTTGGTCCGTTTCCTCGACTCTCGCTCTTGCACAATTTACCATTATCAAATAAAAAGTTTTCATAATAAAAAGTATTTTTTCTTTTGACTTAATTTGAATAAATCACAAAATTTCTAATCATTTTATGAACTCGAAGTCGTTGTAACTCACCTTGACAATTTACAGAGACGTGAAATCAAAATTGATAAGAAAAAAGACAATAAAATCGGAAATTGCGGTCTAAGTAGATACGAATAGATTTGTGTGAACAGGATGAGAATTGGGGAGAGAATAATCGAGCTCAAATTTCTGTTTGAATATATATTTGAACGAATCTCGTCAAACTGGCCATATTCATATTGATTTTGACAAAATAACGGATTTCCAGACGGGAAGCGTAATGCGTAACCGTCGAGTGAATATAATCGGTCTACACAAACGCGTGCTATTACCCATGTTTTATTCAACGGGAAGTTTCTATGGCATCAGTCCTCGTTCTCTCGGCTCCCGGCCTCGTTCGGTACGCGCCAAATTTTTAATTTACCGTGAAATCTCGCGGTCGCGACAGAAGTTACGGAAATTTGGTGTCTCGCGACGCGAGGAAAAAAAAATCGACAAAAGAATTGAGGAAACAAAAATCGAGCGTTCATTGCGTTATGAATTTCAAAATTCGGCGATGAAATTTTGAAATTTGACAACAAAAAACACAAATCTCCTAAATTTCCTTCATGTAAAGTTTCATAATTACCTCGCATACTAAAAACAAAATTAGAAGAAACGTAAAAATTACCAATTTTTAGTTTCATTTTTCTTCCAAATATTCAGAAAAAAGAACGTTCGATAGAATTTTTCCTTCGATCGATAACGACTCAATCCCACAATTTCTCGATACAAAAATATTATTATTCTGCCATTCTCTATAAAAAAAGTTCAAAAAGTTTCACGAACGTAAAAATTGATTGGAAAAAGGGTTCGATAATCATAAAAAAAAATATCGTTAGAAAAATATAACCGTGGATTCTATAAGTAGTTAAAATATTCGCAATTCCGATTCATAGCAGTGATTACATCGATAGTGTACCGAGGGATGGTTACACGGGCCCGAGGTCTGATTCGATTCACGGTGCGACGAGGAAACTTTCGCAATATTGCGAGAGCCCGGGCATAAATACATTTCGTACGTGAATTTACGTGTATTACTCTCGGCACGGTGGAACGAACCGTCGAATTGAAATTGCAAGCCAATCGCGAGTAATATATTTTCACGATTGATATCGTACGAGGAAATCGCGGAGAGTCTCGTTTCTGACTCTCGATCTCTATTTTCTACATCCCTCTCATTCCTCTCACCCCTTATTTCTACGACCTTTTTTTTGTTTTGTTTTTATTTCAATCGAACTATCCAACGTACGAGTATACGTCGTTCCCGGACTTTTTGGTTATTGCGAGCAGTAGGGGGTAGGAATGAAAGAGAGGGAGCGTTACCGATCTCTCGATTTTCCGTTCATGCTTGACCGCTTTTTGCTTTTTTCCAATTCCATTCTCTACGTCGAGTGGAGAGCGAGACACGTGCGACGGATAACGAAAAAAATCGGTAAGAATCGAGAGAAGAGGCCAATTTTTAAAATCGGTATCCAGCAATTTTTCTCCACGTTTCGCCACTCGAGATACGAAGTAACGAATACTCGAAAGGAGGACAAATTTCATTCTTCGATGGGTAATTTCGATTCGCGACACGAGGAGGAAGACCGGGATGAAGGGGCGGGTGGAAAGATTTTATTGCACGATGTGCTTGAGAAAAGCAATAAATAAATTTTCTCGCACGGCTCGTGGAGTTTACAGGTAGATACGAGGATTGGAACGAGCGAGGGCGTAAACACACAAGCCTTACGCTATTTACGTCTCGATATCCGATCTTTCGCGCAGAGAAGCGATAGAAATAAATCGTGTGAAACGTAAAGAGAGAGTGAGAGAGATAGAGAAATAAAAAAAGACGGGAGGAAGCATCCTCGAGATAGTTCGAAGATTAAACCGGATGTAAAAGTAACGGTAATTCAGACTAAACGCGGTCATACGCGGGCGAGCTCTGAGTGCAAAGGTCGAAACGACCCTGAAAAAAGATTAAATCGAAAGTGCCCATTTCGGCCTCTATATCTCTCTCTCTCTTTATTTCTCGCTCTCTCTCTCTCGTCCAACGAAATGTTCCCATGCACTTTGTACGTGTGTCGATTTCCCAATGAATCTATGAAAAACAAGAATCACGCGTTTTTCCTCTCTCCGCATAAAAGGAAAATGTGATAAGCCAAAATTTGTCATAAACAAAAAAAATTCGAGAAACGTCGATATGCTGAAGTCAATTTTTGAAAAAAAACAATAAACCAAAAATATTTGTTCTAAAATAATTATAAAAATGGCGATTGTATGAAAAATAATCACGTCAATTATTTTATTGCATCGTTACATCGAATGGTCGTGTCACGACGTTTCGAATAGTTCGTACGTTCGTTGAAAAAAAGAAGAAAAAAAAAACCCTCCGAGGAGGGGATCAAGCGGTGCGATCTTTCTCGCTAATTACGAGAACTATTATAGTGACCGTTTCACGGAGGGTGATTTCACAGCGGGCTCCATACCGCGTCTGATAAAACACATTATTATTTCTTTTTCGTAATTTTTTACTTTTCGACGCTCGTGCTCTCGCACCCTTCGTAAGAACGGGGTGCGATCACGAGGGAAAGTATGGTGGCACGAGCCACGCCATTCAATCGTAAAATTGGTCACGTGGCTGAAAATGCTTTGAATGAGGCCGAGGGTAGTTCAGGAAGAGTGATGGAGGCGAGGCTGGCGGGGGGTTGGACAAGAAAAGAATCGAAGGGTTGGTCCATCTCGTATTCTTCGTCACTTTCTCCATCGTCGCGAGAATTCCCGATAAGGAAACATAGCGAGTTGTCCAACTTCGTCGCCTTCGATAAACTGTTTCTTTTTTTTCATCCCTCTCTCTCTCTTTCTCTCTCTTTCTCATCCTCGCGACAATAAAAATGGGCACTCACGGACGAGCCATTCAGCAACCCCCGATTGACAGTTTCGTCGAGTTTCACGGCGTATGTGATTCGTCGAAAAAAGACGACGACCTAATCGAAAATTCATCGAGCGACGGATTTCTACGTTTCATCATCCCTCCTAAACCCCTAACGTAGAATTTCTTATTGCTTCGTATTGCTGTCTCGTCTCTCGAACACCACTTAACGGAACGAGGGAAGACGCTCGTCAGGTTCGTACTCTCGTGAAAAAATATATCTTTCGTCCCTGCGAATGAAAATTTGCATCCCTTCGTTTATCTCGAGAATGAAAAAAGCTCGTATATTTATAGAAAAAATGGGTTTTTTAGTTTTATTCTCACGGGTTATAAAACTCCGGAGCTTCGAAAATCGATTAACAGATTTCGCGGTGAAATTCCATTCTCGGGCAATCAACGAAGGTACCGAGGACAACTTCCCTGTGCGACGGGGAAGCCAAATAAGGGGATGAAAAGCAAGCGATATAGTTTCGATGCAAATTTATTCTAGCGATAAAGTGGTGGCGATGTCTTTTCGCCCAGACAATTGGCGAATCGAATGCTCGGAGGGGCGGGAGGGGGTAGGTTCGAGAAAAAAAAATTTAATGAAGACAATTTTTCTTTGTTTTTTTCGTTTTTTTGTCGGCTCTTTACCCGAGTGCTTTTCGAGGCAGCAACTTTCTCGCATTCTTTCCCTCTCGTCTAATTCGCTCGGATCTCGACACGGCTCAAGGGCGGAGGATAGGTACGTTTTTTTTCGTTTTTTTTTTCGTCAGAAGCACCGTAATATAGTAAGAAGGCGCGCGGGGTAAATTGAATTTTCGGGATAAAAACGGATTTCGAGGCACGGCGCGCTTGAGAGTTTGCCGAACCCCGGCGAGGGAGAGGAGGGTTAACGCAGCGACAGGGGATGATGGAAAAGTTGCGAAAGCAGCGCCTGCTACTGCGCTTTTTACGTCTATACGCGAGACCGGACTTGAGTTAACTGTTGGTAAAGTTGCAGGGAAACAAAAAACGAGCTACCAAAAATCTAGTCTTTTCGTTAATTAATCGATATTTATTAATTGATTTTTATATTTGTTTTTATATATTTTTAGACGATATATTTATGAAATTATTTCATCGCTAGAAAGAACAAAAATATTCCCATGTGTATACGAGAAACGTAACATTTTTTGTTGTTTTTTGTTTTCATTTTTCATTGTTAATTGTTTGATTTTTGATAATCAGAAAAAAAGATGTTACATTCGTTCTTTATCGGAAATTTGCGATTTCATAAGGATTCTAGAAAGTTGATGTGCGTGAAAACAAAATTTGACATTTTTCGCTGACCGAAGTGGTGTAATAAATTTTGTATTTCGAGAAATAAAAAATCGTGACGTTTTTTTTCAGGTCTCAAGAGTTTATTTGCTAAAAATATCAAGAAATGAGAAAGTGACGAGCGATAAACGAGAGAAAAAAAATGAATTCTGGACAATGAAAGGATTTGATGAGAAGTGGGGTAGAGAGAATGAGGATTGGGGCACCAGTTTGTCGTGTTCTATACGCGTGTAATATAGAACACCGAAACAGTCGAATGAATAAGACAACTCGGATCCATTGAGCGATTGAATCGAACGAGTGCAAGGGGAATGAGGGTGATAGATAAGGGGTGGCTTTGTCATTTCTCTCCAACCCTATCGCGTCATCAACCCTTTCTACCTAGCTGTATCTCCAACATCGCGAATTAGCCCCTCGAGCAATTTAGACTCGGTGATCATCGCGGATCGCTTATTTTACGCTCGGATTCGTTATTATACAACTCAGGCTTACAAAGTCCATTCTTCGTTCTCGCGTATCTTTCTCTCTCTCTCTCTTACTCTCTCTCTGTTTCACCATTCTTTCATCCAGCTTTTCTCGAGCACCCCTTGCTGTATCAACCACCAATAACGCCCCCATTCAAAGACTCTTACTCGTCCCTCTCGCTAATCTCGCTCTCTCCCTCTCTTATCTCAATGGAAAAAAAATTATATGCAACGACGTAAAGAGAACAATGTTTTGTAAAAATAACTTTTATCGAAAAATTATTTTTCATTTATTATTCTTTATTATTTGATTTTTCAATTATTTATAATTTAATTATAATCGTACCAGATCGTTCGAACCATCCCAGATGTACGAGAGGTGGAAATAATCATCTTGGACCACCCGGCACGTAACTAATCGTCGATTCCATCTTACATCGAATTATGAACGAGATTTAAAAAAAAAAACGATATTTTAATTTCGAGCAAAAATTCGAGACGAATATTTTTTCCCTTTTTTTTATTTCTTTCTCGGCCATCTTGGAAATGTGGAGCATGAGAGGTCGCTCTTGACGTAGCGCGGGACATACCCTTACTTCTTGCTGATTCTACCGTGCGAAACCGTTCGCACAGGGGTTGATTTCAGTCTCGGGAAAATACGAGGGGTGCGAAGGAGAGCGAGGGGTGGGAGAGAAACAAAAATGTGTGTCCATACTTGGGGCGCGTAAGCGAAGCGCATTCAAGAAGGGAAGGGGGGGGGGTGAAAGAACGCGGCTGTGTTCGAGCTGTACGGGAAAATGAGAAGGGGTTGCGCGCGCTTCTATACTTTTGACACTCGAGAGCCACTCGCGTGCCTAGCGAAGGGTAGATCGGAGTGCGCCGGAGATGGCGAACGCTGGGACATTTTTCAACCGTGCCCCGTCGTTAATAACGGAAAATGGAAAGCCTCTTCTACGACATTTATTTTCGAATTTGTATTAAAATAATGCCCAAGTTTTGTTTCGAAGATGTGAAATTTCAAAAGTTTGACCTTGAACTCGAGATCGGTGACCTTGAAATTTTTTTTTAAGTATTTAACGCCACGAAAAATTTTAATTTGTTCCTCGTATCCTTTTTGAGACGACTTTTCAAGTAGAAGAGTAATTTGAATTATCGAAGGAGATGTATTCGTATAAAAATACGAATTGATTAAAATAAATCAATTTTTCGAATTTAAAGAGGCTTTTTGCCGCGGAATGCTTCGCGGCAATCGTATTTTTTCGTTCCAGATAACATCGACAAATACCTCTCTCTCTTTTTGTATCTCTCGAGAGGGTAGAGAGGACATAGGAAAATGGATGATTATTGGTAACTCCGAGTGTCTCGTCTCCGATGTTCTCGATATCGTTCTCCTCCTCCTCCTCCTCCTCTCCCACGTGTTTGTCTTCGTCTTTTTTCCGTCCTGTTGTTTTGTCGCTATTGCCGTTTCAGCGATTCCCTATTGGCTCCTCGGCAGTATCTCCCTCTCGTTTTTCTTCTCTTTTTCCCTTGCTTCCAGTTGATACAGGAAATTCCAGCCCAAATTGAAAAAATCGTGACTTTTCGAATCAACATTTATTTTTTTCGATTCAATCCATCGAAATGGTCAAAAAAATTGAAAATAGTCCCGACTCGATATCTCGAACAAGCTTTACCAAATTTATTAACAAAACACAACATTTCTCCATTTTTACACATTTCTAAATCTCCTATAATGTTTTCTTTTTTCCAAACTTTTTTTTCCTTCCCATTATTACCAATCACGCGAGTCTATAAAATAATTTATAAAAAATGCCATTTTACTTAGGTTTCTAACAATCGGATGAAAAAATCATCGATCAATTTCGCGATCTCGCGAATCCGTTCATTCGATCCGGAACGTCCCATACACATATACATATGTCACCCCATGGTATGCGTTATTCCTTTTTTCATCGGCGGCACTCTGCATAGCATTCGACTGATCCTCGCCGTACGGAGCTTCGCGACCATTGATTTATTTAATAAATAGCACCGCTCACCGTGCGGCGTTGATATTGAAGCAAAGCCCCGGGAGCGTTCGACTCTCGCGCCAGTTTGCAAACGTGGATATACAAATATACCTAAATTTTTTTTCTTCCTGTATTTGCCTTTATACATACATATATATATATATATATATATATAGTTCGTATACGAATATGGATATCTCGTGGTCGTGGTCGGCCGAGCGACGATTTATTGGATATCGTGGGCGCTGTTGCTTGGTTATAGCAGCAAAAGCCGCGAGAGCCGGAGCCTCGAGTAGCAAAAATCAACGCTTGTGTGTTTCATCTGGTATCGAGACTGAGAGTGAGTGTGTGTGAGAGAGAGAGAGAGAGAGAGAGAGAGATCGCAAAACCCTCGAGTATTGCGGTATTGCCATCGTGCTTGGCAATCCAGGGAGGGATCAGACACCACCGAGAGCGAGGTAACTCTCTTCGCGATTGTAACCGAGTTACGCATACGCTCGTATCATTTATTTTTTTTATTTTTTCATCGTTCCTTTTTCCTTCTTTCTTCGTCCTTTCACCGATGTGGCTTCCAGCGTTTCTCCCTTTACGGATTACGACTCTCGCGGCATTAAAGCTTTTCGCACTACTCGAGCTACTGAGTTTTATATCAGTTTTTTGTTTTGTTTTTTTATAACGATATTTTTTTTCTTTTCGTTCAAGGTCGTGCCAAGTTTCTTGTTTTTTTTTTGTCGTTCGAGGATAAAAAGCATGAGAAATGCTTGAGATGGTTGTAAACGAGGCACGAGGGCTCGTTCATGTTTTTACTGATCGTGAGTGTAACGCGAAGGGAAAAAAACGAGACGAGGCGGTTCGATAAAGGACCGAGTCAATCTAAACATCCTGTCTTCTCGGTAATCGTCGACTTTACGGTGAAGGATTCGACGATTTGATAGAGAACGCCGGCATCTGGTATTATCTATAATATGCTTATAATATGCATATATATATATATATCTATATCTATGTAAAATATACGTATGTTTATATATCAGTCGGGGCAAGGCCGGATTGCTCGGCGCAGTCTGAGCGTCCAATATTACACACACACACACACACACACACACATATATGTATATATATTGCTTCGACACTGCACAAACAACGATACTCTACTATCTCCAGAACCACACGATTACGTTCTATATATCGAATGTAATACCCATGAACGTTACATCGTGTGAATAATGTAATATCGAATTTACTAATATATCAGCGTAAATGACTCGAAAAATCGAATTCCGATAATCAATAACCGCAAGAATTGATAAGAATTAATAAAAAAAAAACGCAAAAATTACGTCGATGAGATTTATTGGATTTTATTTTTTGATTATTTATTTAATAGACGGTAAGAAAAAATCTTTGATAGTTTCAAAAATTGTATTATCGAGGGAACAATATCGTGTGTATGGAAACAAATAGTCTCTTTTATTTTAAAAAAGTGGAAAAAACACAGGGTGAATATTATTATTTTTTTCATCTTTCGGATATTGATACAAAAATAATCTTTCGATGTTTTCGTATATATATATATATACGAAACGTATATATATCTACATATATATACGTTAGTCGAGCTTATGCTCTTCATTTTTGTGATACGAGGGGAAAACAAAAAACCATAAAAAGCGAAAATCGCCGCACGAGCCTGCGCGAGACTCGACAATGCACCGTACTGATGGATCCGTTTTGAAATCGGGATTTTATTGTACGCCCGAGTGAATGCAGGTTTGATTGGAAATTAAAAAAAAAGTGCGGAAGTATAGCTCGACGAAGAAAAAAAACAAAAAAAAAAACAAAGAGAGAGGAGAGAGAGAGAAAAGAGGGGCTGGAAAAATAGGTTCCGCGAAAAGAGAGCCGAGCTATCGAGAGGCTTTGCGCGTATATCGGGGGTGAAATGCGTTTGTTCGACAAATGCTCGTGTCGATACGCGTAACCAAGGGTGGAGGCTTTTGGTTTTTGCCCGACAATGCAACCGCCGGTCCGAAAGTTCATCGACTCGCTTTATCTACGATTTTCTCCTCGACGCGCTCGGTTACACCACCGCGCGATTTAAAGTAAAAAAAACAACAACAATAACCACAAAAATTGCAAAAACTGTGATTCGAAGTAACGAGGCAAAGTGGGGTAATATGGACCACCTTCGTACTTCGACCTACAACGTGTCGTTACTTTTTATACGACTGGGCCATTCTACCCCACTTTACGTCGTTTATGGCCACGAGCTTCGTCTTTTTCTGACACACTGGCCTCGTCACTGTACGTACTCGTAAAATCCGAACAAAAATCGATTTCATGACCGAGAGAATATGAATTCCGAGGGTCATAAATTATCGGGCCATCTGCTTTTCCTTTATCTGCTTTTTTTCTTTTTTCCTTCGCGTGGACGAGCACGTGATGGATTCTCATGGTTCTGTGCACTTTTCCATCGCTTATTTCGAAATTCCTCACGATATCATTCGCGCACGTCGCTAGCATGGAAATTTTCGTCCCACGAAATCTATTTACTATCGATCGTGTCACGTACGTGATGTGAATTTGGTCGAAAAAAATATAGCGTAATTATTATTATGATTATTATTTTTTTCGAATTTTCGAAATTTTTGTTTTTTTTACCTATCCTTCGTAAAAACTCGATGGGATAATTATTTCGAGCGAACAAATAAGTCGATATATTCAACGGGCCATTACTTTTCGAACGAGTCGCGCGCGAGCGCGAAACCAAGAGATTCGAAAATGAGTGGAATTTTCGTTTCGACTCCGAGATGAAAAGAAAATGCTGGGTAAAGAGAAATCCCTTCGAGCGTGCCCGTAGCCTCGTAGCTTAAGACGATGAAAAATCTTTTCGCCCGCGAGAAGAGAAAAACCCTTGGGGTTTCACCCCTACCCCTCCTCTCTAACCCTCACTCTCTCTCTCTCTCTCTCTACTTTTCTCACCTCTCACACGACGTTCATTGGGAAATTGCGCTAGCCCGCCACCATCAGGGCAGCTTTGAGACAGAATGAATAATGCACTCGTACTTTCTTTCACACATATTTTATTTACCCTTTTTCTCTTACTTACCTACTCGTCCCAAGCAACGTCCGGACTCTCGCCACGCGCGAAATCCTACCGAAACTTTATCCTAACTTTTTCTCGATTTCTTTTCTTCTCTTCTTCGTTTCGTTTCTCGTTCTTTCCCGTATTATCATTATTTCAACCGTCCTACGAATCGGACTAACGACAAACTGCATCGACGAAAAACGAGACGAAGAATAATCACCTTAGCGGTAAAAACGATTAATTTTTCATCGAGGAAATACGAAAAAGTCGTAATTAAACAAATTTTCGACGAATTCTCGAAGTAAAATACGGATTTAAGAATACAAAATCTCACGAATTTTGTAATTATTAATAAAAAAACAATTTTTATTTTCCTTAAAAAAAAAACAATGTAATAATTCGTCAAATCTTTTATTTTCCCGCTGCTTTCGTCGTTGAGACGACAGATGGCGCCACCAAGGTTGAGAACCATCGACACGAGTGGCACGTGTTCGAGCTTTGTTTGCCACCGTCGTAACATATATTACGCGTATTTTCCTTTCTACCTCCTCGTTCGCGTGTCTCGAGCGTCGAACATCGAGGGTTGGGAAAAGCATTTCACGGGGTGGTAAAGGGGGATGTAAAATGGTAGACCGCGTCGTTCCGGTGAACCAGAACTGCCGTCTCTCCTACGATCTCGAGACAAGTGGAAACTTCAGAATGGGTCCATTACAGTTTTTTTCCTTCCCTCCCTTTTCAGTCGCCTCGATTCTTACTTTTCGAGGGCATGCGCGTGTTTTTCAAGATATTCAAGCTACCGAACCATATTGGCTTATTCAACTACCCCTCCTCCCATACTCCCACGTCGCACTTCTCATTTATTACATGCGGGTATTGTATACGATTGTAGCTACTTGGAGTACTCAGACTGGGCTGCGTACGATCGTTTCCGTCTACTCGAGATTTTATCGCATCGCGAGATAGGCGCATGGGGTGTTTCACGCGGAATCGACCAATGTCCTAATTCGAGAAACTCCAATTAGATTATATTTTTGTTCTCGTTTAGCTGTTTTACTGTTAAAAATGAGATTTACAAATTACATATTTGTTTAATTTTTATATTTTGACTTTTTGTTTTTAACGAGAAGATTTTGATTTTGAGTTTATTGTGAAACGACGCGAAAATCGAAGGATTTTTGCGAAAATGTAGAAATGGATGAACGATATTACTGAGAGTAAGAAGTATTTTTACCAATTTTTCGAGCAAAGTTTCTCGAGTAAATTTACCGCGATTGTAATAAAGGTTGACGCGAAGTGTCGACGTTATAATGGACGAAGTGCACGAAGTTCTCTTTTCTTCATGGATTACGTGAATTTTGAGTGTTCTGCGAACCCGAGAGACCAAGTTTGTCGGGGTAGTTTAAATATTTACCATCAGAATAGGAATTAGAAAAGAGAGAGAGAGAGAGAGGGACAAAGTGAGAGAGTTAGACGAAGTACATTACTTATTCTTTTCATTCATTTCTCCCATCTCTTGTTCCTCGTTTGACATGCGAAAATTCTCGAGTTCTGTCTCGTTTGCTATTCGCGAAGTAATCGACAAGACCTTTCGGGGAGAAAAAAAAATGGAAATCGGAACAAAAAACATACACAACAAAACATGTCCTCAGCGGGTTTGCTCGAACTTGAAAGATGCCTAAGAGATGAACGAGAGTCTATACGTGTCCCGTTGCAGTGGGGGACGAAAGAACTGAGGAATAAAGGAAAATACGAGAGGAAGAGAGAGTAAGATTTGCTTTTTTTTCTTCTCCGGATGAAAGTTCGATGTCGCAAGGAGAGCCTGGATAAGTTGCTGGTTTTCTTGGCATCCTTCCGATCTTGCCCGAGGCCAGACTTATTATCATCCGTCTCGTACTGCTCTAAAAAATATGTATATATGTATATATATACAGAAATATATATACGTGATGTATATAAAAGTTATATCTATGTAAATACAGGTAAATATTGCGTATATACTTTTTTATCGTACCGCGAGATACGTACAGAGGGAGTTTCATGCGAAAAGTACCAATATCCGGATTGTAACATTTTACGTAAAATTTTTTTTATACATTATTGCCGAAATTCAATGAATTTAACAAATTACGAAATTTCCTCATTTTTGTAATTATTTCATTTTAATTGATTATTTTTAATACGATAGCGACAGTTTTTATTTTATTTTAGGGTTCGATCGCACGAAACCGAAATAATCTTGTGGATATTAAAATAAAACTCGTAAATTTCATATTGAAAAAATAATAATAATCATGAACTTAAGAAATATTAAGGAATTCAAAAAATGGAAGAAACTTCATAATTCATGAAATTCGTTTAATTTTAGTGCAATGGTAATATACAAAAAAGGAAGTAAAATGTGAAATATTCTAATTAGGGTAATGGTTTGTTTCGCACGAAATGACCTGTGCATGCATTTTGCGATACGCCTAAATATAAGTACAATATATATTATACCAACATATATATATATATATGTTAGAGGGGTGTACGAAGAGCTAGCGATGACAAGGAAAGATCCGCGACGGCCAACTTTTATCTTTAAGACGAAAAGTTGGCCTAGGTCGTCTAGACTCGAGGCAGACGAGGCTTTTTCTACCGCGAGAAGTCGAAAGATCGAGAGAGAGAGAGGAAGAGAGAGACGGCACGAGGAAGTAATCCGACTAGACGAGAGGCGGCTGAACGAAAAAGGAAGATGGAAGATGAGAATGTTACACCGAGCGTGTGCCAAGGACGCGGCTGGAGAATTTTTACCGACGAAACGAGAGAGACGGGACCGTCCCACTTTGGCATCTCTCGACACTAAATCTCCCCACTCTTCCTCCCTCGGTCCTTCTTGCGACAATCTCTTTTTGGGGATGCGAGGAGGAAATACTGAGAACTAGGTTATGGTCGCTGCGTCGTAAATCAATCCAAGACGTTGTCTCGTTATTTATAGCGATGTATTATCCACAAAATATCGATACTATTTATCGATATTTTGCATTAGAATTCAATTTCAATATTTCCATTTTATATTTTTTATTTTGCAAAAAGCGCAAAGATCCTACGACGACGAGGAACAGTGAATTCTACGCGATATTCTCTTTAAGATTCCATGGTCCACTGACCTAATTTCAGTCGTTGAACGCAAACAAGGAACGGGACAAAAATATCGCCAAGACACGACTTTCTTTAATCTCAAAGTTTTGGGGAACGAACGATGCTTTTTGTTCTCACACGCACGAATAACAAGCTTTAGCAACACGAGCTATAATCACGTAGCCTACCGGCTCTCTTTCATTCCGCCACGCTCGTACGTGCTTAACCTACCTCAACGCGTTCGCGCTCTTACGACAGCGTGCCGAGACCTCCGATGTCTCTGCCAATCTACACGCGCGCGCGCATGCGCACACGACGAAGCGCGAGCCACCGATAAAACGGACAGTTGTTCGTTACTTACGAACTCGTACAGATCCAAAAGCCGGGATGTCTAACGAACGAAGATTTTCCGAACGAATGTCGAACTTTTCACCGTCGCGAGAGTCGAACGATGAACCGTGTTGACCGAGGACGCGCTAATCCCTCGACCTACCGAGCTTTTTCTCTCTTCGCGTTGACGCGCGCAATGGCTTGCCTCGAGCTTCTCGCGGTCTTCAAGCTGGTGTCAGGGTCGAGTCATCTGTATATTTTTCAATACATTTTGTTATCGTTGTTAAAGAATTAAGATTCGACGAACAGCAGTCCTAAAGCTTAGCTATTATTTGTCTAATCAAGCGTTCTCGCGATAAAGGAAATCGCGATCCGTCCCTGAATTCTACATTCCCATTCCGAGCGTTCTATCCTGTCGAAGTGCTCGGCGGCCCAAGTAGAAATATCGATATGTCGGTTTCTCGACTTCAACCTCGATGAATTCATCGATCGTGGCGAGAGTGGTGAGGGTAGCTCGAGCGTCGAGGGTGAAGAGGGCTTGATTCGATATTCCGCTAGTTTGCCGGCTGTCTCGAGGCAAACCATTAGCGGACGCTTGCAACCGAGACCCAGAGAACATTCTCTGGAATACCGCAGAGAACGTCTCGAACTCGGCGTCCTCGTAACGACGAATCGGGACGACAGAGGTCGCGAGAGACTTTAAAACTTTGGAGACAACTGGCACATCGACAAGATGAGGATTATCGACAGGGCATGTCCTTCGGACAGTTTTGCCAACTCTCTCAAGAAACCGGTTTCCATTATTCAATCTCGAGCAACGATCTCATCGAATCGTACTTTTCAAGTATCGATTCATCGAATTTCGTTTAATTAAAAAAAAGAAACGTTATGAATTTCATTCTGTTTTTCTTCAATTCAAAATGAATTAAAAGTCTCTATACTTAACACTGCGAATTTTTTCTATCGGTAATTTTGATTAAATTATCATTATTATTATTATTATTATTATTATTATTATGAAATTCTACGGTTTTAAGTATTTTTATCATCTTTAATCAAATTCTTCAAATATATTTGATAAAGTCCGACACCGCGTTGTGTACAAGTTGATGAGAGTCTGCAATGTTTTTCTTTTATAGCAAAGTGAAAAATCGTGTCTCTCGGGTCGTTATTTTTTTTTCGATCCGCCGTAAATATAAAATCGTCGATATTTTCTCGTTCATATCTCCGAATACAATGCTTTAGCGAGCTATTATGCATCGGGTCGTTGATAAAAGCATAAAATGCGGGATAAGAGCTTTTTATCGGATCCTCGTTAAATCGTCTACAAAGTTCGGTACGAGGTAACCCAGGGGTGTATAATGCAAAAACAGTTCGTCGTCAGAAGAAGAGATTAACGATCACGAGTAGACGATGACGACGAGGAGGAAGTTTTCGCTCGACAGCCCGAGACGAAATTAATAGACCTGTTTCATTTTATTATCATGCGTTTTTTTTTTATTTTTCGGGTAGGTAACGGAGACAATCTAAGGAAAACGATACAAAATTTTATCTGCCCTTTGCTCTCAAATGACGTTTTTTTTTTTTTTTTTCAAATCGTCCCAGTAAAAATTTAATACACTCTGCGTATCGTGCTTTACGTAATTTTCCAAGCGAATGCCACTTGACCTTTTACCTAAATATGTTTTTTTGGTTTTTTTTTCTTCATTTTTTTTAATCCGAGAAATATGAAACTCGATGATATTTTATTTTCGTTTCGAGAGAACGACCGAAAAGCGCGCTCGTAGCTTTTAACCACATTATAGGTTACGACGATTCGAAGGTTCGCTCGAGGGAGAAAGAAGGAAAATGAAAAAAAAAAAGTAAAGGAAAAACATAAATCAAACGTTACACGAGAGCGAGATTCGCGCGACCGTGCGCTAATACCTGGACGTATGCGGTTACCTCGAGCATCATTAACGTCCGATCTGGGAAATGAGCGCGAGAGGCGGTTAGCAACGTTCCCAGACTTTTTCGCTTTTGGCGGCGTTTTTTTTTCTCTTTTTTTTTATTTTAATCGGTTTTTTTTCTTCCATCTCGTTTATTCCTCACTGTTGCTACGCGCTTGGGGGAAAAAATAAAAACGCAAAAATGAAAAACATAGGAAAGTAATGATGTAAACTTGATTCCGTGCGTAAAAATTACGAGGTCGAAACGACCAACGACCGGAAATGACCGTCGACTAACGAAAAAAAATGTTTTTTTTTTGTTTAAACATTTATGAAAATAATCTTTCTCGAAAAATTCGCGTTTAGTGAACTTTCAATAATAAATTTGTTTGTATCTCAAATATGTTCGTTAATTATGATCACGGAATCTCCCCCCACCTTTTTCACCGTCCGATAATCGCGAGTCGAATTACTCGCGGTTGGTCGAAAAAAACGGGGTTAACCGACGGTCAGCACGAGGCCGAAAATTATAACCACGATGAAGAGAAATCTGATCCTCGAATGACCGAAGTTCGCATCGTACAGTTTCGTCGTGTACAAATTTGAACACGGCTTCGACTTTTTTTCGAACGAACGTACGCGTGGTTTCGTTCGATGGTTGGGGTGGAAGGGTGGGAGGGGACGCACGGGAAAGGCAGCAGCACGTCGGATAATTCGTTTTAATGCTCGTTTAAATATTTGCCCTTGGATAACCCGGACACTTCTCCTCCTCGTGACCGGGTCAACCGCTACGTGTTTTTTTTTCATCTCTTCTTTCTCATCTTTTTCTCGTTTATTTATCGATCGACGAGTATTTAAAAAAAGAGTAAAATTTAAAAAAAAAGCGGCAAGATGAAATTTTGTAATATTTTTGTTTGTAATTTTTTTTTCACGATTTTATCGTCGGACGATCTTTTTGCTCATTGTCGCGTTTCACATTGACAGGTCAAAATATTTGAACGTGGTTTTGACAGAGGTCAATGTTGTTAGTTTTTTTTTTTTTTTTTTTTCTTTTCTTTTATCGTCGCACGTACTTCATTTCTCTCGTTTTCGTTTATGCTCACACGCAAACAGCCACCCTCTTCTCTCATTCGACCCGGACAAATAAAACCGATGTGTTTTTAATGGACCGCGGACAAACGCATCCATTACGAGTCTCGCGCGCGAGCGAACTTTGCACGTGGCCTCCCGGTCGTCGGTCTCGCGTCCCCCTCCCCCGTATAAGCAGGGTGTACGGGACTTTTCACGACGGTTGTACCATCCTCCGATTCGTCTCGAATCAGATTTTTAATTGTTTTTTGTTCCCTTTATTCATAATTTCATCTCGATATCAAAACAGACTTATATTTTTACCAATTGTATGTTCCTTCGATCATTATTTCTTCTCTATTTTTATCATTATTTTTCAAACAATATTCGTATAAAATTATCATATGAATTAAAAATTGAAATTTTTTAATTGAAAAATTTCTTGTCAAATTCTAAAAATATTAATTACGTTAACAACTTTACTTTAATTTATGAAAAGTTTACAAATTACGTTGAATGTCGATGTTTAAAAGAAAAATGGATCGAAAAGATGGCAAAAGAATTTTTCGAAGAAAACACAAAATTGAATTTAACGATTCGAAGAGAAAAAATGTTAGTCGTACATGGAAGGTCCTCTATGTATATTCAAGAGCGGTAGCATTAAAGCGTCGTGCGACGCCGACGTGCGGTCGCGTGTGTATTTAACGATTCGGGCGCGAGATCACCACCCGTAGGGAATCGAGTACGTGAAACATACATACACATACGTGGATCTATCATCGCGGTCCAGCTCAGCGTGAATCGGCGAGCTATTCATACGGATATGCGAATAAAGTATAGATATAGCCAATATTATCGACGTGGTTCGCAAAATGTGAACGAAAGTGGTGTCCATTGTGTATAACGAAGCTCGATCAAAATTATTCCCGGCCTTGATAAGCAACGATAAGCGACAAATTAAAGTTACCGAAGTACGTAAATTCCCTTGAAATTAAAAAAAAATCGATATATTTTTTTTTTACAAATTTTTATTTTTTATACTTTTACGAATTTCTAAAAAAAAAATTTTTTTTAAAAATTCCCCTCCGTTACAAAGTTATAGCGATAAATGTGATCGGACATCGGTTTGGGACGGCTCCCTTGCTAACTGCCGCGCCCCTCTAGATAGCTACGTCTCGTATTTCTTTTGTTCGCAAAATCTGGGTTTCTTAAAAACCAAGGTCGTTTATAGGACGTTTATAGAAATTAGAATTGACAAGAGATTGTAGAAAACCATAAAAAATACGAAAATAGAAGAGGAAGAAGGTGTACAGTACGAAGCTGGAATGGGTGACTAGACGTAAGTTCACGTTGTACCTATCAGAAACTTTAAACGCGTTTCTCTCGAAACTATGTTTTTAAACATGGTCTGCACGATAACTCAGTCAATTTTTAATATTTTCTAACTTTTTTTTGTTATAATCTTGATAACTTTTTTGTCTATAGTTTGTCGAGAGGATTTTTAAATTTTTTGGTTGGACAATTCTTTATAAATTATTAAACATTGATTTTTTCTTTTTAAATTGCATACTAAAGTTTGAAGTACTGTATTTTTTGTATTTTTGACGAAACAACAAATTTCTCTCCGTCAGACTATAACTACTACATTTCTTTATTAGATTTTGCTTTATTTTTGCAAATTGGATAATTTTTGGTGAAGTTATGATGCCGACCAGGAGGCACCGTGGTGTTCACCAGTCGTTCATCTCTACCCGTAAAAAATAATGTGCATATTTAAAAAATAAAATTTTTCTTACACTTGAAAAGTCAATAAAAAATCTGAAATCAACAATTAATTTTTTTCCTTCACCATATAACATTTATAATAATTTTTCAAATTAGAATCCTTAAACGTGACGTTATCTAAAAGGATTTAGAAACAAACAACAACAAAAAAAGACAATAAAGAAAAACCGTCGTTTCGCGTCGACGTTCTATCCGTTTTTCTCGGTAGAAATATTTTTCGTTGTTTTTATTTTTACGTCAGTCAGTCCGCGGTAAAAATCCTCTTACGTCGTCTACCGGCTAAATCCCGTCGTCGTAGCTAAAAAGGTTACGAAGTGTGTTGGCTAAAGTGTGAAAGGTCGAAGCATTCCCGTTGCGAAGGAGACGACGAAGAAGAGGACGAGAAAAAGTAAGAGAAACAGAGAGAGAGAGAGAGAGAGAGAGAGAGAGAGAGAGAGATACGCTTTTTCGCTGTTGAAAGTAGTGGGATTGAGAATGTCAGTGACGAGAGAGGACCGGATCGTTGCAAATACCTTGCGAAATATAGTGCACGAAAGCCGAAGTAAATAGAAGCGAAGGATGCTTTACTCGGACGAGAACGATCCTCGAGTTCCTAATGGTCTCTGTGGTATGTCTAATGGACTACGTAGTCGCGACGCGATTCGCCGAGGTTAAGCTACAAGGTGGTTGGAATATTTCGGAGAAGCTAATGGTGCTTAGAACGATCTAGGTACACGATGAACGTTGATTGTCAGAATATTTAATGAAGAAACGAATGTTCGAGAAGATCTTAATTCTTTAATAACGATAACAAAATGTATTGAAAAATATACAGATGACTCGACCCTGACACCAGCTTGAAGACCGCGAGAAGCTCGAGGCAAGCCATTGCGCGCGTCAACGCGAAGAGGGAAAAAGCTCGGTAGGTCGAGGGATTAGCGCGTCCTCGGTCAACGCGGTTCATCGTTCGACTCTCGCGACGATGAAAAGTTCGACATTCGTTCGGAAAATCTTCGTTCGTTAGACATCCCGGCTTTTGGATCCGTACGAGTTCATAAGTAACGAACAACTGTCCGTTTTATCGTTGGCTCGCGCTTCGTCGTGTGCGCATGCGCGCGCGCGTGTAGATTGGCAGAGACATCGGAGGTCTCGGCACGCTGTCGTAAGAGTGCGAACGCGTTGAGGTAGGTTAAGCACGTACGAGCGTGGCAGAATGAAAGAGAGCCGGTAGGCTACGTGATTATAGCTCGTGTTGCTAAAGCTTGTTATTCGTGCGTGTGAGAACAAAAAGCATCGTTCGTTCCCTGAAAGTTTAAACATCGTCGTAATGTCGCAACTACACGGCCTTTTGTCCCATCGGTTGCACTCGACAACCGAAAGTCGGTCCGTCGAGCATCGAACTTAAGGCGGTCTGGCCACCCTGGTTGCTCGGAAAATGAGTGTATTTTTAAAAAATGCATAAACTCGAAAGTATAAAATGAAATATTTGTATTTTTTCAACACAAGGTAAGAAACAGTTTTCAGAATATCTCAAATCAATTTTAGTTTAAAATATTTAAAAATTACGGCGCTGCAGGAATTTCCGCGGAGGCTTTCTGGGTCGAAACATCTATGACGAATTCAGCCATCCATTGATGATGGACCGCACGCGTTTCCTACCTTCTATGAGAGCTGGGGGATCAAACGGTCTGTCGCTGGAGGTATCCTGGATGTGGGAAGCACCTACGATCGGAGACAAGAAACAAAAATAAGAAAAACAGCAGCATCGAAAGGCTTTCAAAATAATTGAGAACAGATTATGCAGAAAAGAATGAAGCATATCTGCCGATCGATCGATTATTTTACGGATCGTCGTTTATATATTTACCATCCATCAATATCGCTGGAGATTTATCGTTGAGATCTTCGAGTACCGATAACGCGTGCCATGGATCCAAATTTCCATTTGTAAAAATCACGTTCGTCACATCCGGCAACGAGCCACCGTACATTCGGTTAGTTCGTCTAATGCCCGAGTCCAGCAGGTTCAAGTCGTAACTGCAAGATAACTCGCGATTAAAAATTCATATCTCGGAAAAGAAAGTTCAATTTCAATTGGATTAAACATATTTTGTTGTCTATAAAAAGAAAAATGAAGAATTGTTTTTTTTAATAAGACTTAAATATAATAAATAGAAGAGGAAGAAAGGTGCCTTCCTTTCAATTAAAATTACGTAGCGGTATAAGAGAATTATTTTCATAAAATATATTCGTCAATTTACCGCCGAGACTTAATTAACTTTAAAGAAATATTTTAATCATTTAGATGACGCTCTAGATCCAGCCGTGGAATTCGATAAATATATACCGATAAATGAAAACAAAATGTGTTTTGGGTTATTATTCCTAAAAAGAGAAATTGCAGAATGAACTTACTACGAGCCGAACAGATCCGAGCACATCTGTGTAAAGAATGAAAGGGGGATAAGATCGCCGAAGATAGAATCGGCCGAACTTGTCGAAAAGTATCCGAACTCGGTACAAGTCTGATAGAGCCAGATTCTCACTGATAATAACAAAAAGCAACAAACGAAAATTGATTTTTGGTCAAAGTTAACAAAAGTATTGAATATTAAAGAATTTATGTCGAACTTACGGGGGAAGGAATTTGCCGTAGACGCCCATGACGTATTTCCATGTTTTTCGATGTAGCCTTCGTAACTCAGGTCTTTGCAATCGTCCGATGAGAAAGAATTTGCAAATCTCATGATCGGAGTTCCCATGGTCGTGTTCATCATTTTATCGCAGAATTCGCTGATATATGATACATTTTTGCCAATCATCGAGTTGCCTTGAACGAGTAATACGACCTTCTAAAATACAATAAAAAAACAACATATTTCACACGAAGCCGATGATCCGGTAAAAACTTTTTTTTTATATTTACTTCAGCAAGTTCATTCATAAAGTGTGGAAGTGAACTCGGGGACGTTATTTTTGGTGTTTTGCACAAGCTAAAAGCAAAGTTACATTAAGTTAGTTGGCAACGTGGAATATTATGCGTTGAACCAAATGAATAAAGTTTACTTGAAAATTTTCTTCAAATAATCGGGGCCATCGGTAGTACCAAGTAAAAGTTGAATAGTGTCAAAGGCATTTTTGAGATTATCGACGCACTGCTGGTGATAACGACCCAATGATGCAGTTGCCACTTCGTGATATTCTGCAATGAAAATCTCATTGATGAAGAACATTACTTAAAAATAGCAAATAATCGAGAATAAAAATTAAATATTATTCGTTTACCGAAAAAATTCGCTTTCGCTCTTACGGGTGCACTACTAGCGAGAGCGCCTTGAATGAGATGAGGATATTTCAGTCGTGCCCAGGCTGCCATATTTCCCGCGTAAGATCCCCCAATCACAATTACGCCGGTGTTGAAAAAACCGGCAACTTCTTTCTTTTTTGTCTCGATGAAATAGGCAACGTCAGCAAGTGCCTGATCGACACTCAGATATTGAAGATTTTCAACAGACGTATCGCTGTAAAATAATTAGTTATATGCATTAATATGAATTTGAATTAATTATGCTCACATTATTAATTTAAATCTTAATTGACTGAATTAATTCAGTCTTATCTTCTTTCTTTTATATTTACCTGGTCGGTAGACTGTTTCCATAATATCGATGTTCCGTGTAGTACATCATTGCTCCATTACTTTCGGCAATCTCGTAGATTAGTCCCGAGCTCAAGTATGCGGGTGATATCGCCCATTCTCCACCCAGAAAAATGAGCATAGGCCCAGTTCCATTAAAAAACTCGTAATTTTCGTAATAGCGCTGAAAAAATGTAAATATTGCATGAATCATATTATTCTGTTAAATGTATCGCATTCATTATAACTAACTAGTAGCGATTGTGATGTACCATGCGCCATTGACGATTATCCCGGGTATTAAAATGATCAAGTGGCTGTTGAATCCATTTCAAACTGATATTACTAGATTTTTCGTCAGAAACTTTGGGTTCCTTCAGCTCACTGTATGCAAAATCACGAAAACCAATTGCTTTGGTGGAAGCAACAAGAACGAGCAGCCAAATGCACACTTCCAAGATAGACATCGTTGAGTAGCTGGAAAAATATATATTTTTTTTCATGAATTAAATTAATTAATACTTAACATTAGGAGTAGTCGTGCTGATTTTTACGACTCGACTTACTTGTGCTGAATGACTGCGAACACTGACTCGGTTGCTTGTATATCTAATCTCTTCTACGATATGGCTATTCGATCATAGCTTGTAAAAATGTACGTTTTTTACTTGAAACATAAAAACCTGAGGAAACGTGTGTCGCACGTGTGACTGTATCATCATTCTCTCATATGTGGAATCTGTCTAAGATAGATAAACCGATGATACGAGATAACTCATGGGTAGCACTAGTTTCAAAATACTTATCGGCTATATCAAAGTTGATACGATTGCGCGATCGCTATGCGTATCGTATGCCAAAGTAACGCTAATCGCACTAGATCTATTTATAACTTATCAGAAGTGTCCAACTATTATTGTTCGATTTATCGTCCGGACTAATTAGTAGTTTTCGAAAAAAGTAGTTTCGAGAAAAATGTATTGTACTTCAATTATTGCTTTTGTTTTAATACAATTTTACTTGAATCTACTTTAATGTTCGTATAATAACATATCGTTAATTGAGCCAACAAAAAAAACTATCAGGTACTTAAGCGAATTACACAAATTCATGAAAAAAATTTGTTTTTCTGAGCGTCCCAGTGGGGTCTTGCCTTAAAGCGAATATCGAATGAAATTCAGTGTGTCGTAGTACCTTTGCACGATGACACCAAGGGTGCTGAAGTCATCGATGGACGAGAACGTCATACAATTAGTCTCAAAATAAAGAAAAAAAACACGTAAATGCAGTATGAATAGTGGAAATAATATCGTCGCAAAATTTTGGTTTTCTCGTAAGATCTCCCTGCGACGATATCCGCGGTATAATAATGAGCAAGAAAAAGTCTCACTTATGAAAAATATATACAGATAAATAATAAATTACTTTTTTTTATTTTTCCTATGAAATTTTTAAATAAAAATTTCATTTTCATTCCCTCGCAGCAGCTGTTGATTTTTCAGCGCAACGTGCTGTGCCACATTAATCGAAAATTCCTCTTTACTTATCGCCTATGGCGCACGTTCTATTCCTTCAATATTGAATCAGCGGTTTCGATATGTCCATAATGAAAGTACGAAAGGCATGAAAATATCCTCTGGTAACGAGTCGAGCTCATTATACCCATTATTGGACTATAAGTCTTGCGTTTCGTATTTGTCGGATGATGAAGTCTACAATAAACTCGTATATGTGTATATAGAGGTATATAAATATTCATACACAAACATAAAATCATTGCAAACAGCACGAGCTCTCTGTCGATTTTCCATGCCGCTGGAACACAGTAAACACGTGTATATAGATATAGTCACACATCGAAGTCCTCGATTTAATTACTCAAACGACATTTTCACTGTCTGTTGGAGTCGGAGCCAAGTGTTTGTGCGAGGAAAATGGACACGTAACTGCACTATACTCGGCAATTTCACGGCGGTAACATCGAACCGAGAACTCGGGGCTGGGAGAGTTTCGATTTATCTGATGATACGTTATATTACCAATTTTTTTTCTGTTTCAATTAATCAAATTCTCGTTATAGATATTTATTGACTCGTACGCATTGACTTTTCAATAAAATGGCTCGATGGATTTCAATGTTCATTCGTACTTTCATAGGCTTCGAGAGTTCGTATCGAATAACGTATATTGTTATTTATCGCATTTGCGTTTCGATGGAAAAGTCAGTCGATGAATAATTAATGACGATGAAAACGTTGCACGATTATTATTATTATTTTAATGGGAATGAGATGAAAATTATTGTTACGTTAATTTTGGTCTTGTACAAATAAATATAATTGTCATAATTTAATGATTATATTTAATATTATTAATATTAATATTTTTGCGAGGTCGGCTTTATTTTTTAATCAAGTAACGAAATTCAAGTTCGTTTATACTTGAATTTATATTTAACGAACTTTATTTCGTATTTTTTATCGAGAGACGTAACTCGAACCTTGTTACGCCTTGTCGTCATTCCCGCGGACATTTTTATCACGCGATTGAGAAATAATAACGAGAAGACGGTGATAATAATCGTCGACTCTTTCCCAGAAACCGGTCCCGTTACAAATTTACGTACGCGTTTAATTGCAAACAATATTTTTCCCCTCCTCCCCCTCTTTTTCAATTAACGTCGATGCATTAATTTAAAAATTGCGCGTGGGCGTTCGATCGATTATGATCGAGATCGATATTTAAGGCAGTTGAGCAATTTTTTAAATAATTACGAAAAACATATTTTTCCCAATTTTTGAAATTTAGAATTTCTTTTCTTTAACCAAATTATTATATTTCACTAGGAACGCCCTATATACTTTCGTACCAATCTCAGGCAAGAGTTCAAACACGATTACAAAAACATGACTTTCAATTTTTGTTCTGAACTATTTTTGCAAAAAGTCGCTTCGAAACGAACCTCGACGGATTCTCGCGACACTCACCATTACCAAAGAGTCGAGCTTTGAATTTTCGGCCGAATACGCGGTTCCATATTTCCCGAGATAATCGGATTTTCCATTCGCGACGTCATTGTCCCCTGTGTTTAATTCCAATCCACAGATTGTTCGGACCACCCCGGTTCTCTCATAGTTCACCGCTCGTGAAACAATGGCGAGGGCCCAACCGTACGGAATTAAAACAAATTCTCCTGGGTGGATGAGGATGTTAGGGGTAGGTAGAGATGGTCAGAGACCGTCGAACCAGCGATAGCTACCAAGAGACGAAATTACTTCTCGATAGTTTCTTTATTCCGCTCGCTCGCGCTCAATACCAGCGAACGTAGCAGCTTGGCGTTTCTGCAATTCTGGTAACACCGGTGAAACTCGAACTTTGAACTTTCGCCGGATGCGCTTACCAACTTCTCGCTTCCATGACAAACTTTGCCCATATCTGTGTAGGTCGAGGATATATTTCCCAGGCTATCTCGCACGGTTTCGCGACAATTCGATTCAAGTTTTACGAGAAGGAAGATTTTTTGGTTTCGAATGAAAGAAAAAATAAATAAATAAAATAAAAAATGATAAAAAATTCGATTCAACTCGATTTATCTCCTGACAATTCATGAATACGATAACTTTAAGAATTTATTTAAATATAAGACTGTAATTTTTTAACAGAAATCATCGATTTTACATAGTTTTATTTTTTATGGAAAATAAATTGATATTTAATTTTTTTGTTGTGCATTTGGAAAATTGTTGATAATTCGATTAGGAAATAATTTTGCATCTATTTTTTTATCGCGAGTCACTGGATTTCGCGCGATTGAATTTTTATTAAGAAAAAATTGTCATCTCGAACGAAATAACTGGAATTAAATTGCTAAAGTTTTACAACCACGCGGAACCTCGAAGGACCGAGGAATTTGAAATTTTATTCGAAACTTTCGTTTCGACGACACTTTAATCTGTTGATGCATAACGCTTTTCCCCGATAGCTTTTCTCTCTTTGCTTTCTCATTCATCGTTTTCCTTCTCGTCCCCGTGTTCTCGTTTGCATTCGGTGAAAAAGAAGCTCGTGGGAATTTTCCATCGGGAATGTGAGATTCGCGAAGGAGGAAAAAAATCGAACGGAAAAACGTAAAATAAAAAAAAATAAAAATTCGAGAAAACGAGCGAGCGAGAGAAATGAAGAAAAAACAAGGTGAAAGAAAAGAGACGAGAACTCGTCGGGGGGAACGTTTCCGGGGGTAGCGTATCTCCCGATGGGAAGTCCCTTGCCAGGGAAACGAGAGAGAGAGAGCGAGCGAGAGAGAAAGAGAGAGAGAGCGAGAGGGAGAGCGAGAGAGAGCGCGAGAGAGAGAGAGAGAGCGAGAGAGAGAGAGAGAGAGAGAGACAGAGAAAGCAACGTGAGCGTTAGTCGGGCCGGAAGAAATCGCTCTTTATTGTTTTCGTTAGGCTTTCCCATTCGTCGTTTTCATCTTTTTTCATCCTCTCCGTTGTTTTTTGTCGCTCCACGGTTTTCTATCCGGTTCGCTCTTATTTCTATCCCGTGTGTGCCAATCCCGGAGACTCTTTCCCCGGGGGCACACGAGCGTGGAGGGAAAAGGATATGCCTATCGTTTTTTTTCTTCTTTTCTTCGAAAGGAAATAAAAAAAACCACCGAGGAAAAAAAGAGAAAAGAGTGGGTTAAAAATACACAGAGAAAAAGGGACGTGAAATGAAGGGAGACGAGGACGAGAGGCAACGGTAATGGAATCGACGGATTCTATCGTGTAAATACATATATACATATGCACCAAGAAAAGTATTAGAAAGAGTGGATATCGAGAGAGGAAGGAGTTAAGAAATAAGGGATGGAAGACAGAGGGTAGAAGCACTACTGAATAATAGAGGGACCCATTTTCCGAGACTGACTCTCTCTCTCTCTCTCTCTCTCTCTCTCTCTCTCTCTCTCTCTCTCTCTCTCTCTCTCTCTCTCTCTCTCTCTCTCTCTCTCTCTCTCTCTCTCTCTCTCTCTCTCTCTCTCTCTCTCTCTCTCTCTCTCTCTCTCTCTCTCTCGCTATATTACTCTCCGAGTGAGAGTACCGGGCGATCTGAAATTCAGGGAATCACTCGAGCGCGTATCTTCTCCCTTATTGCCTCCGTATGCCCGCCGGCGCGTCTGCTAGACTTCCAAAGACAGCGGCGGGAGGAAGAGGTGGAGGGAGAAACAATGTTGCAATAAGCAATCTTTGGCTCTCGCCTTGACTATATAGTTCAGGTAAGGAGTAGAGTTCGTACTTGCCCTTTGGTTCCATCTCACATATTTCTCTCTCTCGTCACATTTATTCGCTCGAGGTTGATGAAATATTTCTCTCTCCTCAAATTTATTAGCTCGGATTGAAATTTCTCAAATTCGTCGATTTACAAACATAATTGTTGTTTCCTTATTTCGATTAATGTTTTTCTTATCGACGAATTAATCTCAAAATAATTAATTTCCAATTGATCTTTGACCGATTAATAATTTTCCAACTAACGAGGTCCTGATTCATTTTTTGTTTTTCGTTCGATTAATTTTTCTCCGAATTAATGAATTGGTTGACCCAACTGACAATTGGCTTGGCCGACAAACCTCGTTTCTTCGCGTATCCCGTAATAACTCATGGCCAGTTAAGTCGACCCTTCAGGAAAACGGTGCGCGCTTCGCCAACACGATGTCAGCCGCGTGCGATATTTACGTTCGGTTCGCGTGTGTCCTGAGGTATAAACGCGACGAAGGGTGTTTTGGAAGTATGCTTGTGTCCATAGAAGGCCACACGAGGAGCCTGTACTCCACAGGGGTCCGACCCGTGTCAGAATGAATCCTCCTCTTACGTGTTTGCACGCGCGCCAGCTGTTGATGGCCTGTCGCGTGCCTTTCGCTAAAACTTAAATACCCAATCTCGCATGGGATCCAATTAAACTCCAGCATCGGCAAAACGACAGTTACTTCCCTAATCTGCCCCATAATTTATCTTTACAAATTATTTTCGACATCTACGACTCGACGACTAATCGTTTTACAACTTTGACAAAATTATCAAACTTTTTTTATTTCATCAAATTTGCAATCGATTAAATAAATAAATCAATATTTATTTATTTTTCAATACGTTTTCCTATACTTCATCTCCATTACAGAATAATATCACAATGTATCATCACACTTTTATAAAAATTACTCCTTAAAAAATTGTTCTATCCATTAGCATCTCATTTTATCAATAATTCCATTAACGATCCACCATCGTGAATTTCATTCGCGATGGAACCCTCGGATATGTTCTTATCCACTTGTTCATAATTCGATATGAGAATTGCATAACGCCGTATCGTACCTACGCGATATTAGCTATAGACATATATAGCTATACTATATACATTATATATATATATATATACGTTGCACAGGTTCGGTAAACAGGGTGAAAAGGGGGATCGTGTGTTACGCATTGTCATCCACTTTGCCAACACGAGCGTGGGGCGTTCGTTGAACTGTCGTCGTCAAATCTTTTCATCGTACATCCCCACTCCCCCGCCCCTCTTTCGCCCCTTCGACTGTTGTGCCGAGAGTCGTCGCGTTCGGGGCAAGAGGGATGTATCGGTGTGACTGGGGGTGCGTGTATTCGTGACGCGTGTGAAAAAAAACCAGCCCGTACGAATTGTCGCGTTTTCCGCCACTCGAACGATTCGCAGCGAGCGAGCAATACTGCCATCGTCGACGACAGCAGGAAGCAGTTATGAGAGAACAAGCCGTTAGCTAATTAGCTGTGCAGTCTTGCAAATTGACACGGGTGACGGAATGATTAGACGCGACAATGATTGGCCACTTAAGAGAACGAAAAAAAAAACAAAATCATTTCCTTTCGCCTGTAATAATTTTTTGTTTGCAAAGTATGACAATCGTACTCGGCAACTGTTGCTAAAATGGCCAATGACTGTCCCAAACCAATAAATACGTGCACAAAGTATGCCAATTACTGTGACAAATGTGCCAATCACTGTACTAAAATCCCAAATTACTGTGCTAAACATAACAATCTTTTCTAAATGTGCCAATCACTGTATCGCACGTGCCAATCATCTCACCTAGCATCGTTCGACCGTCTCTCGATACGTAGACGTTCGTAACGTGAACGTTGGCAGGCTCGGACGGGCCTCGAAGTTCGAGCATGCCTATGCCACGGTACGAAGTTCAGTCCTGGGCAACCATATACACACATACACACACACACACAGCAGATCCACATGATGGTGTTAGCATCGTTCTCCGGAGAGACGTGGGCTGGTAACAATGGGTAATCCGAGCATTCACGTTATAATACTCCGAACGCCACACTGCCGTTCGAGACTCGATCCCGACTCTGTGTGCGCTTCTGTGCGTGTGTTATGTGTGTATACTCGCGTATACACCGCGTAACGTACACATAGCTCAGCCCCGAGGCGATGATTTTCCATCCTCTCCCTCTCCCTCTCTCCTCTCTCTCTTCTCACTCTCTCTCCCGCTCGCACAGCCGGGGGCCTGCGCATAGACCTGCGATATATATATATATATATATATGTATATCTATATATCTATCTATATATATATATATATAATATATATACGCAACAGCGAAGCGACGAGAGCTTTATCGGTTGTAAATGGAGCTCTACATTGTGCATAGATAGAGGGTGCCGGTGGGGGGGGGGGGATAGAACGGGATAGGTACTTGCTAGGCAAGCCCCCGTGGGCAACGGGACACAAAAGGGACGAGGCTTCCTACCAGCCATATGGCGTCTCGCGCCAAACGGAAACCGAGGAAGGGAATCAGTTTTGTGCATTTTCCACGTATGTCCGCGTTTCTCCCGTGGCATTCGATACTTATTGTTAATAGACGAAGGAAAACACGATCTTTTCTCAAGTCACTTCAGGCACATTTTTGCCCCGAATTGTTACGTCTCAAAAAACGAAATCAAATAATTCCTATTTTCAAAGTGCCCTCGAGATAGGAACTTTATCGAATCGTTATCGCGCGTTCGATTTTTCTCATATATATATTTGTTTGGTTTCTGCGAATAAAACGCATTTTGCAATTTCCCACACCCTTAACGTTTCGTGACAATGTCCAACTTGTTTTTCGCACACGTCGAATCCTGAATAGATTTAAAACACGTTTTGTCTCGATACGGAAATTGTCACCCATCGTGAGTTTCTACCCTCGAAGGCAAAATTTTCCTTCTTGTCCTATTTTTTACAAAGTCACCGAGGGAAACGAGACTAAGGGTTGATATCGCGGACATCGATTCTCCCTTTTTCAATACGACGAGAGATCGACGATGGTCTTCTTCCATCTCTTATATACCTTTGTTATTACCTATCGTGCATATTCTACAAACTACCCCGTCTCTCCCCCGTTATCTTCATCCCACCTTCTCCTCCTTACTCACACAACCTCCCTTCATCCCCTTTTCGACCCTCGCCCGACGATACTCCCACTCGGTCCCCAGAGCTATCGCTCCCTCGCGCTTCAATTCTCTAATGGCTTTGTTAACGTCACGTTGCCTACGGCTCCCGCCCCCCCCCCCCCCCCTCTCCCCCCTCCCCGTCACACTCCCACCATCGCGTACGCGTGCGCGCACTCGTCCGCGTCCGAGACTTCGCGTACGTGATGTAATCGGGGCCCGATATTACCCGCGGTAAGCGAGTTCGAGAGGCTCTGTGAAGGACCACTCGGCCGCGGTGCATCGAGACGCACACGTTTATAGTCTCTCGTATACGACCCGCGTGACCCTCAACAAAATGATATACCGGTAACGACGGTGATATCAATGTCGTCATATATGGATGTACGATAGTTATATAAATATATATTCATACGGCTCTATAAAGTATTGGGTTCGTGGAGTGCGCTCTATGAAAAATTCATCGCGGTTGATATAACGGGGAGTGACCTGGAACTGAGAATATAAATTCTTCTCGTATATGGGCTTTATTCAATAGAAGATTCAATAAAACTTGGGAATCGTGTCTATGATACGTTTTTTTTTTATAGCGTGAGAATGGTTTTATAAATTTTTTCAAAGAAATAATATTATTGTCGAAGGAATGTATTGTAATGCGTTGATAATTTGAGGATTTTTTTAAATTATCGTAACCGGTTAGAGAATAATGATTTCACGTTGGATAGTTTGAGAATAAATGAAACATTTATAAATACAATCTTAAAGATTATAACGATATGATTATTGTTATGATTTTGTTGGTAATAAACGAAAATTTGGCAATAATCAATTTAATATTATTCATTATTATTATTATTATTATTATTATTTCATATTAAGGCTCGCGTTATTAATTGAAAATATTTATTCGTGAATAGCGAAAATTTTCCGGACGGTTGTGCACACGCGATATTAATATAATCACTGAGTCTGCATCGAAGGATTACAGTTATGGGGAAAAGGGTTGAGGATTAGTGATAAAACGTGAAGGGAGAAGTTAGAGAGAAAGAGAAAGAGAGAGATAGAAAGAGGCTTTGGAAGGAAGTGTATAAATAAATTATCGAAATAACGGTCATGGTCTCGGCTTCGCTCCGGGATCGGCGCTCTCCTCTATGCAAGGCAATAACCCTCCAATACCGTTGAAAGCTCGGGTGGTCCACTATGGTCGTTCCATTCGCGTCGTCTATTTAAAGACCGATATATAACGACGAATCAATGCTAAGTAATTTCTCCGTCAAAGCCAGAGACATCCACCCTCCTCACTCCTCTTTCCATCCTTCCACCCACACCCATCGTTTCGCCAAGAAGGATTTGCATCGTGTACGATACGCGTGGTCGACTGGTTGACCGTCGTCACACCCGTTGTCGACGTGTCTCCCTCATGCCCAAAAGATCCTCCGCGACGTCGGGATTGCGATTATATTATTCAAAGCCCAACCGCGATGCCTCCTTGCCAGACTGCCGATCTCGTACTATTCTCGAATACCAATTAGTATGGATTTGAATTTCGCTCGAGTGACATTTCTCTCGATTCTCTTAATTGATTATCGAGAGATTTTTAATAATTTTTGTGATACGAAATTTAATCGTCTCGAGTCCAGTCGGTGGGTAAGGAAAATCAACCGATCTCGATGTCATCACATTTATTCGTAAATCATTTCACACGCAATCACGTAAAATGTAATTAGTTTTCGACTAAATTAATGTTTTTATGATTAAAAAATTCATCACTATTAACTGATTTTCATTAAATCGAATTAATTAAATTTTACATGAATCAAATAGCGTTGTCGGTGAGTAAAATACAAATTTAATTAAAAAAATTAAATATTTTCAAGATTATAAAATCAAAAAATAAATTACCAAAAATTTATGATTTTTCTGTTAGCCAGGATACAAAATTCGTATCATTCGTAGGTATCAGCGCGACTATTCTCACCGTTTCAACGTTTAAATATAGAATTCAAACTCGATCGATCCGCGCCACATTTTTTTTTTTACGTTGCAACAATTTTACGATCCACGTCCGAAATCTTGCCGATCGTGAAATTCCACTCGTTTCCTTCCCTCGCGAAGTAAGAACCAGCACCCTCGAGCACTTTCTTCTCGTGATCTCTTCGAGCCCTCGTATCTTCGCTCGTCATTCACCTTTTGATGTCCTCGAGGCGCGGTATACTCGTACGAGCGATCCCTCTCATCCTCCCTTTGATTTCTCGATTCGCTTCTCGTTCACGTACGCAACGCTTCGCAAAAAAATATATACATATCTCACGCCTTTCACGTAACTACTTTTCTCGGGCCATCCTCCTCATTGTACTCCTCCTCATCCGACACTCTCCCACGCTTCTACGAACTTCGTACAATATCGTTTCACGAAGGAAAAAAAGGTTACGATCGATCGTATTTCAACAAATTTTTTTTTCGTTTTTTTTTTTTAGTTATAAACTTCGGACGAAACGATCGTAGGAAAGTTGAGAGGATATCGTTATGCCGCGATCTGGGTATATATAGCGGCACAATATTTCTTCGGTGCTCCGTTTCGATCGTACGTGTACCCCCACTCCTGCCCCCCCCCCTGCTCTCTCGCGCCACCTCTACTTTACTAGAAAATATTGTCTCTTCCATAACACTTTCCAGCATGTAAATTTTCGCCTCTCGCTATTACATAAGTTTACATAGCGCACGGTACATATCGTCGCGGTATGCACTGCCAGGAATATGGTCGAGTATGTGTTTGCCGTATCGTGCTGTATATATATATATATATATATATATATGTACAGGTACTTGAGGTTCGAGGCACGAAGCTCGTCGGTGGTGTTCTTGGCGAACGCTTCCGTCTGGGCCATTGCCTCGGTAAACCCTTTTTTCCGTCTATCCCCCGGGCCTGTGTTTCTCTCCGTCCTCCTCGGTCCACTCCATCGCATAGCGTCGTCTTCGTTCTCGTACTTTGGTTTATTTATGTTTTTTTACCACGACTTTCTTTTTTTCGTGCGACCGCGAACGGTATCGAGACTATCAACGGGTGCCCCGAGACGAACTTGTCTCGAAAACGTCTCGAATTATCGCTTGCCATCGCTGGGGATGATTTTGAGCGAGATGTTCCCTTAATTCAACTTTTGGGCCCGCCGATGTTCCCATATTTCAACAATTTTTTTTTCGTTCTCCGGATCGCGTTTGACGCGAGGGTCGTAGTGCGCGTACGCAAAGAGGGCGCGTGGGCCTGTAGCGAGCGTAGATGACACTGCGAGCGTGAAGCAAAAAAATAAAAACAGAAACACGCTGAATATTTATGATGACCGTGTGCAGTCGGGCTCGTCATCGCGTCGCGTTCAACTCGTCTCGAAAATGTCTTGAATTATCGCTTGCCATCGCTGGGGACGATTTTGAGCGATATTTTCCCTTAATTCAACTTTTGGGCCCGACGATGTTCCCATATTTCAACAATTTTGTTTCATTCTCCGGATAGCGTTTGATGCGAGGGTCATAGTGCGCGTACGCAAAGAGGGCGGCGCGCGCCTGCAGCGAGCGTAGATGGCACTGCGAACGTGAAGCCAAAAAATCAAAACAGAAACAAGCTGCATATTTATGACGAGTGTGTGCAGTCGGGCTCGTCATCCCGTCCCGTTCAACAAATGAGCGGGATGGAAAAGAAACGCGGCGGGAATGTATGCGCGGAGAATCGCGAAACGTTCGACTTTCTGCATCGCGGTTGAAACGCGATGGAATTCACACTCATCAATATTTCATCAATTTTTCATACCGATTCGGTAGCGTTCGACGAACTCGATGCCAGTTGCACGGCTATGCACGCGAGGAACTCGAAAGGTTCGAAACGACGTGGGTGGTACGAACTCCCACCCCCCTCCCCCGCTCCCTTTCCTTCCTGCCTCTCCAGGGGAACTTTGCCGATCTCTCGACGATGATTTATCATGATTGCGGTTTCGTTCGTTGGCAATTTCCGAGTAGACTCCGTGCTCTCCCTCGTCGTTCCCCTCGTCCTCGATCGGCTAGGGGTCGATGGCAGAAAGTTTCATGTTGACATTTTCGAAGCTTTTCAAGGCATGAAATACGTACCGGTGTTACAAATAAAAAAAACATTCGCTCATTGTTTCGGAAACTTTTTAGTTATTCTACAAATATGTAAAAACATCCCTCGACATTTTTCTTTATCGTTTTTATTTTTTTAACCATCATTTCGTTTTTATCGTTGCGTTTTACATGAAAAAAAATCGTGAAACGTTGGAATTTTAACGAAAACTGCACATATCCGCCATTCTTGTTCACTCGTTACTACAACTATAAATACCTATATATATATATATCTATAGGTACGTCGAGAGATTCGTATCTACGGTGCGAATACGCGTATTTGCAATACACATTATCTGTGTATTCAAGTGAATAGTAAGTACATATAGGTACAAACGTTTCGATAAATACTCGGCGGTACGAGTCTCAGGTAAATATAAACGGGATTCTCGATTCCCCAATGGGAATAATCGAGAAAACAGAGTGTAACGAACCATGTAATATTCTAGAGAGTAGAAATTCCGTTCTCTCTCTCTCTCTCTCTCTTCGACGATTCGTATATTCGATAAAGATACCGGGGACGCAAAACATATTTTACATATTTAGAATACCGTAAATATCTCGGTATTCAAGGGTATGCGGTAGTTCAATTTTTTTCGTCGTACAGACGAGTATATCGAGGAGATCGAAGAAGATGCTGCTGCTGCTGCCATCGTTGCTGCCGGGAGGGTCGAGACAAAACGTCTGGGGAAATCAGAGAGCAACGTGCCGGTTTATGATAAAATATAAGAGCGTGTATTATTAAAAAGCTCTCAGCGCCTCGTCTGCCCTTCGCACATACGCGCAGATATGTATGGGGCATTCTCTGTCGAAATTGGCAATTTTTTTTTGTTTCTCGAATTTCCCAGATTTTTGTCAGTATTTGGTAATTCGAAGTATCGTTCGAAATAAATTTTTGTAAATTTTGTTGTATTATTTTATTTAGCCATTTGCGAGATAAATGTTATTTTTCATTTTTAGTAAATTTGACAAAAAACAAAGTGACGAGAAAAAATAATAAAAATCAATTAATTATTTTTTCATCTGTTTATTAAGATATATTCTATCGTTAGATGCGTAATTTAAAAACGAAAAACCTTTTTCTAAAATAAAATCGATAACGGAAATTTTCAATTAAATTAAATTTACGAATCTGTTATAAATGAGTGATTTTGCGTTGAACGGTCCATATATCGAATAGAAAGGAAAGTTCCTTGAAGAGATTTGAGGTTTTTACGAGATGAAAGAGGAAAAAAGGTCGAGAGGTCTGGCATACCCCACATAGCGAAGCAAGCGAGCGCTGTCATGAGGAGATTCTTGAAATTTATCTTCGGTTGTTTGTATTCGTTATGTTTTGAGTTTCCGACTCGTCGAGAACGAGATCTTGTCTGATAACTCATCTCTCATCTCTCTCTCTCTCTCTCTCTCTCTCCCTCACTCATCAACTTGATACGCTTTATCTTTGCAAATTTTTACTCATCCCTCAAAAACTTTATCTCCTCGCTTTTCTTCGTTCAACTGTAATGCACTTTTTCCGCTTCGCTCATTCCGCAAATTTTTCGACTCTTGGGCAATATATACATATATATATATGTATGCAGTCGTAAAATTACGATGGACGATGAAAAAATATGAACAGGAGAGAAAGAGACAGAGATAGAGAATTGCTCGTCAGAAAGCTTTGATCAAATATAAATATAACAGGTCGAGTAATGTCTATTGGTCTTTGCTTTTTGTTTAGCCACGCTTCTGTGGCGTCACGTAGTTATAAAATAAAATATATATATCGAAGTAGCAAGAGAGACGAGAATATTTCTTAGGAATGTCGGTGAGTTCGAGCGGCTGCAAGAGCGAGGAATTTCTTATCGAAATCTTTTTCGTACCTTGAGCCAATTAAAAAGTCACGAGAGCCGTAGGAAGTCGAACGCGAACGGGAGCGTTGCGGTACCTCGCGATCCGTTTTCTCGTTGCAGTCGCAAGGTTTTCGTAAAAGTGCATATCGCGTCTGGAAACGAGCGTCACTACGTTTTCATGCCACTTTAAACGCTCGACTCGTCACGTGACACGTAAAAAAAAAACGAAACGACGAGCAAATGCTTTTCGCTCCGTATTTATTCCATAAATTAATATAATCGTATTTCTTTTTATTTCTTTCCGATGAAAACTAATTTATGACGGAATAATTTTGTATCGGACGCAAATTTGATTATCTCGTTATTGTCAATTGTCAATTTCGAGATTAATTAATTATTTAGAAAGTTTTTCCGTCGTAAATAATGATTTAGTGGCGTTTTCTCGAGAACATTATTTTAATGATTTTTTTTTGTGTTTGCATTGAAATGCCGGCTGTCGCTGTTATCAGTGGAAAGCTCGTTTAGAAGAACACTTCTAGCGAGTCGAGCGAGCACGCGGTGGATGAAGGAGGGCTGAAAAGCTCGTGCACAGTTGCGTGTCGCGTCTCAACAGGCCCTCCTCGACTCCGGCCCTCGAGGAGGGGTTGTCGGGGCTTCCTATATAACATCCCTTCTCTCGTCGACGTATGCGTGCGTATCGTACGCTCGCCACACACGAATGTAACCGGGAAAAGGGTTTCGCCCGAGTGAAATATGGAGACAAGAAGAAGAACGAGCATGAAATCCTTTCATCCTTCCGAGAAGACTCGATAGTTTGCGATTAATTGTCGCCACATGGGATATCGTGTTAAAGTCGTTCCAAGCTATTTCGATATGTCAGACAGAGAAAAGCCGTCGCTCGAATAAACTGATCGCATTCAAATAATTTCACAACGAGAAAGAAACAAATACTTTCGAGAAAAAAAATTCGTCGCTCATCGTAAAATAAAGCGAAAAATTTCGAATATTCACAAATATTTAAACAACTAATGTCGATAATTACAAAATCGATATCGAGAACAAATGTGCAATTTTTTTCTCACTTTAAAAAACAAATTCACAAACGTTATATGAAAACAAAATTTGTCAAAGACGATATAAAGAAAAAAACGAACTTGCGATGTAAATATTTTCCCCCATGAGTAGGAAAAAACAATAAAATAATAAGAATGCATATGCATTATCACGTGTACCTACAAAATAGGTCCGAGGCTTCGTGGTTGGTTGGTTCGTCGGTGTTCACCCCCGCAGCATCCCTCGTCATGTACCTTGCGATCTCTCGACGCTGTGCGCATGAGCAGGCATCCACCGACGTCGACAGTTCCCTCGTCTCCAACCCGTCGCTCTTCCTCACTCTCCTCTCTCTCTCTCTCTCTCTCTCTCTCTCTCTAGACCGTTGTCTAGTGATTGCTTGCTTTGATCTCCGTAATCATCACTACCCATGCCACAAACCGACTCCTCTACCACCACCTCTCCTGTTATCCGATCTTTCTCTCTCTCTCTCTCTTTCTCTCTCTCTCTTTCTCTCTCACTCGGTCTCACTCGCAGTCTCACTTCTCAGTATGCTCACTCCTGTATCTTGCTGTGAATTGCTGGAAGAACAGCAATTCCCCAATCTCCAAACCGCCCTTCCTCACTCTCTCTCTCTCTCTCTTTCTCTTAACATTCGTCTCTCGACTTTCCCTCTATACCGCGCCAACACCCATCATCAGCCGACTAAAGTTCTCTATGCCGACATTTTGCTTCCTCTATCGTGGCTACCTTCGCTCTTACCATCGTCGGCTTGTTTCTCTATTTAGTTGTCCCACTAACTACGCTCCTCGACACTGTACACTCTTACCTGACAACGCGAGAGACCTCTACTTGTCGGCGTCTCTTCCACGAGTGCCGCTCTCAAGATTTTCCTTTCGCTAACTTTGAGCCGTTTCGCAAGTCGTTTCACGATCGAGTTGATAATTCGATATATGCAAGAGAGAGAGAGAGAGAGAGAGAGAGAGAGAGAGAGAGGGAAAGAGAGAGAAAGCTTTAAACAAATCTTTAATTTATAAAAAAATAAAAAATTGAAAATTTAGAGTGAACCGTCAATTTTTATTTCTTTTATGTAAAAAAAAAACAAAAAATGGCTGAACATCCGGAATCAATTTTTTAATATTTCTTTATAAGTAATTATTCGGTCACAGTCTATTGATAGTTACCGGGAAAGCAATCGTAAAACTTGTAGGGTGAATGAAAAAATAAAAATGGATAAAAAGTTTGTAATTAACTCGTGTAAAAAGGGAGTATGGTCGTTGCCGCAGGTAACTTTGATGTATTCGGTGTCGAGTCGCGGTTTAATTTATTCGACGGAAGCAATATTTTCATTGTAGTTTGTTGTGTAGCTCGTGTACGATGTGCGCGCCTTGACGAAAGTCGGGTTTAGACGCTTTGAGGGGCCTCGAGACCCTCTAATTAATTCTTTCGATCCGTCACGTCGGGGCGCGTTAAGACGCGCGAGTGCCCTCGGATTAATTATTCACCGGCACGATTATTCCGTCTACTTCCTCGTTTTATTATTTACTCGTTTCTTTCTTCATTCATTTTTGTTTCTCTCTCGATCCTACGATGATTTAAGGGTAAAATCAAAAAGTTATTTGATTTTTTTATTAACATTTGTTGTTTCGTCGATTAATTTTCCCAGAATTATTCTTTTTGGCTCATAAATGGATTTTTATATCTATATAAAACACAACAACAACAATTAGCGATGTCGAACATTTTTAAAGGTGGACCAAATGACGTCTCGAGATCGTTTCGGCCGAACTAAAACCGAAAGGGTTTCTCCTTACGATATTTCGGTATACTATATATTTGTTATATATATATATATATATATATATATATATATTGTCATGGTTTCAGAGTGACGTTAATTAACTCGTAAATGCTTTATTCGGTCCGCGAAGTTAAACGGGCCGTGAGCACCGAAGGAGTCAAGAAACAAGTATACACGAGAGAGCGCCATAAGGTTCCACGGAGTCGACCGCATAGCTAACAGAGAGAGAGAGATAAATAGAGAGAGAAAGAGGGAGTGAGCGAGAGAGAGAGAGAGGAGGGCGGTAAAATCTCAAAGAAACAGCGAGACCGACGGTTTCGTGTCTTTCGTCGCTCGCGCCTTTGCCCCGTGACGTTTATTTTTCCAATGCCAGTTTTCCCCATGCCCGTATATAAGTTTCTCCCGTTCCTTCGAATATGTCTCGCTCTCTTTCAATCCCAACGTTCCGATAGTAACTTTCGTGGCTGACTCGTATACGCTACATCTATACATCGTTAAATAGTCCGCTCGCCGACGTCGAGTAAATAAGTCGGACCGATATTTGACACGTTGCGTCGCGATATTCCACGCCTCGCTGATTCATTCGAATTTTCTCTTATCGTCGATGAAAAATCGTTCTTTTTATATAAAATATTACCGATCAAATAAATTGATAATTAAAATAAAACAATTTCAATAAATAATTATAAGGCATAACAAAAAATGATAAATTATAAAATTAAGAAAATATAGAAACGAAACGTAATTATTTAAATTTATCATCGTTTTTTTAAATAAAATATTGCTAATTAATAGAACTGCTGATTAGAAATAAAAATTTCAATGAATAAAGATAAGAAATAATTAAAAATTAAAAACTATCCATATAATCGAATAACAAAATATTTGCAATTATTTCGAGAAAATATTTATAGGAATGAAATTAATTACTGCAATTTATCGTCGATTATTGTCTCGTGGAGACGATCGTTGATAGCCACGAAGTTTATTCTTCGTGTTGACGTTGCCCTTCGCTCTGTGTCTAAAAAAAAATGATACATCATTCTTGTTTGCTGATACGAAGACCGTTCCATTTCCCGCTGAGTGACGAACGAGCGAAAGATCGGACAGATCGGTCCCGTGACCGAAGCAAAATACGATCCCATTTCCAACCCTTCGATCATCCGTCCGAAAATTCGTCACAAGAAAAGTGGCAAAGTTTAGATTTTGACAATTCTACCTGTATATATACGTCACATCTCGTTTATCTATAGCTTCGTATAAATCTAGGAATCGTGGGAGGCCAATTTAAATGTAGATCGAGAACCCGAGGGTTGCGTTTCGTTTTCGTTTTCGAGAGATAAATGATGGACGAAGCATCGCGGTGGGAATCTCGAATACACGAGTCCTCCAGTAGGAAGAACGAGATATGCGTTAGCAACCCCTCGACCCCGCAACCCCTGCTCGTTCGGGGTATTAATACGTCCACGGGGATTTTAAACGTTCGACGATACTGGAGCTTGCCTATGTCCCGAGCAACCCTTTTAGTTGTCAGAACTGCGGTACATTCGCAATCTTCCTTTTTTCCCACCCCCATATTAATTGCCGCGTTACCTTCGACCCTTCGTCGATTTCGCACCCTGACTGGTTCGCGCTCTATCCCATCTCCAAGAAACTCCATGTGACACCAAAAACTTCTTTGACCTCTGGACGTACCGAAACTACCCAAACAACCCTTAATCATAGGGGTGTCCACCATATTATTTTTCAATCCCTGTTTTTTTGTCTACAGCTCGTTAATTCTTCAATGAAAATATCCACTTCGTCGTTAAATCGACGAGCGAACAAAAATTGAAATCATTTTTCGATTATTTTGTAACGATTAATCGAAAATTTCAATATTCTATCACAATTTTCACGCCCTGCGTGTTCGTATCGTCATCGTAGTTAATGCATATCAATCAAGGTGCGTTGATCGTTCGGATAAAGCTCGCGAGTCTCGATGACCAACCACGGAATTTGATACCTCAGCAGCGTCGAGGGGGTTGTCGCGAGGCTTATGAATATTCACGAGATTTCTCGTGCGAGAGGCTCGACGGTGTGCGAGTCGCGTGAACGAATGACGCACCAAGTCCTCGGTCATGGATACGTCGTCGACCTCGTGCTCGACGCGACTGCCAGCACGAGAATCGTTCTACCGTGTGCACGCGCGTTTCTTAACGCGGGGGTGAGAAATGATCCGTCGATGATACGAGATAAGGTCCAGGTCGCGGAGAGGTCGCTGTCTCGCGGTATCGCGCGGACTTCTCGGGTTACGCTTTAAATCCAAAGAACCACGGGCCGTGAAATACGTCAGCTATCGCCTCCCCTCGCACGTTGACATAATCCTCCCCGAGAACCCGGCGAACGGATAAACTGTTTATTGTTACTTTCGCTCAACCCTCTCTCTCTCTCTCTCTCTCTCTCTCTCTCTCTTGACATACAGTCGTGTATATATCTATATAGGTGGCTCATAAATGAGCCGCGTGCGTTCGGAAACGGAGTGTGCGTTACGCGTTGGTATCAGTCAACGAGCCCTCGGGGTCGTAAAATCCATTTTCGAGTTCTGGACGTAGGGGGAAATCGAAGCAACGATACAACGGCTATGTTCCGGACAACGCGGGGGCTGGAACATTTTGGTGGCTCGTATCTCGGGCTTGGTTCTCAAATTCGCTGCAGCAAACGTGTCCATTGTTCTAAAAAAGTCAATCTGCTGATCTGCACGGAAGATATATTTTTGAAATTTTTGTTCAGCATGTTATAGGGTAGTCACGGTTTTTGGGAAGAATTTTTTGGGATACAACTTACTGGGAGTTCTGTCAGAAAAACCCTTTATGCGTTTTTTCATTGTCTTCGAACGCATCCCTTGCGGTTTTTTTCATTAAGTTTTTTTTTTTTAAATTTGAAGATAGAGAAGATTGTAAATAAAGATTCTCGATGAATATCGAGTGGACATGAAAAAATGGTCAAAAATAACAGAGAGGAATGATAATGGTCGGAATCACTCTAGGGGTGACATCTGGCAGAATCACTGTAGACTTTATCGCCTAATCAAATACAGAGGGCAGAATAGCTCACACATGGCTGATGTAAATTGTTTCGCTTCGTATGAAAAAGTTGAATAATCTATCGAGAAGTGATTAATCTTTTCACATACAATCTTTCAATGATTTTGATCATTTCGAAAACATGACCAGCAATAGTATAGTCTGATCATCCCCTAGTGATGAATCCCTAGGGGTTTCAAAACCGTTATCAGAGCCAGCATCTCTTATAATATCGCCACGTCTATACGAAGCCTCATTATAACTTCATTGAGTACTGGAAATCCTTCGTTGTATTCATCCAGAGTCGATGGGCGATGTACGCGTTTCCGTTTCCATAAGCTCGTTCACCATGATGGGAAATATATATATATATAGACAGAGACAGAGAGCCAGGCCTGTTCACAGGCGAGAGTTTCCATCCGAATGGAAATGGAACGATCATCTCGTGTGTCCCGTCTGATATCTATTATGGCATGTATATGTCTCGCGAAGCCGATCATTCACTCCCTGACGACTCCCTCTCTCTCTCTCTCTCTCTCTCTCTCTCTCTCTCTCTCTCTACATATATACATATACACAGTTGGATGCAGATTATCTCGTTTCACTGAGTATAATTCTGAATCTCGACGTCTCCTTCGGACATGTTGGACGAGGCTCGAGGCTGCGAATCCAACAAAGTCCCCGCTGACTATCCGATTTGTGCGTCAAGCGCAGCATCCGATGGCCCTTTCGACTTTACAGTGGTACAGCCCGGAGCATTGACCGAACGGTTCGCTTTGCTTCGATCTGGAACTGATCCGGATGCGCGAGCCTTCATATCCTTATAGGAACATTGTACGCAGGTATTTTCGAACGTTATTCGGATCGAAGATAACGCTGTTAGGTCGATATTATTATTAGTTTAAACTAGTTCACTGTCAATTTTATTACGATTATCGATTGTAAAGATTGGAAATAATATCCGATGAGCGAAAATAGAAGATTTAGTTGAAAGATTTTTTTTCATGAATTGTTTGTGAATATTTTTGAGATTTTTTGGGTGTTTTTTGTTTCTATTGGAAAGAAAAATATACACCGAATGCTACTAGAGGGTAACGAGGATCGTTTCAATGTCACGAGGGCATATTCGATGTTGACAAGCAACCAGTGACGAGGAAACTTGAGCCGTATGAGTAAGGACGTCATAGTTCCTCGTTTCGCCCCGGATAATCCAGGTGTGTCGAAGGCACTGGCGCGTAACGCGATGGTAATTTTCATCATTGTACGTACGATATCATCGACCCTACCGTCATGTACGAGCTAGAATGGATATCCACACAACGGGTCGACGTATAGTTCGGGGGCATTCTCGTATCTCCTACGTTCTCATCTAAGATGGATCGTGCGAGGCTGCATGCTGCGAATATTCCCATTCGGGTTGTGAGAGAGACATCCCCACGGTCCATGACCGGCGGGAGAAACTCGAATTACCTCGTTGGGAGATAACATTATTATATTGGTGAAAATGAATAAATAAATAAATTTATATTATTGTTATTATTATAATTACTATTGTTATTTATGATTTCAAAAGTATTCGGGATAATCCGGTAGGATTCTTCCTAAATGACGTATTTCCGATCCAGGAGTTTCTCGTTCAAGCCAAGCTCAACGATTTCCACAAAAAAAGAGCGAGGGATTAGGAAATCTTCAATTTGATACGAGAATGAGAATGCTGATCGAATAATGATCGTGCGGAAAAAATATCTGTAAGCAGGAAGAATATGAGAAGTTACCACGTTATCGCTGAATAATGCGTATGTTAGGAAGGCAATCTCTTATGGGAGATATCGCTTCGTTTTTATCCCCCTCTAACGAAACAACGTGGCGGAAGTTTCCAGACGTCGAGAGAACGTCGTACGAGCAGAAGCGAGCGGAATATATGGATTACCGTTACACTCCGTTCCGTTTCATTCGTCGTTTCTCGTCATCCAACATTCTCATATATTTTCCACCGTTCCATTTCTCTTCCCGATATTTCCATTTCGTCTGAGCGGATCAACGTCCAGACATTGTCTGGATTCCGACCACGGTGATCCGCGCAGACAGTCGACACCAGGAAGACGGGACGCGTTACACGAACCTACAAGGGCTGATGACACCCCCTGCGTATCCATACGTTAGGGGTAGTCTCTGTGCAGGCGACATTTAGATTTATGGAATCATCGACGCCAACGATCTCTCCCGACGACGATGGAGATCACGACGATCATCATCGTGACGGGGGTTGTTTCGTGGGATGGTAGTGAGCTCCTGTCGTCGAACTACCCCTGTGCATCATACACGGGCTGGTTAGCGTACATGCGCCTACCTTATCCTTCCAGTTGACAATCTGCAAGCCTGCAGCAGCCAGCTTGACTCGCGTCTACATTCCTGGCCATGATTAAATTCATTTTCTTGTCTGCCACCGGAGAACTACTTCGTTCTAAACGTATTCATGATGGACTCGTCCGTTCCATCATTGCTTTCACCCCAAAGCTAGAAATGTTTTATTTTCCAACCATCCTCGTGGAATTCGGTCGTAAGACATTGTGAAACTTCGATATTTGGATCAAACGAGTTTGATCGATCTAGTCGAGGATTTAGTTTCTTCGTTCTATAGGTTCATCACCCAACTGTCTACCTTCGTAAAAATGTTTGGAGCTTATTTCCGACCGTTCGATCGACAACGATGAGCAAGGGTCGATAGTAGGGGTTGGTTAAATTGTTATGCAGGGATTAACAGCCGGAACATGTTTACGAACGGGAGGGTTTCGGTCCATCATGGGTCAATATAATGATTGCATCGCGATTATGAGGGTGGTAGTGAATGCGACCGAGACCTAGCCATTTCGCGCGACGGCTGGCAAACGGTCTGTGGATTAGATAACGATTATATTACCGTGAAGTCCCATCCAATATCCCCCAATACGGAACGTTTCTCTCAATTCACGTTGCCGTTATACGTATACGTTGCTTCGAGATAGGAAACAGTGTACCCCCATAAACATTCCCCCACTTCACCCAAGGAGGGTTGCGACTAACCGCTGGTTTCTTCCAGCGATGAGATATAGCCAACCCACTACGATATATCCGAGGGGTGGCTTTGAAACGTTAGAAGTATAACCTCGCGAGCATCTGCGGCACACGCCAGATACTTCGTAGGATCCCAATGCCTCGTTTCTTCCTGGCAGTGACTCGTACTTGATGAATCATCCGATAGTCACACAAGGGTCCTCCACGAAAACATAAAAATTTCCCAGAATCTCCTCGAGTGCTAGATCTCTTATGACTCGAGTTACTCGATCGCGTTTCTGTACGAGAAATAGACACGGGGAAAGCCCGATTAGACGTTTCTCCTGGACAAAGAACTCGATGATCTCCATGCTCGAGGTTGAAAGCTTCCATCGCTCTGGGGTCAAGAACCATCCTCTCGCTTTTCAATGTCTCTCCCTCGTCTTTAAAACCGGCTAAGGACTACGCGAGTCCTCCGCTTTCCACTCTTCGCTCCACACCCCCAATAATAGTTCCCAGTACCGGTTTAACTCCGGTCGTTCTATAGCTAGTTTCCAGGGTCCTCCGCAATCATCCACCGACTGATTCGAGACTCGTTCCATCTCGAGCAATCGGTCTACTCTCTCTATCCTGGTGGCAGCAGGTCGAGACCGACCCATTCCCTCTGTTCCAGCCTTTCAACGAACCACCATTCCCTGATCCTGACCCTTTTCCGCAACTGCGTTTTCGACCCAAGGCTCTCTTCTCTTTTGTTCTCTTCCTATCTCTCCCTCTCTCTTCCTCCTTTCGTTTCAAACTGGAGAGTACCTACTCCAGACTGCATCACGTACAGTTTGTGCTTGCTTGGTCCGTTGGCGGACGTGAGGAAATTGTCGAACGTATCTACAAGAGCGTCTTGGCCCGGTAGTTGGCTCGTACCGACTCGAAGCTTTTGGCCCATGGCGTCTATGAGCAAACTGTTGATGGGCAAACTATCCTATGGACAGGAATACGGTCTCTATCTTCATCGTCTTTACTCTAGTCCTAGCTCTGACTGGCTATACGTCCTTACGGTTCTTGGAAATCTTCGAGCTAGTCACTGCTATGCGCTATTCGTTTCTTCGCTTTACAAACTAAAGACAGGAAGGAAGGAGACTGGGCAGGAAGAGGTCGAGTGAGAGAGAGAGAGAGAGAGAGAGAGAGAGAGAGAGAGAGAGAGAGAGAGAGAGAGAGAGAGAGAGAGAGAGAGAAAGAGATTAGTGTTTGAAATTCTGGCTTAAAAGCCATAGGTTGTACTCTTGAAGTGAATGCTATTGGGAAAGGGTTCTCTCTGGCCGCCGGTAGTTAGACTAAGTGAGGCTGTATATCGCTCGAGCTCCGTGACGCGTGGGCCTTCATTAGCAGGAATTGCGCACGAGGCGAATGGGGAGAGGCACGGACAAGAGCGAGAGAGAGAGAAAGAGCGAAGGACGAACGAGAGCGTGGCGTTAACACTCGACCCTGCGAGAGAGGGTTGAGGTTGCACGAGGTCAGAGTCGGTAGACAGTAAACGCAAAAGTCAGTAAGAGAAAGCACCCGGGAGAAGTATGAGAAGGGAAAACGTAAGGTCGACGGACGAAGAAGCCGAAGACGAAGTTGAACCTCTTCCGGATTAGCGCATCTCTCTAGTTAATTAATGTAATTGAACAGGAAAGATAATTGCGCCAACGTTATTCGCGATTTCGTAAAATGAAGAAGTCGGAGAAATTATGATTCGAGGGTGACGCCATCGGACGACGAATATTTGTACTTCGTATAGAAAATCATTCGTGCGTGTTAACGTAGTTAACCTCGATTTAATCGATCTAATTGAAGGTTCGCGTATTATTTAGCGACGAGAATCAAGTCGTTTCGTGATTGAATCTTTGCAAAATGGACGAATGAAATATATTTTCAAGGAACGAAATAATTAAAGAAACGAAGAGGTTAGGTTCCGGCCTTCGCCGAGGATTACACACGTAGCGCCCTCTGTGACGTTGGATGAAAATTGCAGTCGACGATCGCGGTCGACAAAATTCATCGTCCTCTCGTCTGTCTCGGGTGTTTGATGAAACGTTCGTGGATAATCCGATTGAAAAAGCTTTGAAGACGGATTCGAGTGACCGCGAGAGCAAAAGAACTCGTCAGAATTTCCGTATTTTTCGTCCGCTCGCAAATTTTTACCCTCCGATAGCTTTGAATCCGAGCGAGCCGGAAGAAACGCGAACCGTAGGATCTCGTTAGTGCGATAAAGTTTCTCTCAACCGCGTTGTAAGAAATAGTCGTTTGCGCATGAGTCGAGAAAATGCACGAGTCTGGCTTCGTGGTCCGAGGTGCAACGTCGGATACTTATCAATCATGATCGGTTCGTCGTGATACTTTGGGACATCTGACGATGTTCCGGAAGACAGGATACCTTTCTCGGACTACCCTCCCCAATATCGAGTGGCGGGGAGTGTCTGAAAGGCTTTTGATCGATGATGACGTGCGAACTATGAAGTAATCGTTGATTCGTATCCACGATTATCTCGAAGCTGGTTTCGATCTCAATTTTCACCCACGACAAGAAACTAAAACATTCACCCCGATTTTTTCATTATAAATTTAACAAAACAAGGGATTCGTCTGTTTATTTTCCATCTTCCTCTTAGAAAAAAGCGTTTTAAAAGATTAGTCGCTATGGAAATTCGTCTATGAAAGAATATACGATGGAACGATACCGTTTTCGTAAAAAATAGTCCCGGAGTGTAAAAGTTATGTACGAAAAACGTGGAGAAAATTAGAAAAATTGAAGTAAAAACGATGGAGTGGCATCGACAAAAATTCGGTATAACATCGTGTGTGCCTGCGTCGTTTTTGTTTTCTCTCCGTCGTTCCTTTTCCTATACGTGCCTCGGGCGAAGGAAAACGTTTATTAAAATGTTTATTCGTCGATGTGGGGAGGTGGGGTGCGCCGGACGTTGTTTGTTGTCCCTCCTGGGCTTGGTTCTCGATATCAGAGGCCCGCGTCGGCTTCGCGTCGAAAAAGCTGTAGGTGGTGTGTCCATGCTGCTGATGCGACAGAGTTTGCTCGGTTTCAACGTCGACGATTCGAAATTCCTCCACCGGGCGAACATATCCACCCTTGTACCGACTCACGGCGGATGGAACGCTCTCAAAATTCCGGAAACACGACCAAGGCATTATTCCTCGCAGTCTCCATTCATTATTATTACCTTCAAAAGCTGAGCCTCGTGGCTAGACCGACGTCTCTCTTTCTCTCTTTCGTTCTCTCTCTCTCTCTCTCTCTCTCTCTCTCTCTCACCCCCCGCCTTCGGTTCATATTCGCCTATCTCGTTGTCCGTCTCTCTTTCTCTCTCGTTGCGTCGACGAGGCGTAAATTCGTTTCTCTTGCGGGATCACCGCTCTTCCTCATCCTCTCATTTCCGGTCTGCTTCCCTCGTTCCACCCGCGTTTCCTCGCTCGCTGTTCGCTCTTACGCGTTTACTCGGTTTTATCCCCCTCCTCCAGGCCACCCTACCACCCAGCCACCCTACCTTTGCTTTGCCCTCACTCGACCAAATAAAAAAACGAGTGGGTCACTCCTGTCGGTTGCCACGGTTATGGGGTACGATTTTTTTGTCGAAAGACTATCGCGATGGAATTGTAATTAATACAATTTTAATTGATTTTTGTATCATTTGACAATTATTGTTTAATGATTTTAACCCTTCGTGGTCACACTTCCGCCACCGATCTCGGTGGTCCAACTGGGTCGATTCTACCCGGTTTATTTCTGAACCCGCATTGTGACCAATCTAACGGCCCGAGAAATGTCTAAAAATTACCAAATATCCTTCAGACATTCTAGTTAATATACGAAAAACTGTTCTGAAAGAAATCGAAAGGGAACATATTTCAAAAAAATGCAGAATCAAGAAAAAACGGAGACAACAAGTTTTTTCACTAAAATAATCGTAACTTCGTGGATTATCCATATTTTTGCCTAAAATTTGGACTTGATATTCATCAGACATGGTCCTTTTGTGAAAAAATAGTACGATCGTGCGCGTTTAAAAAAAAAATCTTTATTCCGTCATTGAAAAGTCGTTGAAAAAACTGTACTTTTTTTAATAATCTCTAAATATAATTATTAATTGTTTTTATTGAAATTTGAAATTTGGAATGCACGTTTTCGTAATGCGTATTGCATCTCAGAGATACAATTGTTTTTACCGATAAATTGCCGATAAAAAGGATTATGCTCGTGCTACAAGTATACTTATGGTTAGTACACTTTACCGAAACATAGAAAACAAGGTTTAGCTATTCTTTCGGCATGCTAATCTCACCATGACTTTCGTATTATTCGATATGAAAATATCGATTATTCGATATTTTCACAAGTACGACAAGTTCATTTCGATCACGACCATCATGCGTGAATATTTTTATCGATTTCCGTTTCGATCAGATTTGTAATTCGCCGATACGTTTTTGACGACGTGTCACTTTTTTTCTAATCACCGATCGTACGTCGTACGTCGTATGATTTCGTAAAAAAATTAATAAAATAATATACTTATAGCGTTTAATATTTATTAGCTCATTGGTAGAGTTACATTTACATAAATTATTGTTTATGAAGATGATGGGATTCTATAAAATTAGCTCGAAGCGATTATATGGGCCACGCACTGTCCCTTAACGCAAATCTGCAACAACGATAAAACAAATGATCAATTATCAAAGAAATGGTCAACGATTTTCGCTCATTCACTTTTTTCTCTTTTCTTTTTGATAAGTTTACCGACCTTTCCTACGCCACAAAAGGCACCTTCGGGAGGTACCCATGACTGTCTGGTTCTGCAGTTCTTAGGCTCATTAGGATTTAGACAATGAAGAGCGCTGCATGGAAGCTGGTTCACGAATCCCTGAAAATATTGACCGCACGTAAAAAAAAGAACAAACAAATACGAGTAAAGTTGATTATCATTGTTAATTACTACGTTAATTCTTAAATAAATACAAAATGATGTTTAATCAAACATTGATTCTGATCAAATTATGCAGATAAAAAATTGGCAAAATGGTAGGTATTAGAAATATTTCACGATAAGAAAAGTTACGAAAACTTACGGTGAAGCAGCTATCTCCTTGTCCATGACTGCGACAGTGTTGATTGCGATCGAGGATCGATCCGGGCAATATCCGTGGAGCAGGTGTACCTTTTTTCGGCTCGTTGTAAAAACAAGACGCCTTGTTAGTTCTAATTGGCAGAAACAAAACTAATCTTTACGCCAAGTTTTCAAGTCGAAAGACATTTTTTCCGTTTCCATATCACTTTAATTATTTTTATATTAAATTCTACTTTTGTATTTTTTATTTAACCCTCGACAGCTAACGATCTTTCGAGCAACCGTTAAAGCTAACGATGGATCATTTTTGTCCTTCGCTTATTTCACAATGTTTAAATTGTTGAAAAAATCTGATAAAATTCATGGACCTTTTTTGAACCCGTAAGCAAATGATAATACTTTGTCCCATCCGAAACAAAAATGTTTAATAACAATTTCATGCAAAATATGGAGACGTATCGTAACGGAAATCGTAACGGAAAATTTTAGCCTGAACAAAAATGATCCATCGTTAGCGTTTGAGGGTTAATATTTCTGGTATTCATATACGCTCGTGTTTGCACGCGTATATGAGAGATCGATGATGCTTACTTTAGAAAAGTGTCGATCGATGTTATCGAGCATTGAGAAAAATCGTGCCCATTCTCCGTTATTTCCGATTCGTCATCCGACATTATGTATCCGGCTGTCGACGGACACTCGGGCGAGTCATCGTGTACCGCGCCCAATCTGTTTTATTTTGTGACGGATGTTCGAAAGTTAGATATTTGAGAAAAAAAAATGTAGTTACGATCGGGAATTAAAACTTACAAGTGTCCAAACTCGTGAGCCGCGGATAGTACACCGTTGAAAATTCCATCGTCCGTTATTATTCCCAAGCTGTACTGACTTTCAGTCTTGTCATCCTTTGCGCACGCTCCGTGCACAGAAGCGATACCTGAATAAAAACCGAGAAGATAACAAAATAAAAATTAGTCGCACGATCGATCGATGCAATTTCAGTTAAAGTAATTAATCGGTAATCGATAATTCGATCGAAATGGGCAATCTTCGGTGCGAATTGAAATTAAAAAAAGCACAAAATAGGAAAAAAAAGACGATATAGTGAAAAAATTTTGAAAATAAATCGGTAAGCGTATTTCACCTCCGACATCTCGCTCGTGTCCGTCAGTGGATAGTGCGCGGCTGCAACGATACGAGAGAATGGGGATAATATATAACGTGTTATTCTTAATTGTTTGAAAATATTGATCGTCTAGCGGAATCGTTCATTACCTGGTCATCGCCATGGCAACGTCGTATTTGTTGATGGGACTTTGTAATCTGTAAAAATATGACTTCGCCAGGCTATGAGTTTTGTGAACGTCGATATAATTAGAAGCTCCGACGACATCCTTCTCGGCAAAGACCGCCCCGCTTAGGTAAGGTGTCGCTCCATCTGTCTAAAAAGAAAAAAAAGAGGAGAAGAAAATATTTGCCAATTAATCGACGCAATATTTTGCAATCTCGTTTTATCGTCACCATTATTGTTCCACGAAATACACAAAATACAGAAATACGTACCAGGGCGATGATAAACCGTACGATGTTGAGTCTAAATTTGGGCTGATCGAAGCTTCGATACATGAGATCGACGCCGTTCCAGAAAGCAAGAGCGTACCTCAATGTTTTCGGCATATCTCTCTGGAACTTTCTAAATTTCGAAATTGAACGAAAACAAAGGTTGAATTTTTGTTGTGCTTCGTATGAAAAAAATTTCACACTCGCGACTAACTTCGAAACGAAAAGTGCGTATTTTTACTCACGCGAATAGACTGGAATCTATGACGACCATAATTTCCGGATACAGAACCGAGGGTATGGGAAGGGAAGTTGCTGCGGCAGGCGCAGCTCTCGGAAGTCTCGAGATCGTTTCGTTGAATGCTGACGGCGAAAAGTTGATGTTTGTAAAAACATCATAAACAAAAAAAAAAAATCGACAAAAATAGAAACTAACGCCGAGACTTACCGAATGTTTTACCGTACTTTGCGGTGTGCGAGACCTCCCTTTTAAAGACGATGTGATAAGCCGATCTCGCGATTCTGGAACGTCTCGTTGGGATATTATTCTTTGCAATCCTTTCGGGCACCGGTTTCACGACCAAATTGTGCGAGCCTATATATCCGGTCTAGAAAGAAAAATAAATAAAGATCGAATCGTTATCGATCTACGTTGATTTTATTGATTAATTGGATAAAATGTTTCGATACTAACGACTGTCTGTTCTCCATTGGAATTGGTCGCGACAACCAGCGAAGTTCGTGACGCTACATCTTCGTGAAGTCGTCCTATATTTTTTATTGACTAAAGAAAGAATAACAAAATAAAGAAACGAAAAACAAAAAAAGAATGAATAATAAAAATCCCACTCGTTAATTTTTCCGTTTCTCGATTAATTTGATAGTCGATAACGCACATCTTTATCTCTGTTGTAAATGACAGTTCCCTCGGGACTTTCCGTTGCGGTATAAACCGGAACTGTTTTCGAGGCTAAATATCCTTCGGCGGGTTGGAGGAAAAGACTGATGTCACTACCAAAGGCGACTGTCGTTAGTTTTCGTGGTGATTTTGTGTCTCGCTTGTTCAATCGTCCAAGATGAAATTGTACGGTCTGATAATCGGGCACTGGAAAACGAATGTAACTCGTGTCAATTTTCATTCTCGCAATTTTGTTTTTGTTCTTATTGTTTTTTTCATCTTTATTTCTCGTTGATCTTATACTAACCGAATTCGGGGGTCGTATCAAATATTTCCGCGACTTCGTCGATGGTCATTTGTTCGTGCAACTGCGAAATACATTGTCATTATTATTCGTATGTTAATATTTTTTTTAGTGCGTTCGTTCGTTTTAATTGTTTGTTTTTTTTTTGTTGAATTATTTTCTTACCTTTGCACTCAGGGCGATTGGCACCGTCGCCAGGCACAGGATCGTGAGACCGAGAAGCATCTTGCGCTAATCAACGTTAACGAGAAAAGAAACGAGTATGATTTTGTGATCGAGCGCGGCTATTTTATACCCGCCAATGTCGCATTTACCGCTCTGTGCAAATATTCTATAGAAATAATATTGCTAGATTGTCCTTTTTTTAATTATTCCGCACGCCCGACCCACGATTTCTTCGTAACAATCGTGATCGTTTGTTTTGGACCCGAAAAACGAGGTGTCTTGACGTCAATAACCGACGTATGACTTTAGTTAATCATTCGCTGCCCATGATCGAAGTCAAATATTAACGCACGAGCTCGTTCCCCCCGCTTCCCTATCTCGGCTCTTCTTATTTTGTCAAGTATCGGTATCTGGGCACGCGATGACGCGAACGAATTCTTTAATCTCGACGACAGTTTCGCCCACATGTTACCTTTCATACGATAAGTTAACGCGATATGAATTTCCATATGAAAAAAAACGGTGGACGAGTTTTCGAAAACATGTGCGCGAATGACGTGCGCGTTTTGGGTGTCTTTCGACGGTTGTTTGTTTAGTCGTAATAACCATTAGACATTTTCACAAATACGAAGGATCTCTTAAAAGGTTTTCTTATCTTCGAATCAAAACGTTGGTTATTCGATTATTATTATTTATTCGATTATTATTATTCATTCTCCATCATCGATATTTATCGTTGTAAAATTTTATGCTCTTTTTCTGTAACGCGCGTGACAATATCCTCGAAATTAAATTCGAAAAAAGAACGTTACGAGTCCTGAAAACAAAAAAATAAAAAAAATCGTAAGTCGACCTTTCGGAAAGAAATTATTCCTCGCACACGGATACGGTCTGATTAATACGAATAGATGATCGATATTTTTTTAAATAAGGTGAATTTTCGCCTCGGAAACGCCGGTCGAACTTCTCGAAAAAGGAAAAAAAACGTGGTGCCCCACATAAATTTAACACGGACAAATGTTTACGCGTGTCGTCATCACATCGCCGATAGAAATATTTGCCTGGTCAATTTCCGTCATGCATTCAGCGATGTAATTGACCGATTTCGCACATTATACTAGATTCTGTGCCGAAAATGCAGTCGTTTGAAGCGAGGATCGAGTATCGTCGAAACTTAAATTATTCGATTGGTGCGAGCGCGTGTTGAGTGCTTCGATTGTTTTTCAGGCAATAAATCATTGGAATCATTTTACTTGTTGTTTTACTTATTGTGACATACTTTTTTCCACACAGTTCTTTCGTCACTTGTTCAAATGATCGCAATACTTCAATTATTTCTTTCGCCAGTAACAGCTTATCTGCCGTCGACATTAACGGTGAGCTCGGCATTTTCAATAAAATTGATCCAACATAAAGTACGTGGACTTCCAACGGGTATCAATAAACTGGACTAACTTGACGTTGCTAACCTTTTATAGCTCAGAAGCAACAATTGTCGATTGCTTAACCCTTCGTGGTCACACTTCCGCCACCGATCTCGGTGGTCACACTGGGTCGATCCTACCCGGTTTATTTTTTAACCCGCATTGTGACCAATCTAACGGCCCGAAAAATGTCTAAAAATTACCAAATATCCTTCAGACATTCTAGTTTATATACGAAAAACTGTTCTGAAAGAAATCGAAAGGGAACATATTTCAAAAAAATGCAGAATCAAGAAAAAACGGAGACAACAAGTTTTTTCACTAAAATAATCGTAACTTCGTGGATTTCCCATATTTTTGCCTAAAATTTGGACTTGATTTATTCCGTCATTGGAAGGGGGTTGATATTGGAGTAAAATAAAAATTGAAAAATTATAAGAGATATGCTTTTTATTACGAGAAAAATCGTTGAAAAAACTGTACAAATCTTTTTTTAATAATCTCTAAATATAATTTTTAATTGTTTATAGTGAAATTTGAAATTTGGAATGCACGTTTTCGTATGGCATCTGAGACACACAATTGTTTTTTATCGATAACAAAATTATGCTCGTGCTACAAGTATAATTACGGTTAGTACACTCCACCGAAACACAGAAAAAAAATATTCAAAAAATAATGGGGCGATTATAGCCCCATTCAATACCGGAAACATTATATATTTACGCCGAAAGGTGATCACTGGGTGGATTCTACCCAAGGTGACCTTCGTTTTAAAAATATTTTTCAATTTTCAACAAATCGATTAGATTTTAGAGGCTTAACAATTTTTCAACGGAAACGTTAATTATATTCGTGAACGCAGGTGCAAAATCTTGAAATTTTGCACCTGCGACGTGCACTTTAGTTTTTTTTTTCTTTTCATGATTCTTGTTATTTATGCACGAGCTAGAAGCGCGTCCCGGGTCTCGTGAGTGCACGTTAAACGTTTTGCATTAGGTGCTAAACGGTATAGCGAAAGAGCTCAATAATGACACGAAATAGAAGCGAGCGAGGGACGTGGAGAAAAGTCAAATGAAAAAAAAAAGAAAAACGAGCTAAAACGTTTCGAGTCGGACTCCGTTGCACGGGGGGAAATATGCATGTGTATTTTTAGAGATGCAAGTCGCGTACACACACGCCCTCTCTCTCTCTCTCTCTCTCTCTCTCGCTTTGAATATGCTCTGGGTGGCCTCATCGTGGTAATATCTCACCAGACCTCCAGACTTCCCGCCCAAAATCTCGCTCCCAAATATCTCTCTTCTCGCGCGCCCTGCCTCCTCGCAAAGTAAACTAATTTGTCACGAATTTATGTTTCTCAGATTCCGTTCAGACCCCCAGATGGCCGGAATAACTCAGTGATCTTGGCATCAATTGAACATTTTCGTACATTATGTATCGTAAACATTCTCGTAACGTAGAATTTTTTAAATAAATCTCAAACAACAAAAAATCGCAATTTATTATAATTATTTTTTCCGTATTCAAATTTAAATAAATTTATTCAAAACATAACTTCGTTGTTAAACATAAATAAGTTTCGTACGATGCAAAAATCCGAGTTTTTTTTAGAAGAAAAACATAAATTTTTGTTTTTCTTTTGTCAAATTTTTGTTTAATTCGCCGATTTCTCAATGACGAGTCACTTCGAGCCAAACGAGTCTCGGAAAACGTCTCGAGGCTCGAATCTCGCGGTTCTATGGCGTTGCTCTCGATAGCGTTGCAGAAAAAAAAGAAAAAAAAGAAAGAAAAAAACAGCGAATGTGTCTCGTCGTCGATGAACCGTGCCGGTTATTCAAGACGGCCCGAGAGTCAAATCGAGTACGAGCCGAGAAATACGCTCATGGGAACGCCCGTCGCCGAAAAGAAACGAGAGAACCGCGCGAGAGGCGTGTAAGACACGTGACTCTTGCTTATACGTATGATATGTGATCGTCATGAGAAAGTTAACGGGTGGTCGCACGTGTTTGATCGTCGTCGGTTTCGGACTTATTCATTTTCGAGAATCATGACGTATCGCGACGTATTCATCATCATGCGATAAATTTGAACCGCTCGAATAACAAAAATATCAGATTCGTCTAAAATTAAAAAAAAAAATTAATTTTCCATCCAACGTAAAATAAAAAACAAACAGCGTAGGTCAAAATTAATATTCAACCTGAAGAAAGAAAATGAAAAAGCTAAAAAAAACTGTCCAAGAGGAAAAATAAAAAATATTTCCATCTCTTCGTAAATCCCGATGAATAAAGAATAAAGGCACGGGATAGCTATCGCGGTGACTTCGTAGCAATTTGCAGCACACAGGCTGAGCGCATCGCCCTGAAAGACATCGAGGTCGTGGCGAGAAAATGAAGAGAAAAGGAAGAGAGAAAAAAAGAAAAGAAAAAAGTGAAAAACAAAAGGCTCGATGATTCGCACATTCGTCGACTGCGTCGAGGAAGTCCTCGTCGGGTTGTTTCGTTCGCGGCGCGAACGCGTTAATGTGCCCCGCGTACATTTTTACAACGTACCTACCATATTCTCACAATGGTTACATTCTTCGCGAATCCTTCGAAATATCGTACGTTGAAAAATACACAGTGAAAATTCTCTTCTCGATTCTCTCGCCACGGTACTTGCGTTTTCCACCCTGTCTTTTGTTTGTTTTTTAAATTTTATTTTACATTTTTCACTCGTCCACTCTCTCATCCGTGTTTCGTTCTCGCGAAAATATTTTTTCGTCCCTCGTATATCCATGCTTCCTCGTCAAGAGTGCGAGAGAGACCGAGAGCAAGAGAAAAATCCTGTCTCGTGTTTTTATTATGTTATGAAAGAGAGCGGGAAATTCGAACCGTGCAATATTCTCGCATGTCTGTGTCGTCGTCCATTCTCCGTCTCGTAGTATACTGGAGTAGTACGACCCTGCGGGCTCTCTCTCTCTCTCTCTCTCTCTCTCTCTCTCTCTCTCTCTCTCTCTCTCTCTCTCTCTCTCTCTCTCTCTCTCTCTCTCTCTCTCTCTCTCTCTCTCTCTCTCTGATGTTGCGCTCGTTGGATCGAGCAAACGTGATTATTTTTTGCAATTTGCTAAGCATATGAACCGCCATTGTTATTCGTCGGGAGATGCGAGATTGTCCCTCCGCTCTCTTTCTGATTTTTCATTTTTGTTTTCTTTTGTTTTGTTTCTTTTTATTTTCAGTTCACCGTACGTGTCCCTGCGCATAGAAACGTGTTTAAGCGTTGTTGTATTTCCTACCTCTCCTCTGTCACCCCCTACCCCTCAACTTCCTGCTCGGGTATAATTGTTTTTCCTACTTGTCTCTCTCCCGTGAATCCGGCCAGTGGGTGTATGGTGCAACCTCCTCAGGCTGCTTCAAACGCCCCCCCCCCCATATCACAATCCCTTACCCACCCCATTTGCTTATTCATCCATATGTGTATCACGATCTCTCGCGTTTTCCGGACTACGACCTTCTCGGGCAACAGCGACACGACACAAAACACAAGAGTTCGTATTCTCTATTGAACGTCTCTCTCTCTCTCTCTCTCTCTCCCTCTCTCTGTCTCTCTCTGTGTTGCACGACTGTATTTTGTACATTCGTCCATGTTTATCCGAGTTCTTTACCCTCTTCCTTTCTTTTCCCTCGTTCCTACGTTCCCGCTCAGTTTTTCTCCGTTCCAACCCCCCCCCGCGGCTTCGTTCTCGAACGACGACGACCCTCTCGCCGTACCTCGTACCAGAGCTCGAGATACGCGCGGTATGCCGCGGGGCTTTGCATATTTTAACCAACTTGCGTCACGCATTGTCCTCCCATCCCTTCGCATTCCAGACTCTTCTTCCCTCGCGTCGCTACCTTTTTCTCGTACCCTCGGTCTATCTTCTTCTTCTGCTTCTTCTTCTTCTTCTTCTTCGTCAAACCCCTTCGTTTCTCGGGTTGTTACTCGCCCCTGCTCCCTTCCCACTTTTACAATTCTTCGCTACATCCCTTCCACTCCGTGTTCTCTCTGTCGTCGCGAGTGAAGATACCCGGAGAATAAACCAGGAAATAATGATCGTACGACTCACGACTTACGCCCTTCGTGACTTTTAACAACTCGGCGTGACTCTCGAGCAACCGCTTTGGTCCAGTGCGACGTGTTACTTGATTTTTTGTTTCTTTCTTTCGTTCTCTCTTTATCAAAACACCTAACTTCATCCTTTCGTCGTTTACCCGATTCTTCGAAAGATCTGTCCTCGTTCTCGTTGATACGACGTTAACGATACGCGTTATTGTTTTTCATCCCAGTCGATCCTCGGAACGAACGAATGGAGCGTCTGCTCGCGAAATACTTCCCCCGTTGTCCGTAGGCGGCTCGTCTTCCGGTTGAAGCGAAGTCACTTTATTTCAAACCCCGGTGTTTGCGAAGATTGACGTAAAAGAGAAAAAGAAAACAAAGAAAAAGAAAACATAAATGCAAGGGTCGTAATAATCGTTACAGCAACGAACGGATCTTTAACTACGCGAATACGATGTATAAATATGCTACCGGAAGTTTAAGGAGTTCTCAACCCTTACCGGGAATTAATGACTCGCTGTTTATTCGCAGAGAGGGACGTTTGCAAATGATACGTGAAATATTCTTGCGTGGGATATTCACGATGATAAGGAGGGTGCTGGTTGCAACGAGTCCGAGGGTTGTCCATTCTGTTTTTCTTTTACCTCTCTCTCTCTCTCTCTCTCTCTCTCTCTCTCTCTCTCTCTCTCTCTCTCTCTCTCTCTCTCTCTCCCTCTCTTGGTCTTTCGCGGTGACGAGAGAAAGAAAAGGGTGCTTTCAAGAAGAGGGGCGGGTGGGAGAAAGGGACTGGCGCCTAAGAAAGCTACGATCAGTTTTGTAAAGCTGAATCCGACGCGGAGAGTTCTCTGTTCTCGCGGACGATTCCCTTGGTCTTTATTCGCACCGAAAGTCGGGAAGTGTTCGGTACGTTGCACACTTGACAATCGTACGCGTATGCGCTTCCAGTTAAGACAGCTCGCTTGCATCTTCGTAGACGCTTGGCAGCTTTTCTATTGTTTTTTTTTGTTGTTTTTTCATTTAAAAAAATGTTTTTTTCTTTTTTTTTCACAGCGATGTACTCTTATCTTTTGTCGTTAGGACATGACTGAGAATCTTTCGCGCCGCTGTCGCACGAAACTACTGCTTTCCTTCTCGCGTCTCTCTTGTTCTCTTCGTACGTTTCATCCCTCGGCGTTGCCTTTACAGCCGTTTCATCTTTTCCGCTCGGCTCGCGTATCTCACGCTCGCCGAGATGGTGAAACGTTGCTTTTGTGCTCTTTTGAAATGTTTTGACTTTGTCCCGAGTAAAGAACGACTGGGGAATATATCGTTCGGGGTAGTTTTTTTTTTTTGGGTTATAACGAACATTCTTTTGCGTCTGTCGATGAAAATTTGGACTTGAAAAATCGATCGTTTTATATAAATCTTTTTAATCAACAATGTTATTCATTTATTATTTATAATTTATATGTAATTTTATTTATTATTTAATTTATTCATAATCGCAATTGAATTTGGAATAAATTTATCGAAAATTCATGTTTATTCGTGTAATTAATGTTTTTCTTATAAATTTGCGATGATTCTGAAGAGCGAGAGGTTTACGCGTGAAAGAAATTCGAGAAATACGCATCGGTGGTTTTATGGTACGAAATCGATGAATCGGTGGTTAAGCAGGAACGACAGAGTATTTACGAAGTTCGACGATAATCGTCTCGGCTGACCCAGATAATTGAGTCACATTCAGATATAAATGAGCTCATTGTCCGAAGACCGCTCGATTACAACGCCAGATGACGAGAAATTCCACGAAGTTCCCGTCGCGAGTCTCGAGTAGATCGTCGTCTCGCTGTGGCGCGTCGCGTTCTCGTCCTTCTCACGTTTCTCCAACCCTGAGAATTTAAACGCTCGGTTCGTTGGGTCCGAGCGAAATAAATATAAACGTTTATAAAATAGCGACAACTTCGCGTTTATTCGTGAACAAATAAATTGTGTACATTTTGTATAAATAATCGCGCGAAGATTCAAATTTTTTTTTTCAATGCAATAAAAACAATAAATTTCTCGTTTTTAGGAAACGCGAGGTGAACGAGTTTTTGATTTTTTCAAGCGCGGACGATATAATCGTTCGACATCGCGGAAAAAGCGAGATCAGTCGACGCCGATCTCTTCTTACGTGAAACCTTTCTCGATCGTTCGAGTGTCCTTGAGAGGAACTCCTTTCGTCCTTTTGACTTTCGAGGATAAGGGTCGATGTTCCTTGCGCTCGGTGGAGCATCGTAAACGTTGGGGTGCTCTTCGAATCTTCAATGATCTTCTTGACTCGTGTGTTACTCCCTTGTGAATTCTTGGGAAGTTAAGGCTGGGGGCTAAAACGTTTCAAATTATTTGAGGAAAAATGTTTACGATTAATCATGAGCAAAGATTTTTATTTCTTATTTCTTATAATAATAAATTTCTTATGATAAATAATAATGACATTACTTAAATATTGTTATTATTATTTATATATTTATTTATTAATAATGTATTTTTGTTATTATTTATTTAACGTCGTTTGGCTTATCGACTCCAAAATCCGTACAAATCGTCAATCGCGATCGTCCACGATTATTCAGGACGAAAGATTCTAATTCCTGCTTTTGATGATTTCTTTCCCATTTATTTTAAATATTTATCATCTCTGCAGATTAAAAATAATAATATTCCTAAAATATTGTCGTTATTATTTATCTATTAATAATGATAAATGTTGTGTTTTTGTTTCTTCTTTTTTCGTTATTATTTATTTAACGATCGTCTGGCCCATCGACTCCAAAATCCGTTCAAATCGTCAATCGCGATCGTCCACGATTATTCAGGACGAAAGATTCTAATTTCTCATTCTGATGATTTCTTTCGCATTTATTTTGAATATTTATCATCTCTGCAGATAAATAATAATAATATTACTAAAATATTGTCGTTATTATTTATCTATTAATAATGATAAATGTTATCTTTTTATTTCTTTTGTTTCGTTATTATTTATTTAACGATCGTCTGGCCCATCGACTCCAAAATCCGTTCAATGTCGTCGATCGCGGTCGTTCTCCATCGTTATGGCAGCCACATTGAGCGCGCGTTTACGTTATCGTTTCCGGCAAGCGAGACACGTAGCAAAAACCCCCACGGGCTCTAGTAGCGAGCTGTCTCTCCTTCCTCTTTTGCCGGTGGACTTACCAACCGTACGTAAAAATAGTCGAACGGAAACCACAGCAGGTCACCGGTTAGTAACGTACCATAACCCCTTTAGCCTTTTCTTCACATCTCTCTCCCTTATTTTCACTCTCTCTCTCTCTCTCTCTCTCTTTCTCTTTAGTTTCGTTTTCACAGTACATTCTCCCTTCTACGGGACTCGAGTTTTATTTCTTACGGCTTCGCTCGTTCTCGATCCCGGCTCTCCGCCATTACGTCTCCACTGTTCTTTGGCCTTTGCCTCATATTTCTCATCGTCGGTGCCAGATTTTACTTTCTCTCATTTCCTAACCCCCACTTCTTCTCTTCCCCATCTCTCTCTCTCTCTCTCTCTGTTTTTTGATGACTCTCTATTTTGCGTGGATCGTCTGCGGAAGACGTTTCGCGATATTCGAAGTGCTTCACATCGCCAACCATCGTTGGCAAACATCGTGATTTTTTTCATCTTTTTTTCTCTTTTTTTCTGCTTTTTCTTTTTCATTCAGACAACTTTTTGGCCCTTCTTCCGCAAGGTCGGCTCGAATCACGGAAGCGACGAATCTCGAAGAATGGACGGGTCACAAACGAGACCTCGTGGTCTTCTACGTGGAATATACATAAATACACTTGTAGAAGCCGATGACGGCGAACGCTTCTTAACGCTCCTTGATTCCGGAAGGAGTTGCGCGTCGCCCTCTCTAGCTAGATCATCCCTCCGTAAAAAGAAATAAAAAAAATTCCTTTGAGTATCTAGCTTCTTGCCTCTCTCTCTCTCTTACTGTCTCTCCTCGCTGCAACTGCAATCGCAATTGCTTTTTCCAGCGTGAGGGAATCGACCGAGGGTGGTCTCAGCTACGGCCCATCGTTTGGATTTCCGGAGTACTTCGAAGATCTCGTCGTTCGAGAACGCTCAAAAAATAGAAACAAAAATGAAAAAGAAGGGAAGAAAAAGAAACAGGGGGAAAAAAACGTGCGCAACATTTACAGCGGGTAGGACCAAAGCGAATATTCGCGTCTTGGGTTTTGTAACGCGTATCACGCTGCGGCGATAAGTGGCGTGGCCACTCTCGAACGTTTCAAACGTTCTACTCTGCGCTCTACCGGCAAAGAGTGCCACGCATGACTATGTCACTCGAGAACTCGGTACTCGAGATACGTACGTCTCTTTACGAGGGAAGAAAAAGAAAACGTTTCAATGTTTCGTCCTCGACGTTGCTCTCGAGGCTCTTTCGGCGTAATGTTTCGTTCGAGACGTTGGCGCGTCGCGACGAACGCTTCGTATCGACGACACGAAATGGAAACACGTTCTTACGTTTTATATCCATTTATTTCGCCTTTAATAATAATAATAATAATAATAATATAAATAATCATATAATAATAATAATGATGATAGGAATAATAATAATAAATTAAAAAATATCTATAATAACAACTTATTTCTTAATTTCACGCAGTAATTTGAATTTCAAATAGAAAAAACCGTTCAAAGGGCTAATAATAATTTTTTTCTTCTTTGATCCTTTTCTCCCTTCACCGTAGTCCTCACTGTTCTACGCGAATGTGGCTACTGAACGACGCCATTTACGTTTATTTTACACGTTTCGTTCGTATCCCCGTCATTCGTTCTTTTGCCTTTTTTTTACGCCGCATTGGACTTTCAGCATCTCCACCCCCTCCGCTATTCCTCACATTCTCTCTCTCTCTCTCTCTCTCTCTCTCATTCGTTACTCTGGATTTTCTCCCGTTCGTGTGTCACAGGCGAGAGAGTCTCGCGATTTCTATTCCCATATGCGATGCGAACGCAGTGGCGCGTACGCGCTCTCGCTCTTTCCAAGTTTATGAGCGCTCCTGTGATGTCACTCGGCCTTTTGAGCAAACCCCCGGAATAGAAATGGCACTTTTATACCTTCGCGCATGGCTTTTGCTCTCAGTACGAACCGATACGAGTCGCTACCTACGTATTCCCGTATACTTCCCATTCGCAATACTTCCTATCGCGTTTCCATACCATTCGTCAACGTGAACGACTGATTTTTATCCTTCGATTTTGTTTTCATTTTTTTTTTTTTTTTTTTTTTTTTTTTTTTTTTTTTCATCAGCGAATATCTTTAACTTTACTTTTGCCAATTTCTCATTTTCTCTCTCTATCTCTCTTGATAATATTATTAGAAGCGTTCGACGATCAATTCGTCATTTACAATGCGAAGAAATACAAATTTATTGACTAATCGATATTTCTCTCATTATGCTGATTGCAGAGTGAATATGGAAGTACGAACGGAACGTCCCCGTACGGCAGGGAGAATAGCGCCTACGGGACGTGTTACGCCGACCGTTAACCAGAGCGTGCCCGGGGGTGGAAGGCGAAAGGCCATACCGGTACCACCACCGAGGGTGCCAACCCCTATGCCTACTGCGAACAACAATCAGCCAAGGTAAACACTTTACGGTTCGGTGCCACCGAGACCTCCTCCATTCGTCAATTGTCGTTGTTTCGTTATAGACTTTGTACAGATATTATTTTTGTCACGAGCTAATTAGAGTCTTTCACCATTAATTTGTACAACAATGAGAAAAAACATGATAATAATAATAATAATAATAATAATAAATATATTACGCATCATTATTATTATTATTATTATTATTATAAAACTATTAAAATTATTCAAAATATTTTCGACCTCGGAAACTTGACAGAAAAATTTGTCTTCGCGAAATACCCGACGCGATCGAATTAACCGGCGCTAAAGTGAACGAAACGCGTGAAAAGCCTTGCCACGTTGTGTAAACCGTTTCGCAGGGAGGATATCTTAATTTCATCTTGACACTGTCAAATATCCGAGGTTATATCGTGGTTGGTCAAGATAAATCACCAAGAGAGAGAGAGAGAGAGAGAGAGGAAAACGTAGTCCGCCCCGGGGTCAAGTGAGCACAAACGCGACTGTGACCTGTGACGTTCTCTCGAGTGCAGTTAACCCTGGAGAGAATATCGCTCGCGGGCTTTCTCTCTCTCTCTCTCTCTCTCTCTCTCTGTCTCTCTATCTCTCTCTTTCTTCATTTTACTATCCTTGTCGTTCTCTACTACCGACCCTTCGCGAAATCGCTCCACTAAATCTCGTCGTCGTCCTCGTCGCCCGCTTCGACGACTCGCTCCTCTCAATCTCTCTCTCTCTCTCTCTCTCTCTCTCTCTCACTTTCTCTCTACTCCTCCCCCCACCCCTGTCCTTCTCGCTGTTACTCCTACAGCTCGCACCCTGTACCAAGCCAGGACTCATTTATTCAGGCTCTTCCCGTCTCGCTTCCGTTCCACCATATCATCAACCGAGCACGTTGTCGTGGAATTAACGTACGCGTCTCCATCCATCGCTCTGATATAGCGCTCCTTGTTGAGCCAAGTAATCCTTGGATTAATGGCCACCGCTCTGTTCCATTGTCACTTTGCGCGAGTAAACTTTGAGCGCGAACGAATCTCGAGACGTTCGCGAATATCCTTCTAATGTTATTTCATTGCTGAGAATGCACGTGCTTTATTTTCATTATTATTCTGAAAAATTATTCATTTTACGAAAATTGTGCTTTTCGTTTGTTTTTTAATTTAACGAATTTCACTCGATCAAAGATTATCCTCGAATTGCGAATAGTGACAATGAAAAAAACAAAATAAATAAACATACAAAATAAAACTATAAAAAATCGTGACTTCGAGACTATTTTTTAGATTTTTATCAAAAAACAAAAATTACCATAAAACGTTGAAAATCGTTGAAATTTGATTTATCTGTTTTTTTTTTATGTTTCGCGCGAATGGACGAGTCCCGATAATTTTCAGCTCACCAATCAATGAGATTATAGAATTTAATACGATCCGTAGAAAACGTACGGACGTAAGCCCCGTTAAAACACATATTACGTATCGCGTAAACGTGACGATAAATCACGAGCGTCGTAGCGTAAAGTTGGAAACAACGTTTCTCGAACGAGTACACGTACGACAGAGAAAGTTCTCTAATATCGTCCAGGACGAGGATAATATAATAGTCGGCGTGTGTAAAACGCGAAACGTTAGTCGTCCTTGTCTGGCCGTGTGGTGACCGACCGCCAATACGGTTGACCCGCGGAAGCGTAACCCACGAATTCGCGGCAAATCCGGGCGTGTATCACCAGGAGCCAGAATTGTATACAAGGCAAACGCGCGGTCTGTATCCGCGGTCGTATCAGTCACGTGTTACGCCGTGAGACTTAACCGGTGGAGCGCTCTCCGGGACAAAGCCCTCAAACCCCCGTGGCTTTGGCTCTTCCGTTCCCTCTGGCGACCGGTTCGGCGCTAACCCGAGTTTCCCTAGTTCTGTGTCGCGTGTTCACGGTGGCTACCCGGCCGGCCATTAAGTCCGCCGGATTAGTTTGGCACGGCTGATTACAGTTCCGGAAACACGGGATTGAACATCCTCCCGCCGGCATTGCCCCGTCTCTCTAGATTCGCCCACACGGTACTCACTTTTCTCCGTCTGTTTGTCCAGTCTTTACTCCCGCAATGCTTCCTTCCTCTCTCTATTTCTCTCTCTATTTCTCTCTCTTCTCGGTGCACGCTTGCACGATTCGCAAAATAAATACGGAAGGTACGTGACGTTATCGATACTACGAATATCATTCGCTCGATCTCTGTTTGATTTGAGAAAATATTCTCAGTCTTCATATTTTAGTTCGAATAATTTTGATCGGTTGATTGATTTTTCGTTTATTAAAACAACTGGAATGAAAGTATACGACGATTTTTTAATTTTCTAATTTTCATATTAGATCTAGATTATATTCGACATTTACATTTTTCGAATTAGTCGTTACGTTTTTTGATATTTCGAAAAAAATGAGGAAAAAAAGAAAAGAAAATAAATTGAAAGAAACGTGGTATAATTTATATCTTTTCGTTTGATTTTGACGACGAAGAGGTGGCGGCGTCGCGAATGGTCGGAGGTGAAAAGAGCCGGTGCTGCCATCGCGTGTGTGGTTAACTCCTCGGCAGCAACGCGTCGGGGTTCAAGGGTCTCGTGGGTGGTCACGCTCTCTGGCAAGGTGTCGGCCGCTCTCGTCCGACCGTCCACTTTCAACAAGAGACTCGAGATCCCGACTCTAAATCCTTCTCTCCTCTTTCCTTTTTCGTTCTCTTCCTCTTACCAGTACCACTCTCTCGCCATGTAGGTACGTTTCTTCCTGTTTCGGCCGTCTCTCGGCAGTTTTTCTTGGTCCTTTTCCCAGAAAAAAAAAAAAATTGAAAAAAACAAAAAAACTTTTTTCCGTCCATCTTCATTCGTTTTATTCTCTTTCTACCTCGTCCTCCACTCGTCCTCAATGCTGCATTATATAAAAGAGAGAGTCTCTTCCCGATTACGAGAATCATCGTAAAGACTCGTTTCTTTTGTTTTACGATGGACGAGTGGTTATGGCAGAGAGAAAGAGCTAGAGCGAGAGAGAGAGAGAGAGGGAGAACCAGAGACAGGCAGAGAGAGTGAGAGGGGTGGGAATACTGGCGCAATGGACCGATGAATGAAACGAAGGGTTTTTGCGTTTTTTTTTTCACGTAATCGCGGAGATGCAACCGGCTTATCTTTAAGCTCGTTTGTATGCAACTTCGTATATCGCACAGTGAAAAAAATGAAGCTGTATAAAACACTCGAGAGGAAACCGGGAGAGAGAGAGAGAGATGCTCGTCGGCCATTCGAATCGTGAAGTACCGCATCGCTCTCTCCTCTCCATTCCTGGTAACTCTCGAGTGTTCTTCGCGCATAATTTGTTTTCTTCCTTTTTCTTTTTTTATTTCTTTTCGTCCATAAAAAGCCCAATTGACCGAATTAATTTTCGTCCGAACGTCTCGGACGGAAAACAATCGACGAAATGGCTGCAACTCGCGCTGCTTTTTCATTTATCGCGCGATACTCCCGTATTTCGGTATAACAGAATTTTCGTAATTACGTTTAAATTCACTCGGCGATCTTCTCGTTGAGCGCACGTTTAATCGCACGGCTTTCCAGAGTTTAATTTATCGTCCGACGGCTTCCGACTGCGATATTCGTAACGATCCGAGACTGCTCGGTCGGTAAAACGGAGACGATTGAAAATTTAACCGAGAATTCAAAGTTATTTCGTGAATTAAAAATTGGCTTTACGCGATAATGGAAAAATTTGTTCGAGCCACGAGGCAACATTGTGCGATAAATATTTCATGAACAACGTGGCGTATCGTAGGACGTAAAGGAGTATAAAAATATATTTACCGTACTCGCGACGACTCTGGTTCGTAAATGATTCCATTCATTGCTTCGAACGAGACGGACGTCGTCTTCTTCGTTTTCTCCGGTCCGTCCGTCTGTCCGTCCGTCCGATAATTGGACGGACGCCGTTACCCACGCGTCGAATTTTCCCTTATGGAGTTCGTTGCGAGCGAATCGAACACGCTTTGATATAATACGTCGAAGGATAACAAAAAAAAATGATTAAAAAGACGTTTTTTGGTTTTTGTTTTTTTTTGTTGAATTTTTTTTTTAAAGTTTGACAATGTGAAGTGCGCGCGGGACTTTTTGCAGTGTGGTAGATACATCGTGGCAGTAACTGCCGCTAACCGGTAGCCAGTATATGATCGATCGTGCGCGCGCGAGCTCGCTCGGTGAAGCCGACCGAGTGTTGTGGTTATTCTGAATTTTTTAACGAGCCACCGGGACACAAAATTAATTAATCCGGTGAGCGAGGGATAAAAAAGCATCGTTCTTTTTTCTTCTTTTTTTCACCGCTCGTTCTTTCATTCGGGCATTCCATATCGGAGTCGGGAAAATAAAATCCTCTCGCTCGTTCTATCCTCGCTACTCTTGCGGTTTACACGCGGCTTCTCGTTACCGCGGATCTTCTTTTTCTTTTTTGTTCCCCTCTTTTTCTTTCTTTTCTCGTACCGTCGACTCCGCGGTCAGGGGTACGATATGTTAATCTCTACCGACTACTATGACGGGCTCTCCGAGTCGCTCGAGTCTGTTACGGGATTGTTAGTACCGTGGCGTCCCGCTAGAGGAAAAAAATTCAAAAAATTGAAAAATACTATTCATTCTTAAAAATTTAAGTCATTTTTCCGCGAATTATCATAAATGATTTAATCAAATATAGATATTTTCTTTATCAGATACAAATATGTTGTTTATTAAATTTAAGCAGTATGTTTGTTCGATTGTAATGAATTGTTTATAAAAGGGTAATTAATTCGAGCGAAAATTAATTAATGAGAAGCGTGGACAAAATTATATGAATATTTTTGTTTCCTTTTTTTGTTCTTTGTTGGTTATTCATTAGCATTCGGAGCTCGCTCGAACGCGAATGTGGTGCGACGAGACTCTCGCGCGAGTCGGATAGCACGTGAAAAGGGCTTTGCGAACTCGTCATTGCCTGGCGCCTTTCTTCTCGCGCTTTCCATGGACGAATGTCGAGATAAACCGCTTAAAGGGTGTTTGAGTACTTAGTCGCCGGGCGGAGTTTACACAATTTAGCCCTCGGCTTCACTCCGATATGACGAACTAGATGCGAATGCTAATTGGAATTGAAGTTTCGCGCGTATCGACCAGGTGTCCAATATTCGCGATATTTCACTTCGTTTCGATATCAAAATGTTCCAACGGTATCGAATTCGGCATTTACAGAAAAAAAAGAATCGCGTCGATTCGACTTACAAAAACAAAATACGATCTATATTATTTTCCTTTAGAAATTCATTATTTCGAAAATTTCAATTCCGTTCATTCGGATTTCAAAATTGCCCTTTTTCTTCCTAGTTTCATTGAATATTTGCGAAATTCCTAAACACAAAGGATTCGAAATTCAATCGATTACTCGCCGACAAGACCCGCATCGAAAAATTCCTTTTTTTCCCTCCCACGTAACATTTTCAACACCCATAGTTCATCAGTTTTGGGTTCGGTGCGCGAGAGAAGGCCGCGCGTGTGTTCCGGCGTTGAAAACGGGCTGTGGGCAGCGAGGTAAAGGTTCATTAGGACTCACCTCTCACGAACCGACGCAACCTGAAATTCCGGTGGCCACAATGCAAATACATGTTCTCCGGAGCTGAAGAGAGAGAGAGAGAGAGAGAGGGAGAGAGGGAGAGAGAGAGAGAGAGAGAGAGAGAGAGAGAGAGAGAGAGAGAGAGAGAGAGAGAGAGAGAGAGAGAGAAAGATATAGAGAGACAGAGAAATACAGCTATATATGTACATATATAATATACGAAGACCTTTGTAAAGCGCGACCGGAAGCTTTGTATCAAAGACTCGCCCATATGTGTTCATTAGGCGGTATTTAGCTTCGCGCTTCAGCACGATACACCGGTAACTCGCGCACAGACAAATTCGGCGATGGGCGCTTACCAGCGCGCGGTACGCGAGATTCGCCCACAATGGCTTTTCAACGAATGCTTTTCGATCCATTTCTCGACGAAAATATTGGCGAACGTGGAATTCAATATGAACGCTCGCTATACGAGTGTACGTCCTCTTTCCAATCGTTTTGTCTTATATAAACGTACTTTTTTGATACTTCAAAGGAATGTAACGAGACGACTCCCATTGAGGGGAAAAAACGTATCTTGTTTCCCTTTTTTCGGTCAGTATTGCAACCTTTCTTTCATTTCCATTAAATCATTAAAATTCACGATTTCTCGAATAATTTTTGGCTACTCGATATAGCTTTTATGAGTATTATTGATCAATAATGTACGAGAAAATAATTGAATTTACTTTTGAAAGATACGAATTAGGCTTTTTTTGTGATGAACAATATTGGGATGTCTTTCTGCTGTAATGGCATTTGATCGAATGGTTTAATTATTATGCAAATCGAGTCTCGAACGATCGATCGGTATTCAAAATAAATGAGTCGAAAGCTTTCGTTTGACTTGGTTTCCTAACGAATCCGTTAACGGGTGGTCTAGGGTCCTCTAGGGTAATGTAAAAAATGACGTAACCATCGATTCCAAGTTGTTCCATTCCGCGGCAGCTTTTGCGAATAATTTTGTTGTCCTATTTTTTGCCGGGCATCGGAAGTACAGGCTCGATTATTCAATCTCAAAGGCAAAACTCTTACCGAGGGCTCCGTTTCTTCGTGTCTGTTTTCCTCTTTCGACCTGTCCGTCTTGTTCTATATAATTCAGCGAACTAATGAAGCTGCTCGGTCTTACATGCCTCGGTACGGCTCGAGTCAATTAGCCCTCGACTCTATCGTTTCCACCTACCAGCCCCTTCCCTCCCGTATCTTTACAAAGGAAAACAACACTTTAACCCATTCCACCATCTTTCGTGCTTTCGCGAAACGTTGAGTCGGATGCCTGATGACGGACGAACAGAAGCGGTCTGGGTAGAGAGCCTTTGCTTCTCAGAGAATAAAAAGTAAAAAGTCTGTGTTTATGAAGAGAAAGTTTATCGAGAAAAAACGACGAATGTACGACGCGTGTATATACTCTCGTTCATTACCCGTTAAGGGATTATAGATACAACTTAGTTCTCATTATACACTTTAGATTATACGAAGATAGCAATGTATAAAAGAAGGAAATTTTTCTTTGTCATTGCAATTTTTCAATAAAAAAATCACTTTTTCAAACTTTTGATCGAAAAATGGCGATAAACTGAGAATAAGAACGTGATATTCTTCTTCTGATTTCAAAACTAAAGTCTTTTTGGATGAAACAAAACCATTTGATTTTTCGGAAGTCCTGGATGTACATTATCACTTTAGATTTTCGACTTGAGGAGGTCAAATATTTCTTGTCCAAAAACACGTTGTTAGTAGGTTGCGAAATTGGAAATGTTCCGTACAAGACGAATGCTTATTCTATTTTTATTCTCGATTTGTGGTAGTTCGTCGGTCAAAAGTTGGAAAGAAGGGATTTTCCACATTTTTTACCCTTTTGACCGACGACAACGACGTCAGGACAAGAGGGTGCGTTTCGTGCGGGACCTTTGAAAGCTCCATGAACGCGTGCTAATCGAGTTTTCGACGTATTGCTCCGAGTGACGCGCGGGACCCAAACCCTTTGTTGGCTATCGAACCGTTACGCTTTTAACGAATCATGACGGTTAAGTTGACTCCCCGTCTCGACCCCAGATATTGCATACACAGATGAACACGTACAAAGCGCGTCGTCGCAGCGGCCAACGCGAGATCGACGATGAAAGAGGGGGAGGCGCGACTCCGTGACTTCCGTCCCCTTGTTGATACCACCATCAGCGCATCCATTTCTCACAGATTCCGTAACCCCATTAGACGAAGGATCCGTTAATCTCGGAACTTTCGCTCACTTTTGACCTGCATTTTTATCCCACGTAAAAACAAAACAACCAATCAAAAAACCCATTCTTTTAAATCAGGTCGAGCTTAAAAATCTTCATAACTTTTTCGCAAAGCGAAAGACGAGGGATCGATTCTCAACCCTCGATGAAAGCTCGTCGACGATCTCTACGTTGCCGGCTGCAGAGCTTTCGAAAAGCTCTGACGACCGCGAAGAGCGGATCGCGTTTCGACCCGCTGGTGGGCGAGACGGAGCTTTGCTGCGGCTGGTGACGAAGGTTGCGAACGCCACCGCAACGCGGCGCTACTGGTCGTGTCGCGGAGTTTTATCCACTACCGATGTAACGCGTGCTACAGAATTTTTCAACCCTCTCTCTCTCTCTCTCTCTCTCTGTCTTGCCCTCGTCGCGAAGATCAATCTCGGAAAAAAACAATGCATGACATCGAGGGTGTCTCAAACCCTGCTGAATGTTGGAAATACGACCTTGGATTCTTTTGCATTCGTAGCAAAGTATCGAACGTTATTCGTTACGTCTGTAAAGCTGAACAAATATCGCGATTAAACGGAACCCGATCGAACCCTCGATTTAATTAAATTGCGATGAAAAGCCGCCGTTACGAGTGCGCTTGCACGCTCGTCCCCGACCTTGAAGTGCCGCACGAACCCTTTTTCGACTCTTCCGATCACCCTTCATAGGCCTCGCAGCACTCTTCCCGAATTCCTGAACGAATTGATTTTCAACTCCGTGCGGTAACGAGGAATCTCTGTTATACGTATATACAGGGTGTTAGGCAACTATGAAGGCACAGGAAATAGGCACACGTAGTCGGCGTCGTTATAAGGAAAATTCTTTTTTTTAAATTGTTCTGGGATGAAAACTGGCCAAGATATTAATTCGCAAAGTTTAAAAGTTTAAACAATGCTATCGAGCACCTTGCGGTTGAGCGATAAAAAACAATAATTTTCTCTCACCGTATCGACTCGTTGTTCGTTTATTGACAGTTATCTTGTCAAGATCCACAAAAACGCAACAATCTGCGAAAAAAAAATTCTGACAATGAGTGGGACTCGAACCTGCGATCATGGGATTTATCGATAGGGCGTTCGATCGCATTTGTTAGGTTATGTTTAAAATTTTTGAACTTTGAGAATTAATATCTTGGTCAATTTTCATCGCAGGACAATTTTAAAAAATCCATGGGGCTTGTACTGACGCCAACTACCTGGATATTTTTCGCGTCTTCATAGTTGCCTAACACCCTATATGTATATGTGATGAAACATACATATATAATAGTAGTTATACGTTCATCTCGGGACCCCTTGTGAAAACACGATAGAGCTATATAAAATATATTGGTAGATCACTATTAAAATCTCGATGCGATAAAGTGGCTGCCAAATGCTTTAACGACGAGAGTCGCGCGATAGCTTTGCGTGATCGTAAAGTTAATGAAACGTGGATTATACGCCTAGTATGAATCGAAAGAGCAAGGGAGGAGTTTAATATGTATCGGGAAAAGATCATCAGGGTGTGTGTATAACCAGCTGTGCATGAATCGTAAAAATGAAACAGATCCCCATATATACCAATATATGTGTAGGATTAAAACAAAAGTGGGGTAATATGGAGCAGCTACTTAAACTCGATCAGAAATTCTTCTCATCTCGGAAAGCTATTTAAAAACAAATTGATATGGAAATATAAGCAAAATTTTGAAAAATATTTTGATTTCGGTGTTAAAAACAATCTATACGTACTTTGTTGGCGAAAATATTCAAGTGGTCCATATTGCCTAACCTCGTAAAGAATCAAGAGACTTATCTCAAATTGGCGACATTAAAGTTTTGACGACACCCTTAATTGGCATTAACAATACGATCGATACGCAATTCCCTCGGTTTTACCTTGGATTAATGGTTTCTTCGTTATATCCCTTGAGCTGATATTGCGAAAGTCGAGCGATCGAGAAAGTGTCACTGTTTCGCTAGAATAGGATAGCTCTGTGCAAGTCTGTCTTTAATATACGACAATGAGAAATTCCCTCAAGAACTAAATCCTTCCGTCAGTTACGTTTGAAAAGTCATTAGCGTTGAAGGATTAGTTCTCGGTGAGATTTCGAACAACTCAGCCTCATTTGCAATTCTCCTCTATTTCGATTTCACGTTCTAATACCAGGATGGATTAATGGCCGTGATGTTTTCCACGTTTTTCTCTATTTTCTCTAAAATATATATATATATACGTGACAGTAAAGTTATCATCTGCACCGCGACAATTCATTATATAACAATTCCCGCAAAACTGAGCGGTTGCTGCGGTGGAAAATGTATAAAATTATTTAACGATGAGCATCCGCAACATCGAGTTCGCTAGCTCGGATTCGTCGATCAACCACGATAAAATAAGGGATATATATATATATTTGAATAATATTTCTCGTCTGCTACAATCTGCTCGTTCTATCCCTCGTGCGAAATTTTATTGCCGTTAATACCGTCGAAGTACCGTCGGTGGCTTTACGAGTTACGTTTTATGCATTTACCTTCTTATACATATATGTATATACGTATATTTGGTATCTGTACCAGATTTATTACAGTCGACGCCCATATAATGTGGACGAAGCTGTGATATAGAATATATAGAAGGCTCGAGCTCAAGGTGGTCGTTTGCTTCTCCCCCCCCTTCTTCCTACCCGTACCAGTCTAGAGCAAGGAGATTTCCCTATCGTCCTCGTAAACGTCACGGCTTCACCAGAAATCCTGGACTAGTCGTGGGCCACGACCTGCTGGTGAGCCACTTAGTCGGCTAGTTACAGTAGACTACCTCGGCAAAACGATCCCTCGAGTTGGATTAGATTTGTTCGATTTCGATATCGACATTTTATTATTTTTATATTTCAACGATTTTTGATGGTCGTAATCATTAATAAATATTATTATTATTATTGTTATTTAGATATAATGTTTTGTGATTGACGCAGCGATTTAAAATATAAAAATTAAATGTTGATATTGGAATTGAGATTATGATAAGAATTGTTATCATGATTATTTTGCTTGCGAGAGATTCTACTTTGAGCGGACATTTTGCTACAACGATTGAAAGTCGAGCCGAGGATGCGAGCCCGCGGTCTCTCTACGAGCGGGTGACTTTGATTACCCATCATTTAATTGGGTACTCAGGATGTACTTCGTGCCCTCTTTGCCCTCAATTACTCCGCCACCGCGTAATATACGAAAAAATCATTTTCGTTTAAAGCTTTCGAGCGTATTTCGACCCTTGAAATATAATTTTTTTAAATTTGTTTATCAAACAGAAATTCAATCGTTACAGCGTATAAAATTTCCACTAGCTGACTCTCGCCCTCTCCCTTAAGGATTTTACCCGCGCCCCCTTCTCGAGTAACCCGAGAATTCCTTTTTTTTCCCTTCGTTCACAAAACCGGAGCAAAACATCGCGAGGTGGCGTGCAGTTATGCACGTAGATTGATAACGAGAGGGGTTCGAGTTAACAAATGACCGTCGGGACTTTTGGAACGATACGCAACGCACCGAATTCTCGTTCTCTCACGCGCGCCAGTTTCTTTTGTTTTCTTTTTTTTCCTCTCTACTCTCGTTTCATTCGTTTAATGAAGATCGTAATGATAAAAAAAAATGTGGGCTCGGGTCTATACGAACGGTAGCGAGGAAAGCTCTGATACGAAAGCTCGATAAGGCTATCGCGTTACATAAAAGCTTCTTGGACAAGTCTCTCTCTCTCTCTCTCTCTCTCTCTCTCTCTCTCTCTCTCTCTCTATCGTCTGCATGTGCGAGTCTGCGCGCGCAGCCACGGGCGCCCTTTGATGCTCGTGGAGAGTTCCGGAACTAACGAGAATCGAGGTTAGGTTCAAGGAGACCATGGGCAAAGGAGAGAATCAGGACGAGGGTAGGGACGATTTTCTCTCTCTCTCTCTCTCTCTCCTGGACAATTCCCTGCAAACCACATCGCTCAATGTCAGAGAGGGCTTAATTAATGAGAGAGGGTCACCCCGTTGTGGGACAGCAAATGCTTGCGCGCATAGGAGACAGGGCGCATGGGATTCGAGATGCCCACACCAGGCCCGAAGGCCGCGTACTACACGTTCGCGCTCGAACACCCGTTAATAATCGGACAGGTATATCCGTTTATTAACGCGAGCCCGGCACGACTCTCACTCTCTTCCCCCTTCTCTCTACCCCTATCTCTCACTCCTCCTTCTCTCGACGGCACTGCAATTTAATCTCAGTGGGAGGATCACCGGCATTGTACTTGTGCCGTTTGCCGTAAGCGGTCACTGGAATTGACGCCGGAATTTCGTGCCATCGACACTAATAGGCCTTTGAGACGAACCAATGAGGGCTCGATCGGATCGTCGCGATCCGATCAACGAAACATTATTTATTCATTGTGACGATTTATTGATTTTGAATTTCTGGAAAAAAGGATGAAAATTGTACGAAATTTTGCATTTTATGGGAAAATTGTTTTAATTAAACAATTTTTTTCTGAGACGAAAAATATGAAAAATCGTAGTTGAATATTTGATATTTTGCGTGAATATTCGCGTATTTTAGTTTACGATAATTTGATACTCGAGAATCGAGTCCTCGACGAAGATTTTCGAGGACGACGTTTTTTTTTGTTTTGGTTTTTGCTGCGATACAACGCGCGTGTCTCTCGTACCGAATTAACGCGTATCGTACGACGATCGATGGTAGCAAATTGCTCGCGATGCATCCCGCGTATACTCGTCAACGAGATACATCCGCAACGAGGATCGGATGGTCGTTAAGGGTGACGAATGTAATTATTTATAATTTATTTAACATCCACATTTTAACGACGTTAATTATGCAACGAGGGTTGAAAGCTCAAGAAGCGAAGCTCGAAGGGTCTCTAACGTTCGTCCTCCCGTAATAAATTTCCCGCAGGTTCCTATCCCTTTACGTATATAGATATATGTGTACTAAACATCATCCACGGGATATATTCATTTTGGTATTTCCGCACGAACGCGATGCACTCATTACGCGAATGAATAGACTTCGATCGTCTTGCACGATCGAGGCTTAACGTCCCATAATCAAAATCTACTTACGATCTCATCAAAATCCCGATAAGTTATCAAATTTGAAAATAACGAATTCAATCTCATTGCAGACGTGATCATTTTTCAATTTCCAAAAAAAATTTGGCCTTGGTACAAAAAGAAAATCGTCGGAAGTTCAAAATCACTAAAAAAAAAAAAATGGAATAAAATCGAGTTAATCGAATATCATTTAATTATTAATGTCTTTTAACTCCCGATTATTAAACAAAATAGTGTCGCTAAGAACATCGAACGATCAGTAAGAAAATAAAATATCGATAAAAAGTAATATTTGACGAAGATTCGAGAGAGAAAGGAAACGAGGGTGTAAGCCTTTGCCAAATTGACGCATAATCGTCGATTCGAGAGTCGCGAGGTGTTCACTGAATATTAGCAAACTCCTCCCTACAGCATAACCCTGTTTAATATATACATAGAGAGAGAGAAAACGACGATTATTAATGACGTCAGTTAATTCGTCGTGCTACACGTTCCTCCATTCTCGCTCGCTCCCTTCATCCCCGAACATGTCTCGCGTCTCTCTAAACAGCACTCGCGAGATCATTAAAGAGCCTTGATAGGGGCGAGCTCGAAGGATTCACCGTCTGGGTGGGCTATCCGTAACGACGGCAAATTACCTGCGGTATCTGCTTGTATCGTCGTACGATGCAAGCCGCACGTGCTTTCATGGTGTTGAGAAGCGAACGAGAGAGGAACATTAGCAAAGACCAAAACTATCGTTGCCTCTATATCGTTGACTCGTGCTCGGGGAAGATGTTTTACCATGCGGAGGCGTGGAAACTGACACGAACGACGAGACACGTAACCCACACTCTCAAAATATACAAATATATATATATATAGAGAGAGAGAGAGAGAGAGAGAGAAAGAGATATGTATGTGTATAATATTGTCTCCAGCAATGAAGTTCTCGCTTCAGCCACGTCGTATATATCTCTCACGACGTGTTCAACGTGTACAGACCATTAACATCCTCAGACTATACGAACACGTTTTTGGCATACACGTATAAGCGAGAGAACGACTAATTCATGAACACAGTTATTCATTCGGTTATGTTTGCACCTCGCGATACATTGACATGGCATACCTGTGGTTTGGTTTAATGTAGGCACTTGTACTTTATAAATCTTATATAGGGCGTTTCGTTAATAATCGAGGAATTGACAATTTCTACGATTTTTAATTTGATCGAGATTTTTTTTATTATATAAAATAATATAATATGAAGTAATAATATAATAGTTAATGAAAAAAATAATATAATATTATTATATAAAGAATTTAATAATATGATTTTATTTTCTGATAATTTATTTTAATAAACAGTCGATGAAAATTATTTATGCATAGGTTCGAATACATCGAAGAAAAAATTGTCAAGATTTTAACGATTGTGATCGATCGAAGGTAATTAAGAATTAATAAAATATTAATTCGGCATGGAACGTCCTATACATTCACAGAGAAATTGCGAAAATGCGAATTCTCCGTCCATGGGCATTCATCGTCATCGCGTAACACCCGTAGGTGTGCTATATTCACTTGTGTGTTCCGTTATATACTTATATTTGATGAATCAGTCTCGACGAGCACGCAAGAGCGTGTGCGGTTACATCGTGTCTCGTGCCAAGAATCCTCGTATGAATAATCGACACCGCGTTTACCGACGATTAACCCACGTTTACCCAACGCCGGGTTACCCGGGTGGTCTCTCCCACGAATGTTTGGCCATTCTACAATTATATACACATCGTACATCGTACGTTTGTACGAATAGACATAGACGAGTTGGGTATCATTATTCGATTAGCTAGTGCATTTATAATACAACGATGTACAGATATAAGCTTAGGCACGACGTAGAATTTTTTTTCATCAATTTACCATCTCAATTTGCCAGAAATACGCGCTGAAATATTCACGTGGATTCGAAGAATGGAATATCGGCAAATCATCGAAGAATTTGGTCGATCGAAATTCATCACTGATGAGATATAATCGAATTTCTGAAAATTTATAATATCTACGAGCCACGATTTTACGAAAATAGAAATCGAAGCGAGTGGAGATTATATTTTGTTTTATTTTATTATATATATTTAAGAATATGATAACGATAAGATTTCTGAAATTAAATTATTGAGGCTTTTTCCAAAAATAGAGAGTCCTCGAAACTGCATTATCTCGAAGTTACGTAATGGAGGTAAGTAGGAAAATAATGCGAATGCGGTTCTACCGCCAGCGTGATAAATTTAAAGGTTATGTAAGGGTCCTGGAAATTCAACGATCAATATCCGGATTTTTTGACGGAAATATTTTAAGTGAGCGCGAAATTGACGGAAAAGTTTAATGCCGTTATTCTCGCGCCATCTCCGATGAACAAATTGAATTTCCGTACTTCAAACTCCGTCTCTCTCTCTGGCTTCCCCCGTTGGAATATCGGAATTTTTTTATTTTCATAGTGCCGTACTTGAATAATCCAACGTCGGGCCACTAAGATCGAGAACATTTTCGTATTAACGTTTTCATTCCAGTGCCGAGACGAGAGTCGATTTATAATATATCTCTCGCACATAAAAGGACTCGAGCTCGATGGCTGCCCGGATTAGATTCGAACGTACCGCATCGCGAGATTGACACACTTTTCGACGAAAAACTTCATGTCTCGAGGAAGAAAAAAAGCAAAGTATCAAAATTCATCATATTTTATTCACGATTACTACTTCGTTTTTAAATCTCCCAATTTTATTAATTACATTAAAATGTAATCAATCTAATTCATTCAGTTTTATAACGTAATTATTTTTTCCGAACAAATTTTAATTATTGAACAAAGAAGCAAGCTTTACCGAATTAAATATATTTCCAGGAAACCGAGTTGACTAATTATCAATCAAGATTTTTTTAATTAAAGCCAATTTAAGCGAATTTCTGAATTTGCAATTTCATTCAATGGATTTTGGTAATTACATAAAAGCAAATTGATTAATTACGAATAATGTGCATACGTTTTATATATATTAGATGCATTTATAAAAGTCTGTTATACATCTGACCTACATGATTCGAAATAAATCATCGTGTCGTATCGATCAGCTCGAGGCGTAACTACACTGAGCGATATCTTGAGACTCTCCGATATTTTATAGCTCGCACACCTCTGAAGAGAATGACCCCGATGCTTCGCGTTTTAACCTCACTCGAAACTTTGTTTATGGCGCATGATACAAATGTCTGGTAATATATACATACATAAAAATCTATAATGAAAAAAAAATAACCCAATGGGAATGAAGCTTGAGTGTGACATCGTGAGAATGCACATTGTAAATGGGTCGCCTGCGTTCGAGCCCTTTGTATCGAGACTAATAAGGCCGGAAGAGGTTGAATAATTTACATATACGAGTCGTGCATCAAAGCGAACATCGAATCATCGATAATCGATTATTCGCTCGAGCGCGATGTTCGATAATCCAAATTTTTCGTTGAATATTTATCGTCGTACTTATCTTTTACGTTTCGTGTACGAAGATCGTACGTACGAAATCGAGCGTAACGTAAAACGTGCAAAAAATTTAATTTCATTTAATTCCGCGTCGGGAAATTCGTTGATTCGATAAATTAATCATAATTCAACGAAATTTCCATATTACGAGAACGCCGAATTTTCCATACGATTACATTGATTAAAATTTTTAAGCCTGTATCTCCGTCGGTGCAACGGTTCGATTTATTTAACGAAGAATAATGGAGCCGCGGCAGTCAATGAGAGAAAGCCACCGATGCAATTTTGCCAGCCTACTTGTAATTCTCTGTGTTACCTCGCATCGAGCATAATCCCAGGCCTCTCTCTATCTCTCTCACTCTCTCTCTCTCTCTCTCTTTCTCTCTCTGCGTAACGCAACGCTGTGGCAAAATTTATGGGCATATTTTCGATTTAATATCGCAAAATGCTATTCGCACGTTTTGCAAACCACCGACACAAAGGACGCCCGCCATTTTGTACGTAGTGGGAAAAGTTCTCTCGCACCATAGATGGCGCTCTACGACAGTTCTTCAACCCTTAGCAAGCGTGTTTCAAGCTCGTGCGATTCCGTTTTCGTTCATGCTCGTTCAACACGCGTCGACGAGTGTGACCGATCGGCATCGCGATCCAGTGACGCACGAGCTCGTAACTTGCCTCGAGGCACGTCGACGTTTTCAAAGAGCGAGTCGAGTGAAAACTTCCCACTAATAGTTGACAAAATATCGCGACGAAAAGTTTGAGGTTGAGCGAGCGAGGAGAATAAAGCGACTGACGAAAGAAACCGCCTGCGATGAGAGAATACTGAAAGAAATTTGGAGAAAGCATTCGAAGAGAAAAATAAAATATGCATTTATCAATTTTTTTTTTAATTCATAATATAAATTAAAATAAAAAAATATAACGTTCTTAACATCGGATAAATCGTAAGAAAATGAAACCTCGTCGTAGAAAACTAATCTCGCTGCGAAGTGGATTAAGAGAGCTCGAACGGTTAACACGCGCCCGAAGCTTTCAGAAAAGAAGATCGGAAACGAGTAGGAGCGAAAGAGTGAGATACGGTAGGTGCGAAAAAGCGTGACAGATCGGAAGCGACGAAACGATATATAAATGCACAAACAAAAAATGAAAAAAAAAAACGACAAGTACCTACAAGATGGAGGAACGGTGTCTTCCGAGGACGAGTGAAAGAGAAAAAGTGTTTTCGAGACATACATCGCGAGCTCGTGTGGGAGTACAAAGGCCATAGAACAGTGAGAGACGACGATGAAGGAGGAGACAAAATAAAAAGGAAGCCGAGAAGAATAGCCGCGAAGATGTTCTCCGGCGTACACGATGATGAGAGAGAGAGAAGATAGAGAAAGAGGAGAGAGAGAGAGAGAGAGAGTGAGAGAGAGCGAGAAGCGAAACAGAGAAAGAGAGAGAGAGAGGCGAAAGAGAGAGGCGAAAGAGAGAGAGAGAGAGAGAAAGAGAGAGAGAGAGAGAGAGAGAGAGAGAGAGAGAGAGTCTGATGTGGCGCGTGCATTGTGTCAGCACAGCTTGATATCGTGTACAACTTGTATCGCTCCAGGGCCGAGGCAAACTCTCGCGCATACACGCCCTATAACACGTAACATCGCCATCGTATCCTTTTCCCCGACGTACGTACTCTCGAGTCGGGCGAAAGAAAAAGAAAAACACTTTTCTCCCCATGAATCACGAGATAAGAGACGAGATGATTGAACAATAAAAAGAAAAAAAAATAAGAATAAAAAAATAAAGAGAAACAAATTTAAAAAGCTCTGTCCACTCGACCAAGAAAAATACAATTGTCCCGAATATACGCTCGAAAGCAGTCTGGTCCGTTACCGAGAGAGAGAGAGAGAGAGAGAGAGTTTACACAGCCTACATCCAGCGATGGAATCTTACCACCTTCAATAATCACGCAACGGTTCGTATAAAAAAAATCCATCGATCAATCTTACGCAAACCGCTTTCAATTTTCCGATCCTTTTTTTTCTGTCCGTTGGCAAGGATCAGCTTTCTTTAATAACGAGGAACGACGCGTGAGACGCGTCTGCCGGGATCATCTCCCGGTAGAGAGTCCTCCAACGCCTTGTCTCTCTCTCTCTCTCTCTCTTTGCACACTACGCGTGTTCCGTCTTTCGGATTATCATCGAGTATTCGTTATCCTCGAAGCTCTCGAAACGAACGTCCGAGAGAAGTCGATATTTCGGGGGTGAGAGGGAGAGGACGAAGGATGAATATCAGTCGGGTGTCACGACAGGGAATATCGCTTGGTCTCTCTCTCTCTCTCTCTCTCTCTCTCTCCCTCCATCGCTCTCTCTCTCTCTCTCTCGATCGCTCTCTCTCTCTCTCGATCGGTGCTACGGGTGTAAGTCGATTAATCCGCTTCGTGCCATGGGGAATCGCTACTTCATTGTATATATCGGATGGTTTGCACGGACCACATATCTTCGCCTGATGTTGATGGATAAGCCGGTCGGTGCAACTCTGATGTACAATTTGTCATCGGACAATGGATACACGGTGTAACGATCGTCTGTGAGGAGCTCGTTTCGTGGTTTACGCGGTATACGTTTACGGACACAGTCGAGTGCTGGACAGTCTTGGAAATTCGCCGAGGGTCTCGACGAGGATAAACTCCGTCTGTTTTCCGCTTCCGCGCAGCTCAGCCAGCTTCTCCTTTCTTCGTTTTGACCACTTTTAGATCCGTCGGGATCCCATCTCGTGATGGAGAATCACCTGCTTTTTGCAATATTTTATTCGCAGGGGTTTTCAAAAAATATACAATTTTGAGTATGATAAGAATTTTATAAGATTTACCGAATAATGTAAATATTTAAGAGATATGATTTTTTTAGTTTGTTATTGTATTTCGAAATCACGGCGGATGAATGATTGAATTAATTTTAACAACAATTGTTTATTGATCGAAAATTGATAAACAAGTTGTTTTGATTCGCGGCCTTTATTCTTTTATTCTGGACTTTTGTAAAATATCAACATTTTGAATCTAACTTCACGCCGAGGACAAACATTTTATTTGCAGTATTTTTCAATGCTTTTTCAAAAAGTCTAAGAATTTTAGAGAATTCTGTGAATTTCGTAGAATTATGTAAAAATTTAGAAGATATAATTTTTTTATTTTAACGCGAGAAATATGCAGTTTGCTACCGTTTCGATCAAAGTGCTACCACCTGCTGTTCGTAAAATCAATTAAAATCTTCAAAACTTACTTATCGACGAAAAACAAACAAAAGCAAACTTTAAAAGTTAAGAATGAATATTTTGGTGTTTTTCGATGTCTAGCATCAGAATTTGTGCATTAAAACATAAACCCAGGGAAGAAAACAAATCTTCGTCGACCTGTGCAATTCGTTTCGATTCCTTTTCTTATACCTCGTTTTTGTTTCTTATTGATTTTTGAAAAATATCAAATTTTTTATGTAATTTCCCTCCGAGGGTGAACATTTGATTTCTCACCCAACTTTTAGAGGATCGTTCGTCATCCCTCGAACTGTTCAACTTTTCCCACCCTTTGAGGCAATGGACCTCGAGTGAGGGTCATATCTGTCGGACAAACGTCGGATATCAGAAAAACCCCGTACAAAACTATGCTCGATACATTTCGTTCCACCTCGCCTTCTCCGTTCTTCCAATGCTGCCGCAAGCTTTGTGGACGTTTTCTTCATTGTGCTGTTCAGAAAACGTATATACGTATATAAAGGAAGCTTTGTCGAAAGTACACGAGTCTCGTGCGACGTTTAGTTCCGCGCAACCTGTCGTCACATCGCCGCGTCTCGTGTGTGACGTTCGTCGTGCAGACTCGACACTCCACGCCTCGTCGCTTCTATTGTCGAAACGCGCCATCTAGACCGTTGTGTTCCAGGCTTGGCTGGCCAGCTCTCTTTCGACAACTTTTTCCAACACGCGAAAATTTCTAGCCATCCATAAAGAGAAATTTTCGTTCGTCGATGGACCGATCTTTCATGGGGAGAATCAGATTTTTTCTTAGAGATTGGCCCTCGACTTCACCAGAATTTGATATCTCGCTGGTAAAAAAGTAAGCGCGTTTTTCTCAATGGATCGACATACGCGTTCATATATAAAAAACGCAATTACTTTTTGTGCCAACGAGAAATATTTTCTATCAAAATCTGACGTAAAATCTGTCCTTATGAATTATTCTCGATTTAATATTGTCTCTGAAAACAAAATATAATAATTTCGAAATATTACATAAAATAAAATTGATTCTATGAATTTATGAAAAACAAAAAAAATGTAGGAAGTTAAATTTCGAATTTGCGAAGGGGGAAAAACGAGGAATGTCGCGAGGTTTGTTCAAACACGTATAAGCCGTATCTTTTATAGCGCCGGGTATTCAAGAAACCGTTTTCGACCCTCGACACTTGATCCTCTCGCCTCATTTTCCATAAACACTCGCTTCTGCCGTTGTGCCGGCGAAACAATAATCGAGTCGCGCGAAATCTCTCGCATAATGGGGCGAATGAAATATTCCTAAATTATTCGGTAATATGGTAGCGGGCGTTTCCGGTGACAGCACTAAGGTTACAAAAGCGTGTCGTGAAGGTATGGAAGAAGAGGAAAGGAAAGGAGGCCTTGCGAGTGTCTCGTGTCGCGATCGCGCGTTCATCGTCACCTGTGCAATAATAATACGCCTCTCCTCGCCCATATTCTCCTTCTCTCGTGAACCAAGACCACGGAGGGACCAGATCTTGGGATCATTCCTCGGCTTCTCGTTGAACGTGTCTCACCGCCCGCTGTGTACGGTTTCATAAACTCACTCGTAAAACATCGCCTCTTAGCTCCGGGCTCGACGCCTTCGAACCGCGTGCCGACCTCGACAAGACCTGAATCCTTATGTCCACGTATATACATGGACATATTTATGTATTAAGGATTCGAACAAAAATTGTTGATACATATTTTGTTGAAATTTGTCGATTTTCTTCAATTTTATATTAAGTATTATTCTTTTTATTTTTTATACTAATAATAATAATTTCAATAATAATAATAATAGTGGAGAATGGGGTAATTGGAGCGATGTAAGGAACAGTTGAAAAAAAGGTAATTTGTTGTAGTAATTATTTATTGTTTTCACTATTAATCAGTCTTTTGGTTAATAAAATTTCATTTTTATGAAATAGAAATTTACTAATAATTGTTTAAGGTGGTGAAAAGATTAATTTACAAAAATGTGTCTTTTCACTTACTTTAAACTTGACAAGTTTAATAAGTTTTTCGGCCAATATTAGTAATAGTAAACATGAACTGTTTAATATGAATACGTTTAACATACGATAAACTAACGAACTTATAATCGACTCAAATATAGCTTTTTTAACGCGTAAATGGTCTTTGTTTTCTTTATTGTGCCATCTCTTCTTTTTTTCCTTCAAAAACATCGTTCATGAGAATACCGGTCGGGATTTTTGAATGTTGTTTAGTTGTAGTGGTCTTTGTGGGCTTCTTGATTAATGGCCGTGGACTCGATACAAGGGGAATCCATCTGGCTCCCAATACCCTGAAGGGAAGCATTTTGAATTGAACATAAAAATATAAACAAATAATGTTGTAACCTATTTTTTATAAATCCAAACCAAAATACATGAACTAAACTACCGTATGAACTCGAAAAACAATTAAATAAGAAAATTTTAGATACTTTGATTGTGAGAAAAATATTTTTCTTATAACGGAAGGAGGCAAAATATGTTTGTGGTCGTCGCCGCTATACTTGTGGCACTGAAACGGTCATCGGCAGTCGCATGACACGAACGAAGTTTAAAGAAGGCATTTATGTTTCGAAACACGTCGAACGTTTCTAAGTACCTACTTTTTTGCGCTAGCTCCCATTTCCCCGCTCTCCCCTAATAATAATATAAAAAATAAATATAAAAAAGCTTATTAAAAATGAAACATTATGCAGACAGTAAAACCCGCTACGATTTATAATTCGTAGCGTATTATAGAATTTACGATGAAATAAGCGCCGATTCTTCATTCTAGAATGGCAAGTTATATCGATGGATTCAATTTTTTTTTCGTTAATAGCCGCGAAGCCTCGTGTAAATATTGACTTATCTTTCATGCGTGTAGACATCGCAGGTGATGCCTGACAAGCATATCTTCAACAAGCACTAGGGAAGTTTACGAGACGATGATAAGTGGTGTGTAGCGGTATAAAACGTACCCCGAGGGCTCGAAGACGAGTGAGGGACAGAAAGAATCAGAGAGAGAAAAAGCTTCGTACTTCGCTCGTCCATCAACGCACATTTTCCATCGGTATAGCGAGAATACCAGATCGATCTATAGAAAATCGTGCTTTGGAATTAATTTTTCTTTGGATAAAATAAGCTTCCTTCGCAATTTTTTTTCTCCCTCTCTCTTTCTTTTCTTCATCCCTCTTTTTCTCTCCGCTCTTTTAATTCATTCTCTCTCGTTCCTCTACCGGCTTTCGCACCAGTTTTTATAGGTGAGCCTGGAGATCGTAAAATACCGATGAATATGGATGGACGCGAGAGAGAGAATGCGATAGAGAGAGAGAGAGAGAGAGAGAGAGAGAGAGAGAGTGAGAGAGAGAAAGGAGGAGGAGCGATCGTGCGTTTTGCCAATTCGCACGTTTCGCGCGGTTCTTTTTCTCGCTCGCCCGAAGCGTTACCTCCGGGCGTTTTGAATCTTTTTCGGGGCTTACGCCTCGTTCCCCTCCTGTCGTTCGGCGACGATAACGATGCGTTGTCGAAACAAAAAATAAATAAAAACAAATAAAAAATAATATAAAATAAAAATAACAATATGAAATAAAAACATTCGCGGTTTTCTTCAACGCGCCTCGTATACGCGCTCGTATAAACGCTTATTAAATTCGATGGGGCATCATTAAAATCTCCGCCACGCTCGTTCTGGCGGTGTGTCCCTGTCGGATACGAATATATGACCTTCATAAAAAAAAGTACAGTCCTAAAGAAAAATTACGACCCTTTTCTCTCTCTCTCTCTCTCTCTCTCTCTCTCTCTCTCTCTCTCTCTCTCTCTCTCTCTCTCTCTCTCTCTCTCTGTAACAATCGTTATTTTTCAATGAAAGATTTGCACACTATAACCTCCTCTTCCTCTCGTTGAGATAACATCTCGATTTCGAGCAAAGATCGAAGAACTGTTCTTACGAGACACGAGATTCTCGATTAATGGACATACGGGTAAGTGCCAGCCGGGACGATTGGTATCTACAACAGCAGCTGCTTATCTCCGTTGTAACACGAATGTTACGTCTTATATAGGATGTAGGATATGGTCTCGTTCTGAGATCCCTCATGACGATTTATATTCGCGCTTTCGAGATCGAAAGGAGCGTTACGAATGAAACCACCGCGAATGTAACTCCCGGCACAGTTTTACGTGATATACTCGCGTGCGGCTACGAAATCGAGCTTGATCCTCGAACTACAGGATTTTTCAAAATACCATAAAAAAAAACCTTTAATGTATTTACAAGATGATTTTTTGTTAATTCTAATTTTATATTCGAGAGTGTAGAAAATTTTGTAAATTTTCATCCACCACTCTATGACACTATCGGACATTATTTCCATTCATTTCAGACGATTATAAAATTAATTAATTATTTTACAAATATTATTATAACAGTTTAATATATTTTATTATTATTTTTCATATTTCCATCGTAACGATAACAATAAATTAGCGAATAAAACAATAATTCGTTAATTATTAATTTTTGAAACGACGTGTATTCCGAGTGAAATTTACGTTGGCCTTTTTCGTACGAATGCAACAAAGACTGCAATATCCCATCCGTCTTATCGCGAACGTAGACGAGGAGGTTAAAGCGAAATGGATGAACGAATTAAAAGAAAAAATGTGAAAAAGATTTTGCCCTAACCCAGGCACTTTGCCTCACGATTCTCCCGGTCGCCGCGACAGGACGAGGAGAATCTCTCTCTCTCTCTCTCGATGTCTTGTAAGGGGGATGAATCGTCCGTGCCAGTCGACAGATCGTACAAGGAAAGGTCTCTCGTGCGCCTCGAGACGATCGACGCTCGCGCGCGACACGACAAGACAACGCACTTATGGGGATCCTCCGCCCGGATCCCATCCCGAGAGAGTGAGATAGGGCGAGAATTCTCGCCAAGGAAATTGGATCCTTTCTCTCCTGTACCATAGCTTCCCCCCACTCCCTGTCCTATACGTTGTCTGAAATTGCGCGTTCATGTCATGTGCGTGCGCTTAACGATCTGAATTGTACACGACTTAATGCGAATCGTTCGCTCGAACGATTTTCACGGTTGGTTCTGGTTCACCAAATGTGTTTATCGCGCGTATTATAATTTCTTTTTGATGAATTCATACGATTACCGTTTTTTTTGCACAGGCGTCATTAAAATTTCTTTCATTAATTGAAAAATTAAACGAAAATCGAATTTATACGTTTAATTAAAATTCAAATTTTATTGATAAAAAATAAGAACGTGTATTATTTTATTGTTACATGATACAATTTGTTATATATGGGATTTATTTATATACCTATTTCGACCTTTTGGAGGTTTTGGAGGGCCCGAAAAAAGCCTAGGGAATGGGGTCAAATTTTTGTTTACTTCATATAAACCGAAAATTTCATCATATTTGGATTACGCGGAAAATTTCCGATTTCGAAATTACCCTACAAAGTTTTTTTGGACGATACAAAATCTTGACCCCCCCTAAGGTGTAAAAAATAAATTACGAATGTCGATTAACGGTCCCCTCCGGGGCCCAAAATTGTTTTCCTCCAAAAAGGTTTCAAATCGAGATTACGAAATCGGAAATTTCCCGTGCAATATGAATATCACTATTGCAATCTCGATATATTAGAATTTACGGAAATATTCAATATCTACATATTTTTTCAAAATATTATTGCTGTCGTAAAAAAAAAACGATTAACTTTGATGAAATGTCGTCGTAACGAGCGGATAATAAATTGTCGATACCGAAAGGCTTCGATTCGTATCGATTTCTACCGTATAAAACATTCTCGCATAGAAATTGTCCGTGTATCATTTTATACGGGGGAGATATAAATGGATACATCGCTTCGAGAGATATTCCACCGTTCCGGAAATATATTCACAGACGATTTTATCGAAGTCGTGGAAATCGATAAGCGTAAGTATGAATGTACGACGGAATTGTTTCGTGAAACTACCGAGATGAAAAAAAAAAACAGAAACAAAATCTTTCGTTTCCGCCTTTCTCCTCGCTTATTCTCATTTTTCCACGTCGTGTCAATTCTTATTCGACCTTCCATCATTTCCTTATATATACGCGAAAACGTCGATCGAATCACATCGTGGCTCGTGCAGAAGGCAGACGAGCGTGCGGTGTATCTAATATTCTGTAACTATGTATGTATATATATATATATATATATATATATATGCGGTGTATCTAATATCTATGTATATATATATATACATATATACTCTATATATATAAGGAGTGGGTAAAATGGGGGAAAGTTTCACTCACTTACCCTTCGTGAGCCACACTCGTCAGGGAGATCCGTATTGCATATGAATATAAGTGTATTATCATAATATGAGCCCGCGAAGCGTTTCGAGGGTAGCAACCCTCTTCCATCTTAGAAATCGCAACCCTCCTTGTGTTTTCCAGACGTATAAATATCTGGGGCAAACTCGAAAAATGTGAAACATCGAAATATTGTTACTTATAACATTTCACCACCAGAGTTCAAAAATGCGATTTTATAAATTCGTCGATTTTCTTCACGGTCGAATTATTCACCCGAAATTTTTCTTCACATTTATTTATACGACTGTCGTCGAGATAAATAAACGTATGGAACGATTTGAATTTATCCAACATTGCATACGTACCAAAAAATTCCCCTGGTCGTTCTTAGCGTCCTAAGCCAGATTTGCCGATCTCACCCTACGTTCTTCCACGATCCGTTCGCAAAAGGGGACAAAAATCCTTTAGGGCGCTCGAAATTCGGAGGAATATAAAGGCTGAAACAATGAAAAAAAAGAAAAAAGGACTGTTTCCAAGTACCTACCCTCGACCCTTTAATACCGTCTTCCTTTTTCCCTTGTCTCGCGGCACTTTCCTAAAGGGCATTCGCTTACTTTCACTGTTTTTCTACCTTCTACCCTACAACCGTCACTTTCACCCTCGTGGTAAAAACTTCGATAAAGTTTCGACGCGAGAAAACTCGGCCGAATAAAATTCAGTTCGAAGTATATTCGCACGGTTACATCGAATACATTCTCAATTTTATACAATTATTTCTACCCACGAGTTTTGTTTCCATTCAATTTACAAAAATTATTCCATTTTATAATTTTTCTTCATCATTTGGCGCAAAAGTAATTCAAAATATCGTCCAACCAGTCATTTCTCTTATTACCTACTGTTGAAAATATCAAATTTAAATTACCAACAAATTTATGAAATATTTATGCGAGATAAAAATGATAATTTTTCGATAATTCGAAAATTTCAACGGGAAAGGAAAAAAACGTATCGAAGAAACCCGACAGTGCCGTCGACCCCTTCGAGTGATATAACAACAATGATAAAAATACTTTTTATTACGTCGCGAAGCGAGCGGCGAACAAAACGTAGATAGGGACGAGATTACTAATTGGACGCACGGAATCGAAGAGAGAGAGTCGACTCGTGTCTTGGACCCGTAGTATTTTGTTTCTGCTTTGCAACGTCGCCGTACCTTCGACCGGGAATTCTTGTTTTTTTTTTCGCTTCTTCTTCTTCTTTTTTTTAATCTCTTTCGTACAGAAAGGAACGAGTGCTCGCACGAGTTCGGCGCAGCCGTACGAGGGCTCTCGCGCTACCGATCTGTTCTTCGTTCACGTCGAAGAAAGAGGAAGAAAGCAAAAAAACAACAAAAATTGCAAAGAAATAAAGAAAAGGCGAACGAGGAGAATAAAAAAGAGAGCGAAGAAAGGATGCAGAAGGGCAAGAGAGAGAGAGAGAGAGAGATCCTTGCGAACGGTAGTAGCCGTCGATCGTATATATTCACGTCGTCGTTGTTTTTGATCGCTTTCTCGCTCTCTCGACCGTCCACGCTCTTGTCGTTTTAGTTTGTTTTTTCGCTTTTTTTTGCGTAAATTTTTTTTTTCGCCGATCCTCTTTCGCCTTTGCTTCTCCATCTTCTTTCTTCCTCCCCTTTAACTTCTCCGGCGAATTTATAAGCGCATGTACGATGCGGAGCACGTCCGACACTGGCGATCGAGCGTTTATGATAAATTTATTAAAGTCTCGTCGATGTAAAAGTCGAATTTCGAATTAATTTTGTTGGGCTCGTCGTTGAAAAAATCGTCCAAGAAAAATCAACATAAAATACACAATAATACTAAAAAAATCGACAAATTTCTAATTAACTATTAATCACAATTATTATTTTTATAAAAATTATTTTAATTATAAACTAATTCGCTAACTCACAAAAAAGCCGGTGATTCGACTCCTCGTAAAAATATTTCACATTTTTCCTACGAAATAAATCACGAGACAAAAAGAAAAACGCTGTAAAACCTTCTCGTTCGCGTTAATGAGATGGACCGAGCGACCCAGGAACTTTGAAAACCGTTGACGCGTCAAACAAACGAAATAGTTCAGCGAGCGCAGGAATTCGAAAAAAAACCCAAAAAAAAGCGAAAGACAAAAAACAAATTCGATCGTTTCGGTCGAGGCTGAAATAGCGAGAAATTGCCGACGATATGCGCTGGTTGAATCGTGCGAGGCGCAGTTTCGCGATGTCAGAAGAGTGAATCAAATGGCCATTAAAGTTCGGTTAGCCCAGTTTTTCGCCATACATTTATATATAGGTAACCCCGAACTTCTCACAACCTGCTTCTCGTTTTCGTGCGTCCTTTCTTCTTCGTGGGCAATGCCGGTATAAAGTCCGCGCTCGGGTCTTCGGGAATGAGCGAATGTGAGACAGAAGAGAGAGAGAGAGAGAGGGAGAGAGAGAGAGCGAGAGAGAGGCGAGAGACGAACAATGGCTCACAAATCACCGCGGCGGGGCGAGCTAAATCTCGTTCGCGAGTTTTCTACACTGCGAAATGGGCAGCCAGAGAGAGAGAGAGAGGGAGAGAGAGAGAGAGAGAGAGAGAGAGAGAGAGAGAGAGAGAGAGAGAGAGAGAGAGAGAGAGAGAGAGAGAGAGAGAGCATGGGGGGCATGGGGGGGGGGGAAGTGCACAAGGTTTATGCTGCTCCAGCCAAACTCGCGTTCGACCGCACCGGCTCGTAAGTTTTTAACGATCTAAAGAGGGAGAGGGAGGGAGGTGGGGTTTGGGACTGGGGACGAGGGAGAGAGCGAATTTTTGGTCCAGAATTCCACCCAAAATTCATCCGATTTTAACGTGTCCGACAGAAAAAATATTCTTTTATCTCTTGTCATGACCAGCATTCGTTCTTTTTTTTTTTTTTTTTTTTTCATCGAATGAAATGCGTGCCAGGAACGATCGGAGGGATGAGGGATAATCGATTCGGTAGCGAAGGAATAAAATATAAGGACGAGGGATATTCGACTCGTTAGCTTATAAATAGAGAATTTAGGAATATTTTATATCGCGATTCGATACAAAAAAAGGGAAACGAATTCGTCGCTTTTCCATTTTTCATTTTTTTTTCAATATTTTTTCATTGTTACTATATTTTTTTATGCTATTTATGAAATTCGTGAGAGGAGTTTGTTCAATTCTTTTGATCAGGTTCGAAACGTTCGAATTGATCGAAATTTCTCGCATTTTTCTTGTTTTTATAACAAAATTTTAACGATTCGAACATTTTTTAAAATCTTCATTGAGTGAATTTTATCGTCAAGAATAATGATAAATCATATTTTCTCGATGATAGGACGAAACCTCGTACGGTACCCGGTTTTACGCGGTTACGTTAAAGCGTGACACATTATACATCGCGTATGGGAAGAGGAGAGATCTTCTCACATTCCCTCGTGAGACTACTCACGTCCACCTCCGGTAACAAATTTTGCGCTCGGTCTCGACGTTCCGGAACGTGCCATAAATGAAGCTCAGCCTGATAAACTCTCCTCTACCCCCTCGACATACCGCCTATGCTCGTGAAGTATTTCGTGCGAGAGGATTAAATTCCTGAACGAAAATGCTAATCGCTTATACGACGATAACACGACGAGATATAAAATCGAAGGGGTGGACGACGGGGTGGAGGGTCGAAGGAGAATATCGCGCGGTATATTTTCAACGGGACATGTATATTTATGTATATATATCAATGTGTCGTTAATTATATTTTTATTATCTTGCCGAATAGAAAATCATTGCTAATTTTTGTTTTCATTTTTATATTTTAAGTATGCAAATTTCATCGATAATTTTGGTTTTTTCGATTCTTCGATTCGAACGAATGTATAATAATGTTTTTATGGTTACGACTTACGCGTAAATATTCTCACCTTTCGGTCGTAATCTTTTTTCGCACCTTTCTACGACGCTTTTATCATTTTGCTCTTACGCCTCTCGTATTATTCGCGATTTTTCCCCACGATATTCGCATCGATATCTCGATGGCTTTTCAGAAAGGTGCTAGGGACGATATTCGAACGTATTACGTTCTATAGCTCACTGTCGCGACGACGACGACGACGACAACGACGAGGTGGAGATGGTGGTGAACGTGCGGAATACGCGTACGTACGGCGATCGTTAAAACGCGTAACGATACGACCCATCGACGTTCTCGTCGATTTGTTGCCAAGTGTGTCGATATCGTGTTCTCTCTTAAATATATATATATGTATGTATTACTATTACCTTTCATGACCTTCGTCTCGGAAGGAAATGATCCAATTTGTAGAACGTCCGAGAGATTGTAGCCGAGAAATGTCGCGGATTACAATTCTTCATGAAAAATAACAGTATCGAGTTTATCAAATCCTCGTCGCCCACGTTTTTACGCATTTTTATTTTTTTTTTTACGATAATACGCCTTACGCGGTTTTTCGCACGTCGTTCTCGTAAAAATGAAAAATAGGATCACGTTCACCACGAATAATTTTTAATCCGCACGATGAGCTTTCTATTTTTTAAAAAATATTTTTTTTCTTCTTTGTGTTAAAAAAAAAAATTGATTTAATCTTTTTGATAAAATGTGGAAAAAAAACTTATGAGTTCATCGCGTGGCTCAGTAGCGCGAGCCAATTCTCAAAAGCAAACAAATTGCACTATTGTCGGAGTGAATGTTAAAAAAAATGTGGACGATCCTTTTATAATCGCGTTTATTTCAACGTTTAACAATTTTGCATTTTCGCTCGATCGAAATATGTTCCGAAAAATACGGGACCGGAGAGAAATTTTCGTACGCGAATGACAGAACGAGGAAAAATTTGTTGGAGCCACGAGTCGTCCCTTTCAACTATTGCGTTTTCAATAATCCCTCGAACGAACGATCGTGTTCATACATTTTCCTCTTGCAAAAGAGCTCTCTTTGTGCGCTCGTACGAGAGTTTTCGTGCCTTTCGATAGGTTCGCACGGCTGACGGGTGTAGGGACGATTTAATGATATTTTATATATATATACGAAGTTGGGTTAAATAATACACACCCCGTTTTCGACACAAACGCTAAATTATCGAGTTTATAGGCCGCGAGGCCGTAAAATACACCGGATGCCAGAATTATTCGTCCCGTACCTGAATATCATGGCTCTGTTCCTACTGTGGTATCTCTCGTCTCTCGCCACGGTCGTTCTCTGACGTTCGACCGAATGGTTCGAGGTATTTCATTAAAATTTTCGTTCTCAATGTGTTTAAAATTTGTGTTTTTTTCATAGATATTTGTCGATTTCGACCCTTGGTTTCATTAGCGATGACGCTATAGAATTCACATACATTTTTTCCATTGACTCGCGAGATCCGAATTTTAACAAAATCGAGTTAATACGTGTTTGTTCATTGAAAAGTTCCTCGCATTGTCCACACAATCTTTTGTCCGTTGTGAAATAAAGCCCGCGTATGATATTTCTTTTTTCTTCCTTTTACACAAAACTGCGGTGAATGATAAAAATGAAAATTGCGAAATAGGAATATCGAAAATGTACGTAGCGCTCGAATATTTTGAGCTAATTTGCCTTATTATAATCAGATATTAATTATATAATTAATCTTCATTGCGAATTAAATTTGTTAATTTTATGAAGAATTTTGATAAATCCGATTCGTTCGATTTTCATGAATTATTAACGCGTTTAGTAATCTCGTCGAGGCGTCTCTCGAGCGGGTGACAACAAAAACTAAAAAAATAAGTCGAAAATGATGAGATAGACTTTCCTGGCGCCGTCGGAGCTTTTGTTCGTCTTCTCTTTCTCCGTCCTTTTCGTACTTAGACGCACCTTTCCCGCCTGCATACGTACATTATCCTCGCTTCCGTTCTTCTCTCGCGTTACACGCGTGTATATATGTGTTTTGTACCGCCGTGATGCATCTCGTCACTCGTGTACACGAAGTAGCCAAAGAGCAGTAGCGGTAGACAAGAAAAAAACGAAGAAAATAAAAGGAAACGACGAAAAAGGAAACGTGCGTGTACTCGAGTTGTACCGTGTTCTCGTCCACGAGAGAAAAGGAAAAAAGGAAAAAAAAGAAAAAAAATTCGAAGCAATGCGGGCTCTGTCTGTTTCTTCGTGTTCCCGAGACGAGAAGATATGATAAGTCGGATGATGATGGTGCACGCCTGTATACGCTTGTGCACAGTCATCTCGAGAGGCTTTACGATCGTTGAGGGAAAACTTGTTGCCGAGTAGATGCGCGTTTAAAAAAGTAAAGTACCCATATCGTATGTATATATATCATATTACACTGTATATATGTATATATATATATGTATATTTGTAGGGGGTAACGTACCGTCTCTCGCCTTTGTTGCTAAGTACACAAGAGAATAAAAATTGCGGAAAAACGTGACGAGATAGTTTGCGATCTTTGTTCGCGAACGAACAAAGATCGCTACGGTATGCAACGACGAATATTCGTGATGATAAGAATGATTGTTACAAATATGGACTCGATGCCATGAAATTCATGAGAGCAGTTCGTATTTCGAGATACATAATAAAATAATAGATTTTTGATAAGTTTTTCGAAACTCGATTATTCACGGTTGAATATTATTTTTGTTATTATTGCAAACTTTGATGTTAAATCATTGTTATCTTTATTTATTATTATTACAATATTATTATTATTATATTTGTTTATTGTAACTACGATATTATTATTATTATATTGAAGACAAGCTTTATTTTATTTCATCGATATTAATTTATTTTCTTTTTTTTCGTCGATTCGATGAAAACGTTTAATTAAACGAGATAAATGTCGATTTTTGTTTTTCTCTGTACGAAGGTAATTGAACTTACCGCGATACATATCGAGGGTTGTATTAAGTTCGTAATCGTGGTCAATTACGCATACACTCGGCGATGGGTTGGCGAGTGGAATTTATACCAGAGTTCAGTGAGACTTTTGCGCGAGAGTCCTGACCTCTCTCGCTAGCAAGGAAACCGATCGCACGTACGATCTTCTCGTTGCGGAGCGTGTACGTTAGAACAGAATTTATTGCAAATGGATTCGCTCGGCCTTTTGGTCTCATCGCCTTATTATCGTCGCGATGTGAATATACGCGAATTAATAACATAACCATAAATCTTGAAAAAAATTCTGTTATACCGCAACTCTTCGGTTTTTTTTATTCACTTTTAATCTTTTTTTAAAATTTAATCTCCACAAATAGGAAATTCGATCCAAAACTAAATATCTCGGGCGAAACGAACGACGATACGGTCGTTGACGTTTCTGTTTAATTTATCGACGATATTACTCGCTGTACCAAAATAAACCGAGTTCATGTCACTCGGTCCAAATTAGCACTCGGCAATCGGTTTTAAGCCGATTTTCCTGAATTTTCGGAAATATCGGAAAAATTATCGGAGATGCAAAAGCTCGTATAGATAGTTTCGTGCAGTGAATAGAGTTTCCCTGGTGGATCTTTGTAACGAAGTGACTTATGAGTGTGAATGAGGGGATTATATTGCGAAATTCCGTATGAAGAGACGAGCCAATGGGGTCGAGATTCCCTCTGCACTCAATCTGCCCATTTTGATGATAGTTGCTAATGAGTATCCGTGGGTTCGACATCATGGTCTCCACCCTATACGCATGTGAAAGGCCAAGCTCTCCTGCGGCGCGTCCCTGGTGTGTATAACGGGGCTTTCTATAACAAATCGTTCAATATTTTGTCATCGCGTTTCAAATCCATAACATTTTTTTACAACAAATCATTTGCTCGAATCCAGAGTCTCTAATTCATTTATCCCTCCTGCGACGCGATATATTTTTGAACTTATATTAAGAAATATTAATTTTATAAAATCTCCAAAATTCGTTATATTTTTCACGATAGAAAATAGTATTTTGAAAATTGCAGAAATCAAAATTTTAAAAACCATCAAACTTAAAAATCATCGCCATCCATGTTTCGTCGATTTTTAATACTTCTCAAAAATATTGTTAGATTTTATCCGATTTTTCTAAATTTTCGTATAGAAAATATGATTTTTTTTAGTAATAATAAAACAAATATATCTCCCATACCCAGTGTCCAAAAAATCCGAAATAAATCAGAGACTCTTTTTTCAAGCGGCTCTTTCGTGTAAAAAATTACCGTGCGAATCTGAAACATTGTCGCAAGGTCGTGATCTATTTGACATGGAATGTCCGCTATACGTGTATCTGTCCACTCACTTCTACCATTACTGTTATGGACTACCTGGAGTGCAACTATACATATATATAGTACTGGTTCATAACCAGGGTAGAAACAGTTTGACACACTGATACGTCCCTATACGGCACGACAGTGGTGGAACATCAGCCAGGCTCGAAACCAGCCTGATCCTAGCTCTTAGCCGTCAATTTCGTGACCCTTGATAATGGTCCCGCAGGCGGATAGCGATACTATACATGTTCTCTAGATGCGTTAAATGCGTCCTCTGTGCCAGTTAGTAACTCGCCTACATTATCAGGCCTAATAATCAAATATCCCAAGCTGACCGATGACTGACGAACGTTGCAACAACGCGTGACGTTCGAACGACGCCTCATCAACGTTTCTCCGTCGTTAGAAAATAATGATCCCTCGAATTCTCCGATTCGTGCGAATTTTTATTAATTGGATCGATCGTCAATGCGTTCAATTCGCATCGAAACAACAAAAATCCCTTCTTTTTCCTTTTAAAAATCGACGAAATATTTTTTATTTAATGAAACAAAATTTATCCATGATTAAAATTTCTCGAATTTTTATATCGATGGTTATATGTTTTTTTGTCTATTGGATTTATTTTTTTTGTATAAGATACAAAAAGTACGAAAAAAATTCGTATATTATTCACGATAATGTTTTTTCGTTTTCAATTTCAGAAACAACGCTAACAATGTTCCACCGCTGACAATGCCCTCGCAGAGAAAGGAGCCGCACGAGAACATCGCGAGAATCGCGAAACGTTATCTCGACGATAATATGCAACAGGCTTGGATCAACCCCCGTCTCATATCGATGGTGAGTAACGAACGAAAAATATTTACGCCGCGTGGGAACGTTAATCTTCTTTCGATCGGTTCAATGGCCACGTGCGCGTACTTAACTCCAGCTTTACAATTTACATGTATTTATTATTCCATAATTCGTACGTATATCGAACAATATCGTGAAAATATTCTGGAGCGCAAGGATTAAATACCAAAATATGCAACAAAATGTTGAACGAATGATTAAATCGACAGTGGGAATAAAAAAAGGAAAAAAAAAGAATTCAATCGCCGTACACGCGTAACGAGAAGAGCTTGCGAGCAAAGCTCTGGAGTGGCTGACGGGCGTATTCGTTACGAAATTATTACCAGGGGCGTTCGTTAATTCAACCTCGTTCCCTTTCTCCCACTTTGCTTTACCATTTTCGTTCGTTTCTTTATTTTTACGTCGTATTTCCGGAAATATTCCGGACGAAGGGTTGAAAAAAACGGTAAAACGAGGGAGAGGGACGAGGGATTGGACGTAACGTGTATTGAGAGTCCGAAGCCGAGTCTCGCGAAGACGAAGAAACGGGAGAAGGTACTTCTAGGTCGTTACACGATCGGAATACTAAAAATAAAGAAAAAAATGTTGCCGAGTGTCTCGTTAGCGTGAAAGAAGGCAACGTTTGCACACATCGTCGACCTTAGCCCGAGCTGGTTCGCGCTCGATCTTCGATATAGATTTGCCGACGCGTGGATAGGTGGCGCCTCTCTCGCGTTTCCGACACTAGGCGACACTCTCCTCTCGATTTTCGTTTTTATCGCCTCGTTTTTATTCACGCTAATTTATTTTCATTCATGCACTTCATTTTCATTTCTTTCAGAAATTTATGCCATTACGATTCGAAATGTTAATTATCATTAATTAAATCGATCGTATCGATCGTTTATTTAATCGCGTGACAGTGATAATCACACGCTAACAATTATTCTAATTCGATCGTCTCCCCGCTTCTCTAACTGGTAAATAGATAATGTAATTCGAAGCCAAACGGTGAAAAACATTCCAGGCCGAAAGGATCCACGAGTTTACGAGGGCTGTCGGATATTTTCACGCAATTGATAACGCGTCGAGGCAAGACCGTGAGGAAAGTTAATTAAGGAACGTCCGAAGCGAGATTCATTTCCCGACTCATCAGCCGTTTAATAACCCCGAAAGTTCCGACGATTAGGAAGGCATCGTGGGATGTATATAATGTGTATGGTATATAGCAAGTTATATCAGCAGTTTACTGTATATATTCTATACGTGTGTATAAATATATATGTATATACGTATGAGGTCATAGTGGTAAAAGCCCCTAGGAGATCTTGGCCCGCGAACCATATCCCGAGTGCGTCTTGGCACCAGCCTTCGTTCTAATAACAATAATAGTAATAAGAAGGGACGGGAGGGAGTTTTAATCAGGCGCCTTGGCTGTCTGACGTGATTAACTTGGGTCGAGAGGCGAGAACCTACCCCTCCTCCTCTGAAATACGGTTCAAGGGATGGATAACGTTAGAAACGAGAAGGACAGACACTGTCATTTCGGGTGTTTATCATATCATCGGCTCGAGGGGGTCTCGTTCCTCTTCTACGCCGTCGCTCCATCCCCTCCGACACTGGTTATAGAATAAGACGAGAAAGGAAGAGAAAGAGGGAAATGGGTAGATGGTTCGAGGAAGAGCTGGCGTTCATCCACGAATTTCTCTCCCGCGGAGTTTCAACTTTCAACGTAATGCGACGGATTTCTCGTTAAACCATCAGGCTCATCGGACGTGAAGTGACGCGGGGTTGGTAGGGGTTGGAATTTCCACTTCTGACTGTTTTTTTTTTGTTGTTTAAAGTCGAGATATTTTCCGCATAGATCCGATCCACGCCAAGTGTCTTGCGAGCTCGACAGCCTCGCGTTAGCGAAACGAGGGCTCAACTCACCCTTGGTTAAAGGGGGTGGTTTGCACGAAAAAGGGGCTAATACGAAGATTAATCCATTTTTAACCCCGATTCCAAGTAGATGACCTTTTTGCGGTAGGTGATCTTTTTTATTGTCATCGTGGATCAACGTTCACCCCTGATTAGTTTGCATCCTTCTCGAAACAAGAAAATTATTTTAAAAAAACTAGGTTTTACTGTTTTGCTAATTCTGTAATTTTTAATCAATAGAAACTACTTTTTTAAAGCCAGTTATCTTCACAATGCTTCGGTCATTGCATCACCTTAGGAACTTTGGTCCGATGATCCGTTATATAGTTAATTAATCGCACGAGCTATATTCATATTTCACGAGATTCGTCGTAGCAAGACAAGCTTTAACCACGCCGTCCACTGTCTGGCGTATCCAATTTACTCGGATAATATCCCCAAGCTTATTTTGGTAACGCGAGGAGAGATTCGCAACGGGAGCGATAACGTCGCAACTGCGAATGGCACTTAAATATGTATACGGTGTATGCGCGAATGCGTACGAGACCGCGACACTAACGCCCCCCGTTCGCCAACTATCGCGGCCATTTTGTCTAGTCTCGTGTCCTCGCTCGCGACGCTCCCATTTTGCGCGATTCTCGACTATCACCAGACACTCCCGGGCTGTAATTGCGTCTCGTGGCAATGGTACGTTAAACGAACCGGTGGAAATTTTGTGTTTATCAAATTGACTCGGCTCGTTTGCTTTCTCGTATCGCGCGTCGACGCTGCGATCGCCCGTTGAATTTCTCGTAACATTTCCGAATTATGATATTCTCATGATTTCGGCGAATGCCGCCATTTTTATCGTGGTTTCAAATCGTTGGTTTCCTGTCGGAAATTTGGTTTATCAATCTTGATAACGGATATCGAACGACAAAATAAATGAGGAAGAAGCGAGACGGTTTTCCCAAGGTTGAAAGCAAATCGGATAGTCAGAGGGATGAACGACCAGGGCTTCTTTCGAGGCGATCCTCCGGGGTACGGAGCAAAACGGAGACCGGGGCGTCTCCTCGGATGGCTTAATATTCGTCCTTTTGTTCGATTCATTAGCGCCTCGCACAAAAGTGGCTTAAAATAATTGAGTCTACCGTGAATAATAATGGGCCTATTCTGATATTCCATTGTTTTTCGAACGCCTTGGACTCGTGATTCTCCGCTGTCTCGCTTCGCATTATCCGTTGACTGCTTATAATCTCATTGTTCCGTTAGCCCGCGTCTATCTTTTGTTTGTATTGAAGTTTTTGTTTTTTTTACTTCTTCTTCTTCTTCTTCTTCTTCTTCTTCTTTCCCTTGAAAAGGCGGAAAGAGCGTTTCGGCAGCAAGGTCCCAATATTTCAGTGACATTGGAAGACGAACAATGAATGTCACTCAATGTCACCGAATTTCAATCTTTTTTCAAGGGTGAAATCTTTTTGATTGATACGTTTCGATCTTTTCTCGCGGTAAATTGATTATTTATTCAAAAAAACAAACTCGTATAATAAACGACAGCTACTGTTCCTTTTTTCTCCCGTAAATCTCTTTCATCCCTCAAAAAAAAAAACAAAAAAATCTTTTTATCCTTTTTTATCCCCTTGACCTTCGCATTTCTCATTTCACGCCTCGACCGACGAAATATCGCGCGAGCTCGTATACTTGTCCTAATGGAATTTTTAAGGCCCGGGCATTTAATTTCACGACGAAAATGAAGACAAAAGCTGCTCTTTTTTAATTATCGCATTTTACCCCCTCGACCCCATGTGCCCCTTGATGCCATCACGAGACTCCTCGCGCGACCCTTGTATTATCATACCCCAACCCCCTCTCTCGCTCTTTCTTTTTCCACAGACTCTTGTCATCTCGAGACTAGCAGCCCTCGTGTCTCCGTTCTTCTTTCGTACAAATTCGAATCCACAAATTAAATAAACCATTCATAAATTCTCAGGGATGAATCTACCCCCACCCCTATGCAAAAAAAACCGCGTCTTCTTTTTGTTTCGCATTTTGATTCTGATAAAGCTCGGACCGTTTTTTTATCTTTATTCTCTGGTCTTATGGTCGTTCGTAAGTTTTGTTCGTTCCACGCAGTTTTTCCTTCCATATTGTGCAAACGCTCAACAACGGTAACAACCGACAAAAATATTATATACACAGTGCCTCTTGTTCCTTTATTTTCCTTTTTGACTCCCCTGCATAGAGAATCCTCTTTCGGTCCTTTCGCTCTTAATATCTTCATTCCGGGCTCTTGGCCCACCGACGGTTCGCCTCTCTCTTGGCCCACGCTTATGCCCCACCGTAATATCCTTCGGTGCTTCCCTTTCTTCTCTCGTTCTACCATAAACCACGAAGTTTATGGTAAATTGGGCAAGGAATTTTTTCTTGCTCTTGCTTCTTTCTCTATGGTCTGGCTTTCACCCTTCATCCCACCCCCACCTCCCTTGCACGACCCTTATTCCATCTTATCCACAAGGTCCATCCCGGAGCCATCTGATTCTCGCGGAATAGTTGGGTACTAAAAATTCTCCCGGTGTTAACTCCCCCCGGCTAAATAAAACCTCGGTTTTCTTACGAACTTTCGTACGCGTACAATTTTTCAACTATTTACTTCCGGCTGTTCTTTTATTTTTCACTGTTAGCTCGCTAATTCCTCGAATTAGCCGCGAAATTTTGATTACTCGATGTTTAGAGGATGTTTTGTCTGATTTAACTCCCCCCGGCTAAATAAAACCTCGGTTTTCTTACGAACTTTCGTACGTGTACAATTTTTCAACTATTTACTTCCGGCTGTTCTTTTATTTTTCACTGTTAACTCGCTAATTCCTCGAATTAGCCGCGGAATTTTTATCACTCGATATTTAGAGGATGTTTTGTCTGATTTATTTAAAGCTTAACTTTTCTATGCTTCGATTAGTTTAACGCATTGTTCGTTTAACGTATAAAAAAACGACTTTATTCGTTTTTTACTTCGCATCGCAATTCGAGGCGAATTTTCATTTTTCTTTTTTTTGGTTAATCTTTATAAAAAAACTATGGGCTCGCATCGAGTGTCCTCGAATGATTAATTCCCGAGAAATCCGGGAGGGTTGCCTAATTCGGTTTGAGTGCGGATGTATGGAAGCGGAGAGGCTGAAAGTTGACTTTCGATACGCGGTCACAGCTATAATTCTGATGGCAGGGCGGTGGTGGTCTTGTGTCACGGCCCCTCGTCATCAACCCCTCGATGAACGGGGGATGAAAGAGAACCGAGTTCTTGGGAACACACTCGTTCGCTCTCTCGCACTCTCCTCGGTAATTCCAGAGAGGTTTAAAATCAATCAAGACCCTCTTTCCTTCTGGGGCTACCCTCGCGATCGTCACGTGGTCTATAACCCCCCGTACGCGTCAATTTATCTCAAACTTGGGGATGGAGCTTATGCACTTCGTATATTCACATAATGCTCGGACGAATATTGTGTTATCATTAGATTTTAATAATATTCCGATGATAATAATAATAATAATAATATTAGAAGTAAAAAAATAATTATTAACATTATTAATAATGTGACGAAAATATTGTATTTATTCGTTTTTAATTATAAAAATTGACGACTAATTAAAATTATACTAACGACTTGTTTTTTCAAGTTGAAGATAATTTGTTTTATTAACGTTAATGAATAATTATTGAATTTGCGAAGATTTTATTTTTTTCGTGCTTGAACGTCGACTAATGTATTTTGAGAGTTATGCTTTCCGAGTTGGAAATGCGAATTTACGACCTCCGGTCGAACGAACGTAACGGAAATCACGAGAGCAATTTTTCTCGTCCCTCCTGAAAAATAATGTGACCCATTGAACCCTCCGCCGCGACGTTCGCGGAAAGGGGAGTCGGACTGCTTTTTGTCACCGGGTTTCCTTTTTTGAGTCACCGAAAAAGACACTCGTGGCACACTCGAACCTGTCTCCTAGCCTCGTACTCGACTTTCACACGTCCTGCCTGACTGACTGTACGCGCTTTGAAACTTTTCACCGCCCTTAAAAAAAAAAAAAAAAAAAAAAAGCGAGAGAGTTTCGGGTCATTTGGCAAAGTGCTACTTTGTGTCGCATAAAAATAAAAAGTTTCGACGTCTCTCGTCGAATCTGGCCGGTGCCTCGCTCGACGAAGTTATTTCCCTGTCAGCTTTTCTTCTCGACTCCTTTTTTTCTTCTCCCTTCGAAGCTCGCAGCTCGCTAGATTTCCAGTTGATAAATTTTGAGTCGATGAGAGGGGCGAGTATATATTCTTATTATTTAAATAAAACAATCGCATCGAATATAAATATTTATTTTCCACTAAGACATTCCTATTTTTTGAAATTTATTTTATTCTCAGACATCGTCACTTATTGCTCGAAAGGACCAAACAAGTCGATCGATACGATTGATTGAATTTATACAAACTCGACAGATCCCTCGAAAAAGCTTGTTTCTGGAAAGCTACGATACAATTTCTAGATGACATTCTTAATAGGATTATGTCAATGTCACTACAAGGTTGAATATATTCTCGATGAATTTTAAATTAAAGAATATATCGTATCAATTAAAATGGAATTGTACAATGAGTTACGCGGCTGATATTAAGCTGGACGAAACGATCCTTTTGACTCGGGGTAGTTCTCTCTCGTTTAAGCTCCGAGACGGATTATTATATTTTCTTTTGAGCGAAGAAGCAATTAATTAGCGAAGGTTTCACGATCGAGTCGTCAATGGCCCAAAGTCCCTCGAAACGCAAAGCACATATACATTCTTGCACACCAAGGAGCTCGAGAATTTCACATAATTGCATAACATTGATATATATACGTGTGTTATGAAATTTCGTGTAAATTCTCGAGCGTATATATGACAAATCAAACGAGACGTAAATTAATCCACCGGACACGAACAGACCGTCGACGTGATCTCGCGTCGACATTTTCCCGTGGCCACACGGTGCGTGTCGTTATATTCTCGCTTTATGACGAGGGTCGTAGAGCGTCTCGCGACTAGATTTCCATGGGGGTCGTCTCGGCCACCAAGATTTATACGAAACCGAGATTTATGACTCGACTTCCCAACTGAAATTCTCCACGGAATATCATTATATCCGGATTTGTGACATATTAGTTGGAATGTGGTAGAAGTGAAAACGTGACCGGTCGAAGAATCTTCATCTTCGCCTCTCTCACTTTTTACATATTTCTATTCTTTTGTATAAAGCAATACAAATTGTTATAAATTAAGCAATTTTATTTTAAATTATTAATAATCGTTAATTATATTATTTATTATTTTTTATAAATTACACAATTTTTACAAAATTATTAATAATCGTTAATTATATTATTTTATTTTTTATTTTTTTTATTTATTCTCGTCCCAACGAGCGAGATATACGTATAGAATCTCGAATGTTAGCCAGCGTTTACGATCCGATCCGAGACGCTCGCGCATCGTGACTTATCGTTAAAAGTTAAAAAACAAAACAAAAAAATAACGCGAAAGCACGAAATATGAGAAAGTACGCGTCGGCGGAAGGGCTCGAAAGTATATATGTGTTACGCTTGGGTGGGGTGGAAAATAGGCGAAGGGGTGGCTCGGGGGCGCGAATGGAAATTCATGCCACAGAACACGTTATATACCTATATATATATATATATAAACGTGAACGAAGATCGTCCACACCGTCAGACAAAGAATAAATTATCGTCCCGGTACGCGCCAGTCGCTACATCATCCAACCAGGGAAAAGAAATATGACGTGACTTCCTGGGAATACGAAACGTGTCCTTCTCTCTTTCTCTCTCTTTAACCCCCCGCTCTTATTTTTCTCGCGCACACTCTCTGTACTTCGTCTTGCCGCTTCGCACTCATGTATATATATATACGATCATTATGGTTTTCCCGGACTGTCTTTTATAGGTATACAGTGGACGAGAAACAGGTCGACATTCGACGACAAAGGGCTGATTGATTGCTCGCACCGAGAGCGTCGAGAAAAGCTCGCGACGTCAGTCGTCGAGTCTCGGTAGAAAAGTTTCGGTACTGAAATCAATTTTTTTTTCTTCTTCTTTTAGCCATTCGTAAGAATCGTTCTTTTTTTCTTCTCTTGGTACGGACCTTTCGTTTCCTGATTAATTGGGAAGACTGATGCTAGGGGAAATAACGGAATTTAAATGAATATTTTTCGATTACGAAAAAAATCTGTAGAAATAATCAATTTTTTTCATTTATTTATATATTAATCGATTAAATTGATAATAATTGATAAACGTGATTACAATTAATTGCTGTAATGATGTTGATGTTATATATAGGTACGTATAATAGTTGGCTGTTTCAGCCATCGTGATCTTCTTGCCCCGACGATTTATTCGCCATTTCCTCCTCAACTCTCGTCTCTCCACTCTCATCACTTTTTATATCCTTCTATCGTCGATTTCCTAACGTAGTTAACGGTTTCCCACACAGCGGGGATGGCTTTGTGGCTCTTTTTCCACTCTCCCCATCGTCTTTCCTTTTTTTTCACGGTCTCTTCTCCCACAAATACCCACCCCTACTGCCTCTCTCTCTCTCTCTCTTTTTCTCTCTTTCTCTCTCTCTCTCTCTCTCTCTCTCTCTCTCTCTCTCTCTTTTTCTCTCTTTCTCTCTCTCTCTCCGTCTCTTTCTCTCTGTCGTTTACTGACTACTGTCCGCATGTGGTTCGGAGTCGCGAATTCGTGGGGTGGAAAGATACGTAAGTCGGATATATATCCGGCAAGTAGTGGGCAGCAACGTAAATACTCTTTGGGATTTTCTCGAGTGAGGCGAGTTACGGTTACCAAAGGAGAAAGAAAGCGAGCGAGAAAAAGAGAAAAAATGAAGAAAGAGAAAAAGCTGGCCACGAGAGTAGAAAAAGATGGAGATAGGGAGAGAAGAGAAAGAAGGGAAAGAATGAAGAAGCTGCAACGCCGAAGGAGCGAGGGAGAGAATTTACGCCCACTTTATTTCTCATCAGACGAACGTTGCTAGAGAAGAATGTAGCTTGTCTCGAAAATTCTCTCTCTCGCTCCCTCTCTCTCTCTCTCTCTCTGGATTTTTCTCGACAAGGGTGGAATTTCGTAGCGAGAATCGTACATGTATATATACAGTCGTGTTTAAGGGTATATATATATCAAGGGGGAGGGATGTATTCGTGAACGTTCGACTTGCTTTTCCCCCGCATCGTTGACTCACGAGCACGACGAAACGGCGCTGCCCTTTCGTAAATTACGACAGTGTGTCGGACGTCCCGGGGTCGAATCCGCCCTCTACTATCTCTATACGCTCGTCACTGGATTCCGGTCTTCGCTAAACACGCCACGATAAAACTTAAGTATCCTTATCACTGCCTTTCCACGAACAAGATATATATCTCCCTCGGTGTGCCGTTTCGTCGACACATCGTCCAATTTGCAAGATCGATTCATCCCCTCCCGAACACCACCACCAGGAGACGTTCCCTTTTCTCGTTCGTTGTTATTTTTATGAATCTCGATTCCGGCTACCGCGCGATCGACATTCTTTCCTTGCCCGAATTTTGTAATATGTTCGAGTAAAATTCGTCAAAATTTAAATATCGAATTTAATAAAAATATATTAAAAATACAAAATTGAATTAAATAATTTTTAAGCGTTCGAGAAATTTCAATAGTTAATTTCTTTCCAATTTTATTATTGGTGATAATTTGTATATTTTGTTGGAAGATAATTTTGGAATTCTCTCCTTTCACTTCTAACTTGGTCTATGGTTGAAGATATTCCCCTTTGTCATCCGTGGTTATTTTCATGAATCTCGATTCCGGCTATCCCTCGATCGATATTCTTCCCTCGTACCAATTTTGTAAAACATTCTAATCAAATTCGTCAAAATTGAAATATCAAAATTAACAAAAATTAATACAAATACAAAATTGAATAAAACAATTTTCAAGCCCTCGACAATTTCCAATAATTCATTTCTTTCCCGACATAATTATCGATCTATCGAACAATTATATTAGTAATAATTCCATTAACATTCGTTATAAATTTGATTATTTAGTTGACACATAATTAAAAAATTTCTTCGTTCCACTTAAAAGTTTGTCCATCACTAAATTCGTAAGTTTCGAGTTAATTATCTTCGCCTCGAGATGTCGTGCAGCCGCGAGAAAACCAGTGCGCGCTAATCAATATAACGTAACGATGTTGACTCCTCGTGGAGCCCCCCGAAAACCGCAGTACGTCACAAATTCCTCGAACAATGGCGCGGAGTTTGCTCGTTGGGCCGAGACGTTGGAATTAACTGGGAGGTCATCAGGGCTTTCTCGTTGACTTAACCGGGAGAAGGAACGTTTCTCCTCCTTCGTAGAGGTCCCTAGTCTCGCCGCGTTGATCGCGGTTCGCACCCCCCACCCCACCTCCCATTCCTTATATAAATCATACTTCCCTTGCGGTCGGTTGAACTCTCTCGCCTAGAGAAATTTCTACGTCGCCATGTTTGCTTGTGTCCGCATTCGACTGCGAAGAGTGAAATAATCGTACTCCTTGTCACCAAACTTTCTTCCCCCTTATAACGATCGTTTTCTTCTTTTTCCGCTCTCTCTCTGTCTTCGTGTCTATCGAACTACCCCGTGTCAGCCCCCAAATCGTTCGAACAAATAATCATCGACTCGTTCACAAAGTATCTCGACAGTCTCGGACTCTCTCGTCCTCCTCCATTCTCTCTACCTTTTTGTCCTTTCGCGACGACTTTCTCGAGAGCAATTCGACCCTCTCTCTCGAAAAAGAATCTTCTCTTTATTATATCCTTCGTACTTCCTTCACTCGCTTATGTCGTTATCGCGTGGTCGAAAATAACGATACGCGTAATTATCGAAATTCGATGTTCAATAAAATTCCAAAAATTCATGAAATTTTAACTTACGACCGAATAAACAAAACAACAAAATTTCTCTAAAAAAAGAAAAATCTCGTTTCGCATCTCGCAATTGGGAATTTTAAATAGAAATCCGAGGTGACCACAGTTTCACACGAGCCTGCGGTAAACATTCGTCCTTTTTCCGCAGTTTCGATGGTTTTCCGAAAGCTCGAATCGCAATTTTCATCCCCTAAGGAATTTTACCCCGGATAATGCCCCAGAGGAATTCCAAATTGACCCGTCTCATTTTATCCGGTCGGAGAAGCTTACGGAAAATTCTGAAAACGACACGAGAGATCGGCCCATAACCGAGTGAATTTTTTCGTCCGTAAAATCGCGCGACAAAATTCCTTCCGTTTACCATCGGAGTTATGTATATATCGGAAACGGGGTTATTAACTCCGCGCCCTTTCCTCGCTCGCCTTCCTTCATTCCCCGGCTATCCCGACGAGTTTTCCCGATGTATAACGGTTTTTTTTTATTATTTTTTTATTTTTTATTTTTTTGTTTTTTTTTTACATTCGATTTTTGTTTTTTCTTTCGAATACCTTCGGCAGCAACGATCCGGCGGTTGGTCCCGGAACTTTGCCGCGATATTTCCGATATTTCGCGTCGAGGCTGGTCTCGTCAGCTTCGCGCTAGTCAAACCCACCGTGACAACGCGGTACCCGCGAGGCGCGTATGAATAATTTTTAGCCGACGCTTAAAGCTCCCTCCGGCGCGAGCGGTGAGTATGGTTAAACACTGGCGAATCGATAGACGAAATTGAATATTCTCGTTAAGAAAACATGTCCAACCTATATAGTGAGTAGGAGAAGGGGGGGGGGGGGGGGGGGGGTAACAACGCTGTATTTTACCGCGATGAATCTCGTACTCGCGTTTCAACGGCGATCGAAAAATTCATCGAGAAAGCTGCGAAACATCGCACGAACAAAAAAAAACAACAACAGCACGATAATATTTTATTCGTAACGAAATATACGGTAATTAGAGAAAAAATGTAATGAAAAATTTGTATTTATGATTGATTGTTTCATTAGCAGTAAATACAAATAAATAAATTAGCAGTAAATATAAATAGACGTATAAACGATTGATAGGGAATGAATAAATTAGAGTCGAGATATTCGTGTATTATTTAGTCAGAATTTTGTTTTTTTTATCGTCGATTCTTCGAATCCATAATTGAGCACGAATTCCCATAGTTCACCCTCTTCTTCGATCATCGAGTATCACGTGGCTCTGATCGAAAAGTTAGCGGATGCCCAATCGAGGAAGATGAGTCCCCGGGAATTAAATCACTGGCAACGGCACGCAACGAAGAGGGTGAAGAGAAAGAGAGAGAGAGAGAGAGAGAGGGTTTGTGTTCGTGTGGAAATAGCATCGTGTATATATATATATATATAAATACATGTTACGTGTTTGCTATATTCTCGTGATCGTTCCGCTTGATGTGCATCGTTGAGTTCGTTGCGGCGTTTGTTTCTCGGGCCATTAGGCGGTATTTGAGAGGGACTTCCGCCGCAGGGAGCTGCGAGGGTCGTCCTCGTTCCCTACGGTCGTAAGAGGCAAAGAGAGAGAGAGAGAGAAACGGAGAAAGAGAGCAAGAGAGAAGGACGAAGGAAATTCTCGTGAATTTACCGATCTACGAAGATCCATCGCCGGGGATTCACACGTTCGTACAAAACGTTTCAGTTCCGAAGAATTCCCCTTTGTCTTTCGTTACAAAGGACTCCCTCGATTAATTCCATACATTTCGTCCTCGAAGATCAAACGTACAAAAAAATCCCCTCGCGACAAATGATTTTTTACATTTTTTATCAGTTATTTAATTGATCGTTGATTATTCTCAGATTTTTTTCATAATAAATTGAAAAACAAACGTTTTAGTTAATTTTTCTTAAAGTCATAAATTCCATTTTTTTAATGTTTCTTTGTCTCCGGCTTTCTCACTTCCAAACATTCTCTCACATTTATATCACGCATCTCGACAAATCTATGAAAACAAAACGAAACAAAAAACACAAAAAACAAAAACAAAATATATCTACGAGATAATAGGACGAGCCTTTGAATTACAACGGTAACAGTTCGTGTCCCGGCTGGGTGGACCCTCGATGTAATTTTCAGTACAAACTCCACCGGTTTTTCCCCAACTCGCCACGCAATCCCAGGCTTTCTCGCCTTTTGCAATGGGAGCAGTGCCTCGTTATAAGAAGTTTTCCGTTATTCGTAGCGGCAGCAGCAGCGACGTCTCTGCGTTTCGTTGAGAAAAGGAAACACGAGACGTATCCTGATGTAGAAAAAAAAAAACAATATATATATATGTACATTTTGCACGCCTCCGTTATGCTTCTCGGGTCACGCGTGTTAGCCGAGCATAATGCAGAGAGATAAAGCTGCCGCTGCTGCTCTCCGTCCTATCTCACTCGTTCGTGCAGCATACTTATTTCTTTTTTTGTTTTTTTTTTCTCACATTTTTTTTTATTCAACTTTTTCTTGCGCATTTTTCCCCACTCGAGTTCCAGCGTGTGTCGAGGGGGTAGGTCTCGCAAGGAAAAAAGTGTCTCGCGAGTCTGAAATGAAAGACTTCGCTACCCGGTGTCGAATGCACATTCCCCGCTCTGCCCCCCCCCCTCCTCCTGCTCTACCTACTCCTTCAGCTTCATACGTTGCAGTTTTTCTGTATTCGGGTGGTTCGTCGGGCGGAAGAAAAATTCACCGAGATTGTACGCTTGGCATCGTCTTCATAGAGTGCAAAAAGAAATATGTTGTTGGAGAAACAAGCAAGAAGAAGAACAGGGAGAGGGAGAGGGGAAGAGAGAGAGAGACAGCGTCAGGATGCGTTTCGTGCTAAGTACGTTTCGACGTCGTTAGTTGGATAGTGGAAAGTTACTTGTTTTGTTTTTATCATTAGGCAACTTGTTGAATAAATTATTGAACGAAGAAAGTTTCGAGGTTCGTGTGAATAATTGCATTGTTGTCATTTTTAAAAATTTCGATATCAACGTGTTTTGTATTTGTTATTTAATTATATTTTGCCTCGCCTATTTTTCATCCCCAACGTTTTTACGCTCAAATTGATTGAGATTCTGTAGGTTCGCAGGTCGAAAACAGAAAAAATCGCAAACGCAAGGTAATTCGAATGATTAATTATCGTTCCAATTAACATTTTAATTATCGAAGCCGTATTGCTCTGTTTACGATTTTTCTTCTCGTCGAAAACAAGATTTCCTCGGAAATTGCGAGCCATCGAGGAGGTTCCGGAGATGATTTTTCGTAGTCGTGAAATAGAGCGGAAGGAAGTTTAAAAAATAAGTCTCGGAAGCAAGGTGAAAAGAATGCGAGGGTTTCGCAACTGTAGGGAGGAAAAAAGGGGCGAGGATGACTGTCGGAAGATATGACTCTTGGAGAAAAGCGAAGTATAGAATGAAAGAGAGAGGGAGACTTACTACTCGTTAAAATACAATTAAAGTTCCGGCTTGCCGAACGTCTCGCGGCTCAACTGATTTATGGATGGTAAAAATATATAGTGTAAAAAAGAAGGGGTAGGGGGTTGACGGCAAGGTGGGGGTTGGGGGTATAATGGATTCGTTACTCAGTTAATAGTTTCTCCATTGCAATTTAATATATTCCTTCGATCAACGAATATTCCCTTTCTCATCCATGACAATGCCTTGAAGAACAATTTCATGAAAAACAAAACAAAAATGATCGACAACTTTCACCATCGTTTTTCTTACATATTTATTTATTTATTGATATTTTTCATTATATATATTTAAAAAAAGTGATATAATCACACCAATCGAATAATAAGAATTCAATTCAGAATCGTCTCGGGGAAATAAAGCGTCGACGTAAGAAATTCAACCGGTAAGTAAATTGGGGAGATTTCTTTTATGGATTTTTCGCACCACCGAGCCCTTTCATCTCTACCCATCTATTATACACCTCGTCGCAGTTTCTCTCTCTCTCTCTCTCTCTCTCTCTTTCTCTCTTTCCCGTTACGCCCGACGAATAAAACGATTTTAGCTCTTCAATTATAAATAAACGAAATAGTTTTTGTTGCATTTCTAGCCGAGTGCGAGAACGTGGAGTTAGAGGGGCGAGAGACGGAACCGAAACAAAGAGAAAAAAATTCTTTCGCAAAGTAAGGGGATACACTTCGAATCGTTTGATCACACCGTTCCTCTCACACTGCAGTTTAATAATCTACGCACACACGTGTACATATATATATATATAGATATAGATATAGATATAGATATAAATCTTATCCTTCAATATTCGACTCATTCTGCTCTCATTTTCCCTAACCCCTTTCCATATTCTCTAAAGTCACCCCTCTTTCACTCTCTCTCTCTCTCTCTCTCTCTCTCTCTCTCTCTCTCTCTATAAGAACGAACAGTCTGGCAGTACGGATACTCCGCATGGATATTCCCGCCGTTAAAGGTGGCGAGGTTTTAATTACAATGCAATTTTCTTTTGCGGTGCAGGCGCGGGAGGGCGCGCTTGCACCCCCTTTGAAATGCTGTTAGGTGAGCGTGTCTTTATCTTTCTCCACTCGAATACACGAAGCAATCGGGGTTCTCGAGGCACCGACGTCGTCCTCTCGATTCTACCAGCACCCCTGTTATAGACCGTTGCCTTCGCCATCCCTTTTTCTCTTGCAAACCCCCACCTATATTCTCATCCCCCTGGTCCCGACGTCGTTTTGATCCGTGAAGATTAAAGGGCCCTGCGCACGCGTCGACTCTCCAATCCTAAGCCCCCCCCCCCCCCACACGTCGAGTACCGCCAACTTTTGCGTACAAGTGCGTAAATATCCCGAAGCAAATGCTACGCAGCGACTATATATATATATATATATATATATATATATTGCTGTGTCCGGAGGCAAGAGAGACTGGCAAGGAATGGGCAGGAGTATCGCAAGTTCAAGTCAATATATATGTGTGTGTGTGTGTGTACGATAGTGAGTCTCTTCGCGCTTTTCGATCGTTCCATCTTCACCCTTTCTTGTCTTTAGGGACAATGTGACGAGCGAGCCAAGTCTCTCGCGAGCGAAACGCCTAAGTATACTGAAACAAAAGACGTCTTCTCATATCCGTTTGGCGTTGCCAGAATTGCGAAATTTTCATCGTAGTTTTGGAACTCGTTTGATTATTTTGCAAACGTGGGTGTGTATTTTTCATTTGTGGTCAAAAGGACGATTTTCTTTTTCGTTCGGTTGGAAAGTTAAATGGAAATTAGGAGGATTATTTTACGTTTAGTTTTTATTTCAACGGTAAAAATGGAGGTAAACGTGGCTTGCGTGATTCTGAATCGCTGTAGGAAATCGACGACGATAAATTCACGGAAAAGTCGAGAGTCACTGTCAGCACTGCATGAAATGGACGATAAAAGCCAGAGATCCTTTTTCCGGTTGGACCACGAGTTTGTTCGGGCTATTTGTGAAGGATTCGAGCAAGAACTATAATGGATTATCTTGTGGTGTGCTGAGAGAGAGAGAGAGAGAGAGAGAGAGATCTACGGAAGTGGGATGATCGGTAATCGAATACTGGTTAGGGCTTAAATCCATCAAGTTTCGGTCCTTCTCTTCTCCATCCCTCGTTCTAGTCCTGTTCTCCATCTCCATTTTCCCATCCTTTCACGATCTCGCTCTCCTTCGCTTAGAATTTTTTGCCAAATTTCTCTCATGCGCCACGGAGAGAAACTGATACGGAAGGAGGCGATGCGCCTGTAAAAAGTCGACGAAGAGGATGAGTGAACAGATGTGGGGTGGGTATGCAGGGCGTGGAAGAAGGGTAGAGTTGGCTTCGATAGAAGCAAAAGTAAGAAACGCGATAACCGACACTCGGCTATAGGAACGAAGATCGCCGCTCGGACTTCACAGTTCTTTTTATTATTTCTCTCTCCTACCCTCTCTTTCTCTATCTCTCTCTCTCTCTTTTTCTCAACCAAACCCATTCTTGTTCGAGTCTAATACCTACTTTAGTCGAGCAAAAACTTTTGCTCACTTTACTACGGGACGTCATTGCGAGGACGAACGGAACGATCGGTCACGAGCGAGAGTTTCCTCGTTTTGTTCCGAAGCCCACCACTGTAGAGTCAAGATGGGGGGGCAGAGGGTGGCGGGGGGTAATTTCTTGCCCCGATTCAAGCATCGTGAGTACGCGGTATACCCGATAAATCATGTGCCCGGGTGATCTCAGCGTTAGGGGGTTCGTTCGTGATTCGACGAAACGACTTCTTTTTCACCCCTCTCACAGCAATCGTACCGCTAGGCAAAACTTACCCTCCCCATTCTGTTCTTTCAACGTAGGGCAACGTTACGAACGCACCCCGAGTATAATTTACGACTCGTATTTCTGAAAAATATAGCACTCGATCGTCATAATCGCAATCGCAAAGTGCGTTTCAACCCCATCCCCCTGTCAACATTTTGTTTCCTTCGTAGGGGATGTTTCATTGGAAGAAAAACCAAAAAAATTCCCCGATATTGGACCAAAACAAAATTTGGCAAGTTTTTATTGCATTCGACACTTTTGTAAACATTCAGTCGTTTAAAAAAGTTTCGCGAGGGTGTTGCCGGCATTTGCGTAACAAAAACAAAACAAAAAATAGTAACGATGATACGCCAACTGGGACAATTTCGATGCGATTTTTCATCGGAATTTGACCGACCAAAAGTTGACGCGTCGCAGCACCCTCAATCCTCCACCCCGTTTTTTTTACAACCCTGCAGACGAAAAGTTATGTTTTTTTTTCTGTCGCCAGTGTGTAAACGCACCGAGCCGTTGGGAAATATAATAACGGGGTTGATATTGAAAGAGAGCGATGTCGACGTCCATCAGTAAAAGCGCGTAGGAGAGGGAGGTGTGTGAAAAATAGCGACAATGCCATTCGTCATTGAAATCGTGCCACGCAGGGGCCTGCGCTCAATTTTCCTTTTTTCTGGTTTTCAATTCTCCCGGCTGTCCTATCTGTGCAACGAGCGAGAGAGAGAGAGAGGGAAAGACCGGAGAACAAATCCCACGTGTGTCGGGACTCGAGAGCGCGAGAGTCACAGACGGGACCGAGGCGTGGAAAATGGCCGGGGTGCGCGCGCGCGCGGGGGTTGTGACAGTGGGAGAGCGCGAGGGTACGTAATCGTGCACCAGGTGTCTCAGTGACGTTTCCTAACGAAGGCCAAGCCCAACGAAAGCTATTTCACCCATCTTTCTCTCGTCTCGTCGTGTACGGTTCCACGTCGTACACGAGAGAGAGAGAGAGGGAGAGAGAGAGAGAGAGAGGGCTAGAGGGAGACGTTCGTCGACCCCTGTTACAACCTCCTCCTCGACATCGTTTTCTTCGGTATGTACCATCCACGAGGCTCTCGTCTCTCGTGTCTCTTCACGGGTTGGCACGCGAGAAAATCTCTTAACGAGCATTGAGCAACTTTGACGTTTTGTGAGCGTGTAGAAGGAGGACTCGGCTCGTATTTTTTTTCCTCGCCTCCTCGTCGTCTTCTTGCTTGTTAGATTGTTTGCTTTTCCTCGTCGGCCGCGAAGAAAGAGGAGTCAGGGATGAAGGGATGAGCCGTGGTATGGGGGGGGGGGGGGGGTTCGAGAAGGCGGAGTTGAAACGAAAGTGGAAGGTCCGTAACGAAAAGCCCTAACCCCTTGGAAAAAAGTAGATGGCGAACAAAAAAAAGAAAGCAACGTTGACTTTTCGAATTATTCAGGAGGCCACCGAGAAATTCTGATCCCCCCCTCGTTAGCGTTCGATCGTTTTCCACTTCTTGAGAAAACAAAAAACAAAATCCCAGTTTCTTACACGCTTCAAACATTGTTTGTTGTATTTCTTTACACGTTTCTCTTGGCGAGATATCGTATGTACTCGAGGGAGACGATATCGCGAGTGGATTCGTGTCGCCTCTCTCCCGGTGAAACATCAAGAGATAACGCTGATCGTAAAATCTTGTATCCTTTATACAGGCGTTTTTGTTCACGCTTCTGGACGGTGAACAAAAATACGAAACTAAAAGTGTGAGAAGCTTTTTATTATCGCGTTATAAACACAAAACAGCACGGTTGACCAATAAAAGAAAAAAAAAATCCATTGGATGGGAAGGGATTCCGACTCTCGGCTAAAGGGAAGTTTTTCCTTGATGACAGTGAATTCACGAACCGGTAAATGGATGGGTTTTCTCTTTTGTTCATTTTCTTTTATCGGTGTGAATAAAACTGATGAACGTACGAGGTGCCAGCGACTTTTTTAAACAATTGTTCTCGCATGGCGTTACTAACGCATCCGCTCCTAATGCAATCGAATTCGAATAATGTGGAATACCGAGGATATCTACAACTGGGGTATTTATACCCTGGTGGTTTCGATCGACCTCGTTAGCTGGGTTACTTCTTGTGCCAGAGAAGTTTCGTAACCAGAGAGAGAGAGAGAGTGATAGAGAGAGAGAGAGAGAGAGACAGACAGAGAGTGAGAGACAGAGATTTCCAGGTCTGCTCTCCAGTGGTTCGCCTATGATTCATGACGCTACCATTTGGCTGATTAATATCGAAATATAGAACGGTTATGGATTCGAACGAGCGAACAAGTGACACAGCAAGAAAAGCTCTCAATATTCCGAAGCAACTGACACGTATTTCAATAAACCACGAACCCCTCATCCCTCAGGAACGTCATCAACCCCCTTCCTCCAGTGAGCTTGCAGGATGAATTTCGTTACTTCGAGAAATCAATCTCGTCTCGATTCGCGTTTTCTTTCGCCATAATTTATATTCCATCGCGTAATCTGGCTGAAAAGATTTTTAGCGAAGCTTTGCATCAGCATGAGTCTTACCGCGACGCTTCTGGTGGAACGAACCACGGAGTGGTATGGCCGGACCAGAAACAAAGCCTTCGACCAAACAAGACGACGGGTGGTGGAGAATCTGCTTGCCTGCCGAGTAGCGCCATTTGCCATTGAGATCCACAGCTGCCATTAGACAGGGTCGGGCTCAAATCCAACCCCCCCACCCCCAGCTCTCTCTCTCTCTCTCTGGCCACCCTTAACAGTGGAAGCATTTGCCCAACGGATTGTCGTCTTATCCATCGCTAGGAGCTTTCTCCTTTTCTCTCGGTTACGCCACTCTCCATCATCCTGGTTTTCTCATTCCGACGAGACGTCCTCCTCTCGGCAATGGCACCCGCTTCCTCCCTTTCTTTTTCCCCTCTGCCCCTCTCTCTCTTTGGCTCTCTCTTCTCTTGGGTGTCTCCAGTTTCAAGCTTGTTATTTCATCCTGTCGTTGCGAGATTCGCAAGTCTGTTGTCCAGTTACAACATGTGCTCCCTGGCGAGATCAACGTAGAATTTATCCAGTACGTTGGCTCTTGCTCATACCTTTCTCTTCCTCTCTCGCCCTTCCTGTCTCTGTTGCTTAATACTCTTGCACGGGATGTCCCAAAGGTTTTTCCACCCTGGCAGTTAGCTCGACCTCGTCCAAGATCAACAAATGCATGTCCGGGCTGGAGATAAGAGTTTCTTTCGGGAATCTGCCCAGGATAACGGAAAAAGGAGTTTTAGAAGGTTCGTGACCTTTGTTCGATGTTTTTTCCCCTTAACTCGTCCACACGTAGACAACACAAGCGTGGAACGAGCGCAAAGGGCAAAGACGTTGGTTGGACGACTCCGTGGCGACTTCGTAGAGCCCAACGTAGATCCGGTTCTTATCTCGTATAAAGTTCGATAAAGAGAAATAATATCAAATTGGCTTGCATCGAGGGTGGCCGTGGTAAGTCGGTGAGAAACTGGACGGTAAATTTTTTCAGTAATTGAAAAACCGGACCGACACCGGTAAAGCCAACGCGAGTACAGTTAATTAATTGACTATGGATTAAGGTTGACTCAATTATTTCGAATGACAAAGAGAAAGAGCAAGACGAGAGACACAGAGAGAGAACAAAAACGTTGGTAGAGTAAGGAAGGTTACAAGGGAAGATCGCTTCAAAAAGAGACCGGAGGAAAAATCCTCCATCTCGGTCGGATTGTGCAAAGCAAAAGAAAAAAGCTTGAGGACAGAAAGAGCTTGCAACGGATATATATATATATATATATATATAGTACGGACGAAGAAGTGAAAAAGGTGTTCAGGAAATTGAAGATCAGTCCGCGGAAAGCTTACTGGTGCGCTTGATTCCGCAGCGAGAGAATTGCTCGCCCGGTGGAAAATGTTTTGGTATTAATCGGACGCTTTTCTTTTCTCTCGATGCTGTGTCTATTCCCGTACAAAGTTCTTTTGTTCTGTACGCGCGTGTCTTTGTCCGCGCGACGGTACGAGGGAACACATGAAGGACATCAAGAATTGTCCGAGCTTTTTTCCCTCTCTTATCGTCTTAGAGGGATGAAAGAGACAAGGGGGACGGTTATTGACCGGTCCATTGGGAAAATCGTGCGACAGTGAATGGCGTATGGAATAGATTTGGTGGAAGAGATAAGAAAACTCTCGAGTAAACCTCAGATTGGACGCTTTTTAAGTGCCCGACCCCTGCTATCGTATTTATTCCTATTTACAGTTCTCGTGACTTTTTGCTCGTTTCAACCCTCCCCATTGTCCGTTCTGCTCTACGATATTCCCCGCGCATAAAATGCTTTCCAATTAACAGACCAGACGGATATTCCATTAGTTCCATAAACCGTCGTGAAGAATTAACGAGTCGTGAGTTCGCGGATAATCCGAAGATCGTTCTCTGTACCTCAAGACTTATACGTACGAATATAAACGGAACAAGTCGGAGTTATCGTCGTGAGATGGAACCAGTAGATAAGCACCGGGAGAAGATTGAATTGGCAAAACGTTGGAATTATTTAATCGTCTCTTTATTGAAACTGTCTACTCGCCGTTCTACGAGTTCTCAAATGGTTTTGACCTGTACTAAGAGAAAAAGACAAAAAACAACAAAAGAACTTCACCAAGATTCCATTATAGTCCTTTCGTAGCTACGATGAGAAACGTATATCGTCCTAGAAAGCTTTAGTTTCCTACTTCCAATTATTCGATAACATTTGATCTCTCGAAGTTTCCCCACTCGAACGACCGAACTTTCCTTATTACCGCTGTCCACTCGACCAGCATGTGACTCGTTGCCTGGGGGATGAAAGCAGGTTCTCCTTCATCCTTTTTTTTTCATCGCGATATTATTTATAGGTAAGATCGACGTAGTATCTTCTTCTTCTTTATTATTGAGAGAAGTATATTTACGTTGTTAATCAAGATACAATGGATTCTCGTCTTTCAGAGGATATTGAACGATCTTAAGGGTGAGTTATTACGAACATTCCATCGGTAGCAGGAACAAATTTGAAAAATGATTAAAAATTCGTCCTCGTAAATCCGTCGATCCTGCCCCTCTCCGTCTTTCAGCGACGGTGAAGTCAAACGCGAATCGAGCCCCGCAGCGTGCACGAAATTGCACGAAAGCACCGTGGCTTTTGCGGAGTCAACGAACCGCGTGACGCGCGGGCCAGTTTCTAACCCGAGCGAAGCGAGTCCTGTGATCATTAATCGCGTAATTTTCGGTGGATGAAAAAAAAAATAAAATAAAAAAAAAATTGAAAAGAAGCGAACGCCAGTCTCGAGGGGATGGCGAATTTGTCGATACGTCGAGAGCATTTAACGTCCCTGATTCACGATTTGAAATCTGCCTACGCGCTGGCGCGATGAGACTTCGATCTTTAGCTCTCGATAGACCCACCCCTTTTACATTTTTCAAGCACAAGACCAAGTAGAAATAATATGTTTGTTTATTAAATCATTGTTTTCTTACGGGAAAGCTTAAGGAAGCTTAAGGAATATGACCTTGAAAAAAAATATAAAAAAATTGGAATATATGAAAAATGGCAGTTTCTTCGAATATCACAGAAATTTTGTTAAAAACCTCGGGAGTAGTAAGGTCGGATTCCGTCGTTCTCGTTCCGCGCGTCACTCGAATTTCCGCAGTTCACGAGCGTAGACGTAAAATTCCAAGCGTACACGGATTATACGTTGATGCACCGGCAAAAATTTTGTTCGTCTCTCGCCATAATATACATATCTTCTCCTCCTCCTCCTCCTCCCGGTTTCGTTTCTCCATCACCCCATCCACTCATCCGTGGCATTAGAAACGTCCTCTGGTCGTAGTTTCTGTTTTTCTTCTTTTTTTTTTTATTATGTTCTCCCTTTGTACACGCAGATACGTCTGTTCTATCTTCCCATTTCACTCGCGCGCACGCATCGCTTCTTTTCTTCCATATCTTTATCGTTGTTTTTTCTATTTTCTTCTTCTTTTTTTTAGTCGCTGCTCTCCTCGGGTATATACGCGATGACGCGAGAAAAGGCGGCGCGCACGATTATTATTCGGAGTGATTGAGGGCGTTCCCCGACCGGGACAAACTCAACCGTAAGAGATTGCTCGCTTTCTCTCTTTATTTTTTTCTCGTGCTTTCTCTTTCTCTCTCTTCTCTGTCTCTCTATCTCTCTCTCTCTCTCTCTCTTCATCTCTCTTTCTCTCTTTCTCTCGTTCTTTCTGTGGTTGGCACACCACGTTTCAAGATGCATTTCGTTCTTCTCTTCGCGTTTCCCGTTGCATCCTCTCCACTGATTCTCTATACAGTCTTCATCGTCACCAGCATACCCTCCAGGATCCTCAATCCTTCTTACGAAAAACATATCTGCGGTGAAAAAAGCACTACCTTACCGACCGAGGGAGTGAGTTTCCGTCATTTTGAGATTTTCACTTTGACAACTCCCCAACCTTTCTAGTGCTTTCAATGTTCGAGGTGGTCGTCGACGAATAATTTCGGACCGAGTTTCGAAGATTGTTGTTCACTCTCGTCCTAGAGTGGAAAGGAAATTATTAAAAAATATGAAAAATTTATTTTTTTGTCTCAATTTGTTAATCATCGAAATTTTGATAAAGACCAAATATTTAAAACAAAAATAGTTAACGTTTCGTCCCGGCATTTTTGAAAAATATTTTTCATTTATTCTCGTTTAATTTTGTAGAGACGAACGACGCAACGTTGTCTCGAGCATATTTGAAGATGGGAATGGAAAAGGGACTGATTACTTTTTCATTGCAAAACTGTAATCGACCGAAAAGCCCGCGTTCTAATTCGAGTAGTATGTTTAAAACGAAGTCGGTTCCTTTCCTCCGATCGCGAGTAATATCCTCGAGGGAGTCGCGACGCTCCCGGTGGTTCTAATCCGATTGTGGAGGGGCGGGTATAGGAAGCATTGAGCTAGGTCAGTCGGCGTGAATGCCAGCATGTATAAAGGGCGAGAGAGAGAGAGAGAGAGAGAGAGAGAGAGAGAGAGAGAGAGAGAGAGAGAGAGCGAAAGAGCAGGCGGGTCGATGGGAAACTGGGCGAACGAAGGGTGGGACAGAGGGAGAAAGTAGATAAAGATAAAAAAAGCTCGTGTATAAACCCCTAGGGAAAAATGGCAAATCCAGTTACGATAACGTTGAAGCTCATAGACGGTGGAGACATCTATCATCCCTCGCCAGCCTCGGGGGTGTCTCTGGCAAAACAATTTTTTTTGTCCACCTTCTTTTTACCTCGATCGTTTCACTGTTACAAAAATGTACTTCGTGATCATTCTTTGTACGTACAAAATTAAATTCTCCCGAATTTGAAATTTTCATCGAACTACCAGACACCCAAACAATTTTTTCCAACTCCCTCGATATTTATCAATAAGTCTCGTTTGCCTCGGGGTTAACGTACAACGAGTTTGCCGTGGAGTAACTTTATTTTACACAAGTTTCCAACAGTTTGTACATTTCGACGTGTTTGCTCTTGTGCACTTGGTTCAACCCTGGCTATTGGGGTAGTCACCCCCTGTACTAACTCTCATTGTTCCTCTCTCTCTCTCTCAGTCACGTCCAAACGTTATAATGCCGATGTTGGCTGCCGTATCGCGTTCACGACGATTGCCAACTTTCTCTCCCTCCCTCTCTCTCTCTCTCTCTCATCCCTCTAACCCACCCTCTTTATCCGCAATACAGTCTCGATCCCTCCCTAGACCTAACTGCTCTCTCGCGCTCGCGCGGGAAAAGGTTAACGCAGTCGGTAGTCGCGTTAAAGGGAAACGGCTAAATTAATAATTCGCAAATTGCCGAGAAGCGTTTCCTCGTTCTACCTTTACCCGAAGCTTCGTCCCTTGCACTTTTCTCATCCCTTACACTCCGAACGTACCATCTCGGGAGGTCTCATCCTCGTTTTCTCGCTCGTTCTCTCTTCCAACGCTTTACACTTCTCTGCATCTTGCAAACTCTCGGTTTTGCCCCTCTTCCCATCCCCTACGTGCGCGGGTTTCCTCGTGTGCGGGCGAATGCAAGCGGCAACGGCGAAACTCCGCCCAGGGGCAATTAAGTGACAGTAGTGTGTCTCGGGTTTTCCCCCCTGGTATATACGGCAAATATACCTTGTAAACTATACGTTACTACGGTTGAGCCGTTATCGCGATTCAACCGTTGAGCGTTCTATATAACGTCCGCCGAGAGTCAACCGTGCTTGTATTAAACAACGTTATACGAACACCAATTTCTTACCCAATTATGTCTACTCTCGCGTTCTCGATAGCCAACCTGCCCTCCTCCCTCTTTTTTTCTTCGATCGCGATCTCATTTCGCCGTTTATTAAGCACCTCGAGTTCGTTATACCGAGTTGAGAAATTTACCGATGACGAGATATATTTCCTTTGTAAAACACGTAATAAACGTAAGATGGATAAACGAGCGCAATAAATTAAAATTCTTTCGTGACTCGAGAAAATAAAGAATAATGAAAAATAAACGAAAAATTTATAAAATTTTCAAATATTAATTTAATTTTGAAAATTGTTAATTTCAAACGAGTTAGAAACGATAGTATTGTACGAATAATTTTCGAACGCCGTGCACGATAGGTGGACCGAAAGAGATTTAGTATTTTCGCAATATTGCCAGAGGGGTGTAATTAATTTTCGATAAAAGAAAGCGAACGGTTTTTTTGTTTTTTGTTTTTTCTTTTGTTTTATTTTAATTAATTAACCGAACGTTTGTGGGTCTAACGAGAACGCGCGAGCTGGCCATCGCGTACAGCCGTGTATTGTGCAGATCGCATCTCCCCTCGGCACGAAACTCGCGTCGCACAAGCGCACAATGTGTACGCCTACGAGGAGAAAGAGGGGGAGGGGGATGGAAAAAAATAACAATAAAAACAAAAAATGAATAAATCGCACCAATTAAGAGCGGGTGGTTTAATTTAACGCAAATCCCCCCCCCCCCCCCCCCCCCCCCCCCGCCCCTTGTACTACACAAAACATCGCCGCTACACCTACGTGATAATTGGCGAAAGTTTCAATCCCGTTAATTATCATGATTATTTGATTTTTGCCACGACCCGCGGTAATCGACAAACCGATCCCGGAAATCGATCGTTATTATGGCCCGTACGTAGCCGAGAGCCCCCGCGAACGAACCGTTGAACGCCGAGAGGCCTCTTCGGCCGGCGGCGTTTCACGTTCGAACTCTCACCCGAACACTTTGGAAAATATACGTACGCTTCGTTCGTGGCTCCTACTCCTCATTATTTTATAGGCGCGAGCCCGGCAGTCGTTCTGTGCAATAGAGAGAAATAAATTTAAAAAAAAGTGGAAAATAATAATTTACACGTTGAAAAAAGAAAAAACGAAGAAAATAAAAGAGGATAAATTTACGAACGAGGTTCGGCGATGCGAGGTCTAGCGGCGTTAGGTATATAGCGAGACCGATATCGGCGAGTTGCGAGCCCGAGGAGACCCGTGGCAACGTTTTCTCTTCAATTACCCCCGATAATCCAGGGTGGAACTGAGTCAACGCTGCGAACTACTTTTAAATTCGAAAAAAATCCGAGAAAATTGCGTCGTAGTTTTTTGTACGACAAACAAAAACTAACTTATTTTTCTTTTGTAATATTCGATTATAGATTATTACCTCTTTTTTTTATTCAACTTGCGATCTTCTTTAATAGAACAAAAATTAAAAACTACCGTCGCCTTGAAAACGATTCAAAAAAATTTTTGTTTTACACTAAACAAAAATTCGTGTCAAAGAATTTCTCTTTCATCAAAGATCGTTCGTTCGTAGTCTTGTTTTCTATTCCACCCCGTAGAAGTTGATTTCGACTCCTCCTCGTTTCCTTTTCCGTCCGAGAATGATTGCCGGTTGAGCGAAGTACGGGGAACACGATGAGAAAGAGGTAGAAATAATAAGGTTGGCGAACGAGGTATCTACCTCGAGGCACCTTTTCAACATGTTAATTGTATATTTGAGGTGAGGGTGATAAACAAGGCCCTTCTCGTCGAAGAACCGACAACGATTCTGGCACTAACGGTGCACATAGTCGCTGCTGCAGCAGAAGCAGCAGCTTCTGCACTGCGCTTTGGAGTCTTCATTACCGTCTGCAATACACAACCGCAAGAATCTTCCCCCTCTCCTCATATCCCGCTCCATCGCTTCGAGCTCAAACGCCCTCACTCCCAATCCCCCCTTCAGAAATTCCTGGCCATCTTCGCTCTTCTCGTTCATACCGAGACGAGGAAGTTACGATGCTCGTGATATACGCGTACAATATACACGGTGACTTGCGGAAATCTTCGTTCGAGAGACTCGAGTTATCCCGAGGGCGGCGCCAAGTAGCGCGCCTACTTTTTCTTTTCTTCTTTTTTTCTTTTTTTCTTTTTTTGTTGTGCACGTCGAAGCAATGAATAAATTTATATCATCCATCCCGTGCCGCGATAAGCTCGACTACGTGGCGCCACGAGCGCATTTCGGTAAATATTATTGACGCATGCGCGCGTTTGCACGCGATTCCGGATATAGAGAGCACGTTTCGTTCGCAAAATTCGACCGCAAGACATATTGGACGGGGAATGCGGTCGGTCGGTTTCGTCGTTTCTCGGATCGTGCAACATGTGTTATGCACGTGTCGTGGATTCAACGGATTCATTCATCGTCATCGCGGAGTATCGGGATTATAACGTGATTTAACGATACGACGGGACGACCTCGCGAGGATATCGTTCCGGGCTATCGGTCCGATTTTTCTCGAGGGTTGCTGAAATTATTATTGTTTTTATTTTTGTAATTTAATTTTTTATTTTACTTGTGATTGATTTTTCGGTTTTTGTTTAATTAGTTTTGTACGTCAGTACAGTTTATTTGAATAATTTTATTAATATTTTATTAAAAAGAAAAAAAAATGATAAATCGGCAATTTTTCGGTTTTTAAAATTCTATGAGTGGTTTTCTAAATTTGTATTTAAGAAATTGTATGTTCTTATTCGATTAATTTGATTAATATTTAATTTAAAGAGAACAAAAATGACAAATCGGCAACTGTTGGATTTTGAAAATTCCACGAATCGCTTTCTGAATTTGCATTTAAGAAATTTCATGTTTTTGGTCAATTAATTTTGTATTTAATTTTATGTTATTTGATTAATTTTATCGATATTTAATTCAAAAAGAAAATAATTATATAAATCGTCATTTTTTCGATTTCGACAATCCCACGAGTCGTATTCTAAATTTATGCGCACAAATTAATAAATACTAATTAAGACTCCCATCGTTAATTAATCTCCGAAAATATTCATACGCGAACAGTCTCGTCCTCCTAAAAACTTCTCCATGAAAGACAGCTTCGTCAAACGACCGATCGCGTTCTTTATTTTCCCTCGCAACCGACACCGCGATCACAAAGCACACCTCTAAATTTGCGATACGCGGTTAGACTAACTTGTCCTCCTTACCCCTGTCGGTTGACACACGATCCCCTCTCGCGCTCACCGACAACTCGAAGAACAAATTCTCTTCTTCCTCTGGATCGAGCTTCCCGCGAAGAAGTCAATGCGACGGAAATTGGAAACTAAATTACACGAACAACGAGTTAGAGAGAAAATACCGATCGATTATACATCTTTCTCTCTCTGCCGTCAATGCGGTTTCACGGACGTTATTCCTCTGCAGTACGATAATAACCCAACAAGACACACTTTCAGTTAACCGTCGTGTCGTCACGTATCTCGATAACGCTGCGTTGCGGAAACTGGCTTCTGGCCTATCACGTCCGTTTCAGGAGGACCGCGGCGCCCGGGTGTGTGTACCACGAGCATCAGCAACGAGGCAGGTCGTCGGCGCCCGCTATGCATCGTGAAAGCCATTCGGGTATCGTAAATCGGTTAGCCTCCGGGATTCTGAGGTGTGAACCGGTTCTCAACTGCGTTTTCGAGACGTGGTGCAGAAACGTTGCCAGCCTCCCCTCCTTCCTGTCTTGCCGCCCTCTTGCTGCTCGAACATTCCCTCACTTCTTCTCTCTCACTCTCTCTCTCTCTCTTTCTTTCACAAGCGTCGTCTTTCATTTCTCCCCGACACCCCCCACCCCCTTCCCTCCCTCTCTCATCCTGTTCACCAGAACACCATCGTTTCGTGGGCTTGTCTTACCGGGGGGAGAAGCTATTCGTCGGCGCAAACGTATCTTCAATGTCCAGCTGAGGACGACCCGTATAACGCGCGCTCGTCTTTTCGCCTCTCTCATTGCTCATCCCCGTCGTATCTCGCTACGACGTCTCTCCTCACCACTTCTCAATCCCATAGCCGTACATTTTCTTTCGGGGCTGTTCCTTCTCGATTCCTCGTCTTGCTCGTTCTCGTATCTTCTCCCCCCCCCCCCCTTCTCTTCTTAACGCTTGTACATTGAGAATAAAAAACGTACCGATTCTTCGCTGCTACGTACGTGGGCCGCAACGACGCGATTCCCTCGGCCATTGTCGAAACGACCGAACGTACGACCAAGCACTTTGTTCTCTCTGTCTCTCTCGAGAGAGAGAGACAGAGAGAAGGAGAGAGAGAGAGAGAGTGAGAGCTATGGATATTGCGAGTATCGCGTATGGGGGATTGTAAAATAAAAAATCTCCCTCTCTCTCTCTCTCTCTCTCTTACACGATTTTTACAAGGAAACAAAATGGTGATCCTTTAATGACTATAAATTCGGCTGCCGATCTCTCCAAGATGATTTGACTGCCCAGACCATCTGCATTCTTATTCGCTAGTGGCGCACGCACACCGTTCCCACAGAATTTTACCAGATAAATCAGATAAAAATAAAAATAAAACGGCATTGTCATAAACCATCATTAACGAGGAGCATCTAATCTAATCAAAGCGAACTTACTTAGGACTAGATTTGAACATTCCATCTGAGGAGAGAGCAAAAAGGCTTGTCAATTTTCGCATCTTGACTCGATTTAAATGGATAATTAATATTACATCAACGCTATATTCATTTCTCAACGAATTAGGCATAAGTTTCTTCAATTATTTTACTATAGTGTTTTGTAAATTTGTCCCATAGCTAACTAGGGCGTAATAAATCTAGCATCATCATCATCTCTCTCTCTCTCTCTCTCTCTTTCTCCCTCTGCCTTTATGTATATATATATATAATAGAAAATACGCAAAAAAACGAAAAATTAAAATAAAATGAAGGAAAAACCTACGACTATTACGCCCTCGAACGCATCGAGATTTTATTTATCGTCGCGCGAAGGCTTTTTGTCTCGCTCGTGCGAGGAGTCTCGCGCGAGGGCGCTAAATACTACGCGTCCGCGTTGCCCGTGCAAACGCACGAAACGCTCGAGAATAAGATGTTCTCCGATTTATGGCTCGAAGAACCTTGCTCTCTCTCTCTCTCTCTCTCTCTCTCTCTCTCACTCTCTTTTTCTCTCAATGCTTTCTTCTCCCCATGAACTTCGCCTTATTGCACCTCGTCCTCTCGTTTCTCCTTTCTCTCCTTCGTCCCTCGCTCCATCCTGCAAAGTCTTGAATTCTCTTTCGTACCTCCCCCTGGCCATCATCTCGCGCCAAGAGATCGTATTGACGCGCACGCGCGCTTTTTCACTTTTTATTGTGTACCAGTTCCATTTCTCCCTTAGTGCGCGCGTACCTAATCTTTGAAACTCTACGCTCGCCTCTCTTCTCAGCTTTATAGCGTACGTTTTAATTCCTCGCCTCACTCGTTGCCCCCACCCCTTTCCTCCTCTCGACTCTTCTCTATATCTTCTCGTTTGCCTATCTTTCACTCTCTATCTACCCCCTCCCCCTCCTACTCTTTTCTCTTTTCGACCCTTTGTGCCACGTCGACGCACCTCGAGGAGGGGGAACGGGACGCTGCGTATCGATTGGCGGCCCAGGCGTCGCGGTGAAGGGTCTCTATGAAAAGTTTCGTTTGACTTTATCAATGACATATTTTTTCGACGACGATCCATCAAGGTTTTTCTATTCGAAATTGAATTACGTTTGGACGAACGACGGCAAAAGTTTCGAGAGCAACGAAAATATGACGATAACCGAGCCCGCGATATTTTTGTTTTTCCATCGAATTCTCGAGAACATCTCGCGAATGGTTTTTTATTCGGGGATGAAAATGGCGGGATGAAAATAAGGTGAAAGGTATTAATGTGTTTTGGTGGTTTTTGTTTCTTTCGTTTCAGATAAACATGGAGGCGGTGACGTCGACGGATTACGACTCGTCGAATTTGAGCCGTAATTTTAATCAGGTCGGTTTCAATACGTACAATTATTCCCAGTTCGAGGAGAAGTACAAACCACGACAGGCAGTGAAATACGGCGACGATTATCAGGATTACGGGAGAAATACGTCGTTTAATCCGGGAAATACGCGAGTCTCGTCGCGTCACGATCAGGAACACGTCGTCGAGAAAAACCCGAGGAGTCATTCGCAGCCGGAGAGACAGCACCAATCGTCCTACGAGACGAGATCCAAGTCACAGGATTCTCGCGAATTGACCTTTTATCAGATAGATCCGCCCTTGAAACACGAGAATCGACATGGAAAATGTCATCGCGCCGCGGTCGACAAGATTCTCGGCAAGGGAAAAGAATTGACGTTTTACGAGATCGACGGTCCTGGAAATTTTGGGGATAAAACGAAAGAGACGAAAACCAAGGACGAGAAAATAGAGAAGAAGGAAAAATCTGGCAGTTGCGTCGGCGCGAAACATTGTCACGGAAAATCGTCGCAACAGGAAAATAAAATCAACGGGACTGCGATTAATCAGACGAACCGATCGCAGTCCGATCTTACCGAAAGCTCGCACAGAGAACAGTGCGCGGTTCACGTCGAGCCACCGAAGTACAGACAGTTCGACAGACCACCGAGGTATCAAGAAGATCCACCGAAAACCGAACCACCCCCTAAATATCATCAGGATCCTCCGAAATATTCCGAGGTCACGACAAGACGACACGAAGATCCGAAACGAAGTCAGGTGAGTCGATATTCGACGATCGATCTCGGTACGATCGAAATCCCTCAATTTTCTTTTTCCCGTAAAAATAAATCTAGAGAACAATTTATCGGCTAATGAAAATTATTTCGACTCTACGAAGTATTTATCGATCAAGGTTGTCGTTGTCTCTCGAAAGTTATGAACAAAAATAAAAACACGATTCTCCTTTCATTCATTCATTAAAACGATTCTCGTGACGTCTCTTATCCGACCCTCACCCCTTGTACGATAATAACTTCCTGCGTGTAACAGTTAATTATAAACATATCGAAATAATTCCATTCACAAGCATTTTATCATTTTTTTCTTTTTTCTTCTTTCAATTGTTCATTCACGATTTACAAATAAATCTCGGATAAATTCCGCGAATAAAAAAACCTAATGAAAACAAAAACGATGAAATTCGAGAGAGAAGAAAAACTTTATGTACATTTATATCCATTCTATAGGAGGAGAAGGGCAGACGACAGGGAGCGGGAAGTCGCGGGGGACTCGGCAGCGGGGTAGTTGGAGCTCACGGTACCGAGGCGGCCGCTAATCTCGCCAGTATCACGCCGACCGCGCGAGAAGCAACACGGAGTGGAGTTACGTCGCGTCAGCGTCAAATGCACAAGCACACGTCGAGCGACGTGCGAGCGTCGAGAAACGATGATTACAACGACGATGACGTCGAGACATTGAAATATTCCGATAATTCCGGCACGAGATTATCGTCGACGAATTATCAATCGAACAATATCGGCAATCGTATTATTACTCACGGTACGAATGGTGTCGCGAATACTTACGGTAGTGCGGGTGTGATATTGGGTGTCGCTTTAGGTGGTGTTCTCTGTCCCGAGGTAAACAGTAGTTGCGGCGTCGATTCGAAATTTCCAGTTTTACGTACGAGCGAATTAACTCACGGACGTACCAACGATCGATCTATAATCAAAATCGAGAAATCTAAAAACGGCGTGCATTCGTTACACGAGGTGATAACCGTCGGTAATAAATTTTCCGATAAAATGAAATCCGTGCAAGAGGCGATCGTTTATAAACATCACGATAACGCCGGTAAAACGAGCAATAAAATATCTTCGATACACGAACCTTCGGCTCTCGGTCACGTGGGCTACAAAGTCGAGAATTTGAAATATTACGGGGAACTTAAGGGCTACGATTTTAAATCTTACGGGACTATCGATAAACCGCAATCGATCAATTCGTCGCATGAAAAATCGCATCAGTACGCTGCCTCTGAAAAGCCGACACACGCGAACAATCACGATAAGTGTCATTCGCGCTCGTTACAGTCTTACGGTCCTGGAAAAGTGTCACAGTCCACCGACAAAAGTGTTTACAGTGACAAATACGGTGATCATTATTATCATCGATCGTCGCACGTGAAACCGGCGAACGCCTTTCAGGTTTATCAGGAGACCAAGTATTCGTACAATGTGAACGGCGTACCCGGTACACCGGCGCAGGCGAGCGCAGCCGCGGCTTTCTTCGCAAGGTGAGTTGTTTTTCTTACCTTTTCTTTTCTCGTCAGTTTTTTTTTTTTGATTGTTTTTTTCTTTTTTTCTTTTGCATTATACGAACTCACGTAATGTACTGGATTATCGATACACGTTATACTGGTACTCGACGCTTGGTTTGATATACGGGAAATCGTTAAATAAAAAAATGCTTGAAAAAGAACGTGGGAAAGCTTTTTTGTTTTTTAGCTTGTAATTCGTCAATTAAATATGAAAAACGCGCTCGATCGATTCAAGCCGAGTGGAATGCCTCGTATATATATATGTGTGTGTGTATAGAGATATATAGGTGGTAGTCGGAGGGCTTCGTATATTTTCCCCATCAAATAAAATTTCCGGAGAGGCACGTGTAATTTTCCAGCAAGAGGAATTTCATAATGCAAAATGTATCCGATGTTTCTGCGACGCGAGAGAAAAAAAATGTCCGATATTTCGGGAGAGAATATGCGCACGCGAAACGTAGCGACGAGATTTTTTTTCAATTTGTTGAAAGATGTTTCAATTTGAAAATTCTTTCGGGTTATCAAAAATTTTCATTTTGATAATAATATTTCATGGAGAAAATTTGCCTAAAATCGATCTTTTGTTAATTAAATTATTGTATTGTATTTATCGGTGATTAATGAAAATTGACTTTGATCAATAATCAACAAAATTGACGATCATCGAACTTATCGAACTTAGAAACAAAACAAAAAAGTTTTAAAAAAATCGATGAGAATACAAATTTCACTTTTTTTCCCGAACTTATTCTCCGAACGAGAATAAACGAGGCCACTGCGAGGATCTCGAGAGAGTTTAACGAGACCGAAGTATCTTCACCGTACACGCGTTATATACGCCGCGAGTCGGGCCAAACAGCACCCGATAAAAAGTTTTGTGGCTCGGACACTTCCCATCCGTTTGATTTTTTTACGATCTCTCGTACGGATTTTATCATCACACCGTGTGTATTATACGGGATCGCGGGTCACTAAGGACAATTTTCGGCAACGACTCAACTGATAATCATTAATTTTCGACTCAGATTCGACCAACTCGTGGTCGATATTTTCGTTCTAAAGCAAAATACGACTTTTTTGCTTTCGTTCCTTGGAAAACCGGATTTTATAGACAGAGCGTTAAAAATTGACATTACCATATCTTTCATTATGCATAGTTTTATCGACCCGAATGTATTCTCGGATAGCCACAACGTCAATTAATAATTTCTAGTAATCTCGTTATTTTTTCTGGTCCAAATGGAGGTTCGAATCGAAACATCACGTTTCAGTCTATAATCTCCAAATGTGTATATATATATATATATATATGATAGCACTCAGTCATTTGACTCGATTAATGCCCGCGCCATAAACCTTCTCGCATCCTCTTCAACAAGCTTATCAAGTTGATACAGGCTCGTCGAGGGACGAGAAGTGCCTCGATCATTAGCTTTATCACCACTCGATCCCTCCACCTTGACATTGGCTACATCACGAAATGAGTTAATTAGTTCGATTCAGTTCCCAGGATCGACATTTATACAGTTACCTCAACAATGTGGACGATAATTTGATGGCAACGTTACAGCCTGCGTATCTTTCATGCTCGACTTTCTATAGGCGAAGTAACAATCGGATAAGAAACCCTGTATCTTTTACCAGGGCAGATGCAATTTCCTCGTTTTCCTTTGACGATAAATGAGCAGCCGAGTCTACAACGTTTCGTTCGAGAATCTTCGTTCCGTAAAGTTGTCAATAAAAATAGCGTGGAAAGGCTGAAAGGAGGACTCGCGAGTAGGTAATTGTGAACATCCAACGAGGATATGCCCGGCTGCTTCTTTTTCTTCTCAAAGCTAGAATTCTCATAGGAAAAAAGAACGACCTAATTAAAAACCAGTCGGGCAATTTTCTCCTAAGACTTAATTCTTTCAGACCTTTTTCCCATGAATACTGTCAAGTTTCTTAAAACCCTTGTAGAGCTGAGCTTTGTAAAAATGTTTATAACAAAAAAATTGTCGATTAACAAAAGGACGAATAATTTATATTAACGATCGGTAAACATTTTTTTGAATTTACTAATTTATTATTATATTTAAAATAATTTTAAATAATAATTTTCTATACATCTCGCGATATTTTTCCCATCTCGAATGTCAAATTTATGAATTACTTTCAAAAGCAAAATTCTAGGACCAAAGAATTCGTCCATTCGGTGCCGGGATATCTCGAATCGTGACACGACGCTCGTTGAGAAAACTTTGAAAATCTTCCGTCTCGTTTCTTCTTTTTACCAGAGGCCAACCTTCGTACAACTTCGTCTCGGTCATTCCTTTTCAATCCTTTCTCGATCGCGTTCCCGATAAGCGTAGCTGCTACGAAGCTTCCGGTCCACGAGAACGTCTCTCGCACAGACCGCGTCTAACCTGACCGGAACGAAGCGACGAGTTTCACGACGCGAAGACCACGTCGAATTTTAGAATCGGTGTTTTCCTTTTATACACATCGGTCTCGGCTGATTTGTTTTTCTCGCTTTTATTTTCATGTTTTTTTTTGTAACATACGTACCATCGACTTTTTATCACAGATATGGAAACGTGAGTAAAGCCTTTTTTTTGTCCCAACTAGCAGTTTTCTTCTCTCTCTCTCTCTCTCTCTCTCGCTCTCTCGTTTCTCTCTCTAGCCAAAGAAGCTTTACCAACCGACATATCCTTATCCTCGTAGTTATTTTTTTTCTCTCCATCATTCTCGCGTTCATACTTCGTCGTCGTCGAGGCTTTAGGACACTTTTCAGCGTTATCGCGGAAAAACCTTTCGGCAAGATTTTCAACCGAGTTTCTCTGAGAGCTTAACAACCGGAAGTTTTCATGGTTAAAAATCCCTTTTTCCCAAAGAAAAACGCCGATATCACACGGGTTTTCTTTGATCCGTCGAGCGAATAAAGAAAACAGCTTTGGGAGGACAAAATCTCGAACGGAACAGGATTTGAATTTTTCATAATGACGTGAAACTTTATATCGTCGTGAAAATTGGCAGAATTTTTATTTATTCCGAATTTTTCGTATTTCATTGATATTGATAAAAAAAACCTAGAATGATATTTTCTTCAAATCGTTCGTCGATTTAAAGATTTTATCGTCGATCGGAAGTTCTCGTGTCTTCCTGACCCTTTTACTTTCTTCGGTGTTAACGAAAACAAAAGCGTGCCATTGTTACCTCGTGAATCACGTGGGTACGACGACGTAGCGAACGATAAGGGAGTCCTCGAGATCGTTTAGTAAAGTGACGATCGTGAAACGTTTTTCGAATGAGAAGTCCCACCTGCGTCTTCAATGGGTCTCCTCTTTGCTCGTTCGGCTTGGCTCGCGAGGCGCCTGCTATCCTGTCTACCGTCTGTCTTCCATATCCTCCTCTCGCTCATCTTATTCTCTCCCCCCCCCCCCCCCCCCCCCTGCCAACGGTATTTTACCGCGACCAACTCTCGCCACACGTACATCCGTCTGTCTCATCCTGTCGCGAGTATTTTTCTTTCTTTCTTTTTCCCGTCTTCGAGAAACGGATGAATTACTCGTATCCCATTAATTCCGAGAACAATTTTCAATGCGACGAACACGTTGAAATTAACATTTTTCTTTTTTCCGAGCATCTAAAATCGAGATGTATTTTCCATATTCTCGGTCGTTAGTTTCACTTCTTCGAAAGACGGGAGAAAATACTCTTTGAGGTCTCGATGCGATTTTTCAAAAAAAAATGTCTTATTCCTCACTTTTATTATTCGAATATTATTTATAATTAAAGGATCAATTTTAAGAACGAAGGTTGTTATTTTTTTCGTGAAATAGAATATATCAATTTTCGAAAATTCGTCTAAAATATTAAGCCGAAGTCTTCTCCGTTTTCACACAAATTTCGTCTCGATGTTTTCCAACCTCCGGTAAGACTTTGACTTGTTTTTCTTTCTCTATTCCATCGAACGTTTCAACTGGCTCCACTTGCCAAATATATATCCTCGAACGAAGTGAAATATTTAATGCAAGATACGTCGAAACGTCGCGTGGCCTCGCTCGTTCGATTTCCCAAATGGAAAAACGTTGTTTATACGCTTTGAGAGTAAAAAGACAAAAATCAAAAAAAAAATACGAATAACTCGGCAATGAGAATTCCTACGAAGAAGAAAAAGTTCGAGAATAAATTCGTCAAGTGGAATAGGCGAATACCGTCTAGTTCTAAGTTTCGTCAAGGTTTTAAGTGCGTGGCCCAAACTTTTTCGGAAGAAAACGAAAGAGGGCCGAGACTAGAATTTTTCCCGATGGCTTTTCTCAAGTTTTCGCTTTCTCACGGTTTGTATAAGCAAAAAAAAACAACGAAAAAAAACTCGAAAGGTCGAAAAGTTACAAGACCTTCCATTTCCACTCGCGTCGACGGGGACGTCCGCGCGTCCTACGACACGCCGGGAATAAAATTTACCCCGAGAATTATATAGGGCGTCGGGTAAGGGGGATGAAAGTCTACGGGGTGTCCTACGGGATTGTTGTTGGGGTGTTCGCGAGTGCATGGCCACATGCACACTAGAGCGTCACCCACGAGCTCTGCGGGAACAGAAAACAGGACATGTATACGACTACACGCATACACACTGACACGTGACGTATACATATATATATATATATATATAAATATATTTGTGTATACGTCACGTTATATATATAATATATAGGTATATATAGACGCCAACATACTTTAGTGCCAGTGTGACTCGCTGGTGCGGAGATACGAGTCATATTGTTGGCCGTCGTGATTTTATTGCGCCTTTATATTGCCTTCGTGGGTCGACCAGCAGCTTCCCTATTCCTGACGCTGCCTCCACCTATTCTCTACCCATCGTCTTTCCAACATTCAGCAGCTCTCTCTCTCTCTTTCTCTCTCTCTCTCTTCGTCTCTCGCCTTCGCTCCCTTTTTTATAGTTTTTGCGCGCGATCCTTTCTCCATTGTGTGTTGCGCACAGGATCGTCCTTATCCCGTATCGACGACACAGAATTGGCTTTAACATCGTGCTGCGGGTTCCAATCTCTATCCTCTTTTTACCACCCTTTGGCAAAATATCACACGTGGCGGGTGTCTCTCGTACACGCGACGCGTAAAGACGGAATAGCGTCGAGGAGTCAGGAGGGGAGGAAGAGGGGGATGGGCGACGTTTGATATTGGAGGCAAATTGGTATTCCTATTGTCCTATCGTCGTACGTGGAACACCCAAGAATCACAAAGGGAATGAAAAACGAGAACGGTTTTTTTTTTATTTTCTTTTTCTTTTTTGACAATTATTATTGCTTTTCTTCTATAATTATATTTGACATCGACGATTTTGTATATTCTTTGAATAATATATTATTGTTATCGTTGCGTCGAGAGGGTCCTTCAAAGTATTGTGACCTCGTAAGGTCGAGCGGGCATTTCCGTTATCCAAATAATACTCGTATGAATCGTTCCAACGAATTTATAGACAGGGTCCGTTTCATTCGAAGGCTCTTTTTTCCTTCGAGGGGCTCCCTCTACCAGTCAAACGACTTATATATCTATATATATATGTATATATAGTCGTTTGGTCGTATGTACGACGTCCCTGTTCCCTGGTGGGAAATGGACGTATACACATTATGCGAAGGGAATCCTATTAGCGCCCGGATTGACAGGGCCTGCGTCAATCTCCGCTCTCTACGTCAATAATACACCCAAGTATACACCTCGAGATATTATTGACGCCGATGCCTGCGTTAATCTGGATGACTCGTAAATACAACACACTCTATATATATATATATTGTGTAGTATTTACGAGTCATACTATAACGTACGATGCGTCGTATTTACGAGTCATAATATCGAATATGTATTACTATATATATATATATATATTTTATCAGAGCTTTCCTTTCCTCATTCACACACTCGTCACTCCTTCGCCTGCTCGATCACTTAGTTAGCAAGAGCCCTTCTCGTATTCCATCATTGACTATAAATCAATCGGGTAACGCGACGAGTACCTATACCTACTCATACACAGTCGAGTAACTCAAAAAATATTGTATATGTAAAAGTAACGACGGTATGATTGATCGAGAAGAAAATTTTTGAAATTGTGATTGCAATGGTAACGAAAAAAAATGTTGGTGCGATTCGTTTCTAGAGAGAGAGAGAGAGAGAGAGAGAGAGAGAGAGAGAGAGAGAGGTCGTTGATCTCTCGCGGGGTCGTAACCGACCACCGTGATAAAATTCAGAGTGCTCGCAGAGGTCCTGGGACACGTACGAGGGAAATTCGGGGAATATGGACCGGTCGAATATCTCACTCTGCAGCAATATTTATCATCGTGAGTCGAATCGGATCGAAGCTTAAAAGTCTTCATGGATGATGTCGACTTATAGTCGTTAAAGTCGGAAAAATTTGCTAAGAAAATTAATCGACGAAGAATTAGATGATTCGTTTTATCAGCCTGGGCCATTTTGGACAGACCTTTAGCCGACGTATATATTCGCTCTCGCGGCTCGACCCGGCCGTCAAAATATCCTGTAGGTCACCGAGGGGTTGAATTCACTTCATTCAACAGGTAGCGTTCGTTGTCGAGAGACCACGACCCAGCGGCGCTGGCAGAGAGCCCTATCGGCAACCCTCTCCATTATATTCATATCATGTAAATGCGCCCTGGCCTCTCCTCGCACATTCTACTCTCTCTCTCTCTCTCTCTCTCTCTCTCTCTCTCTATCTATCTATCTCTCTCTCTCTCTCTCTTACTCTCTATCTATCTATCTATCTCTCTCTCTCTTTCTCTCTATCTATATATATATATATCTCTCTCTCTCTCACTCTCACTCTCACTCTCTTCCTCATCCAGAGCTCTCGAGCCTCGACGCCTCTGACTATTCTCCACGCTTCTTTCCCACTGTGTCGCTATATACATATACATATCGTCGTGCCATTATAGTTTTGTTCCTCTCGAAGCCTCCTCTCCAATAATCTCTATTTCTCTCTCTCTCTCTCTCTCTCTCTCTCGTTTTCATTTTCCACCCTCGCTCTATCGGTCCACAGCCACGTACTATTAGTATCGCTCGCCATTATACCAACGGGCATCGCAAGAAAACGAGTAAAGGACGCCGCAGCATCCAACACCGACGACTATACAGCCTACTTTGCATTTATTCTAATGGCATAATGGGTCGGGCTTGATTGTAACGACACCTAGCTCTTTCAACGTTTCTTTTCCTCCATGCACCTTCTTCTCACTTCTTCTCATTTCCTTACCTATAATTAACTGAATATTAACGCTTCGGGACGCCACGCTACGTGAGTTTATTACTTTAACGATAAACTTATTTCGAACAAGTAGAAAAAACAAAATTTCATCCCCTCTCGAGGCGCGAATCGTCAAAGGTTAAAATCTTTTGTCTTTCAACGATTCTTCGTCACGCTCCTTGAAACTTTCACGAGTCAACGAACAAAGAGAGGTCATCGAAATCCAATCAATTTATCTCACTCCTCGTCCTAACTTTGATCGTAATGTAAACGACCCTAAACTATCGTAATTTTTTTTACGAGTCTCGCAGTCGAGGTGCCAATATTATCGCGTAACGACTAATTGACACACCGTGCTCGGCGCGCGTTCGACGAGCAATTACGTAGATCGGCATCTTTTTCGCCAGTGTGTCCATTCGCCTCGGTATATATATATATATATATATATATATATATATATATATATATATATATACGTCGTATATATAATCACGTTGACCGATCGTCGGCTCCCTCGATGGTTGGCCACACGTGGAATCTTAATGAAGTTTCACGCGCCACGGGATCGTTATTAAAAGACCATATATATTCCCTCTAGCTTCACCCGTCCCTTGTTTTCCAACGGACGTCGATTTATTCTCACGAAGCTATTCGTCTCTAACGTTATATACGAAGTACGAAGATCGTGTAAAAAAGAAGAAAAAAATGAAAGAAGAGAAAGAACGAGCCTCATTTGTAATTAACGTACGAAAGAGGCAACGAGAGCTCGACGATACGTGATATTCGAACGGGACGAAGGATGGCGCGACGCTCGCGTCGCACTCGAAGCCACTCAGCGTACTTCCAAGTTTTTCAATTTGAGATACCCACCCCTTCTCGCCCTTGACGTTGGGGTGTTCTTTTGAAATTCACGCTAAAGCTCCAGTGCGAGATCCGAGCTTCGTTTAACGTTTCTTCTCTATATGCGATTCTGTTTTCTTTTTTGTTTTTTTGATTTTCGTTTTCTTTTTTTTTCTTCTCGTATCTTTGCTTTTTGTCACTCGATATCCGTGGCTCGAGGTCCAATGTAAAACGAGCGGGCGTGTGTGATGTCTGCGAATAGAAAAGAAATGAAAAAAAAAACAGGGAAGAGGGCGCTGAATAAAACCAGATATTTTGCATCGAAGCTCCGTCAAAGTAAACGTCGAATCTGCCGAAATCACTTCGATGGCGACGAAACAAAACAAAAAAGCGTATAATAAAATGAGAGTAAAACATGAAAAAATAACAAACAAAAAAAAACGAATTTTTTCCAAGTCGAATCGATGACGGATTTTGCCTTTGAAGCGTGCGTTCCTTTTCCGCGTGAGTTCCACGTGGCTCGTCCACGGAATGATTAATTATCCTTCATTGCGTATCAACGATTTATATCTATATACGAATACGTGAGAATGCCTCTGTAGAGAAATATTTTTCTGCAATAAGAGAACAAAAAAAACGATTCGGTTAGTATATAAGCCTCGGTGTGACGTCACGTGTCTAACGCTGCTGTTCACGTGGAACGAAAAAATTCTCAGCACGTGGCTACAGTTCATATATCACACTGGACAGTGTCCGTGTGAGAGAGAGTGAAAAAAACAGAAGAGAGAGAGAGAGAGAGAGAGAGAGAGAGAGAGAGAGAGAGAGAGAGAGAGAGAGAGAGAGAGAGAGAGAGAGAGAGAGAGAGAGAGAGAGGTAAAGGAAAGGAAGAAGGAGCAAAGGGAAAAAAGAAGAGCAAGGCACGCGGTTAGATTGCGTTACACCATTAGGGAAAAGCGTGCCGAGGGTTGGAACTCGCCGTCTCTCTCTCTCTCTCTCTCTCTCGCTCTCTGTCTCTCTCTTTCTCTCTCTCTCTCTCTCTCTCTCTCTCTCTCTCTCTCTCTCTCTTTTTCCTTCGTGGTCCAGAGAGTTACGTTCGTGCAGGGATTGGGCTCGTTAGTGTCCCGTAAAAAAACACACGCACAAAAAAAAACGGTACACTTTTTTTTTTGCTCTCTGACCACACCGGATCAATTAGGTGACGATGCTCGGCCGATTACCGCGACCCTTCATACCAGGGGCTGAAATCTCGTCGTGCACGTATATAGGGATAATCGTACGGGCGGAAATAGTCGCACGTGCGGACGTTCGACAAGGCAACATCGAACTTTATCGATAAATATATGCGAAATCCATTTCGTCGATCGATCTTTTTGGATGAATTTTTATTCGATTGAAAATCAAAATCTTTTCGATCAAAACCCATTTTCCATGGTCTCGCTTAATCTATCATTGTTGCGAAATTGATCGGCACGGGTTTGTTAATCGCATGTATAAAGTAGTCAACGAATGGAGTTCCTTAATTACTTCCAGAACACGAGTCGAATCGAATCGGTAAATTTGCCGCTGGGGTTAGTTCGGTTAGTTTCACGGATTGGTAGCGAGAGAGGGGGTAAGCGTTAACTCTTTTTTGTACTTTTTATCAGACACGTCGAAACGCTCGTTCTGTTTTTCACAAACACAAATTATTCTGTTTTAGGATCGAAGTCACATTTTTAATGTTTCGCCTTTTTATCTAAATCCCCATTTTTTTTGTTTATTCACCCCTAGATAGCTCATAGTCGTAGTCAGCGGAAAGTATAGGTGGGTGTGTTTATCACATATACAAATTCGTACAGCCTGTCTCCCTATTTTTCCACTTTTATTTTTGGTCTGTCGAAAGCCTTTCTCTCTTCGTCCTTTTTTCCCACCTTCTCTCTCTCTCTCTCTCTCTCTCTCTCTCTCTCTCTCTCTCTCTCTCTCTCTCTCTATTTCTATCTCTCTCTGTGACTGTCTGTCACCGAGCGCCGTTCAGAACGCGTAGCGCCGCGCACTATAAACGATTGAATCGACAAATAAACCTAGTCGCGAGTGTTCGCGTTCGCGTATCTATCTCGTTCGTTCTTTCTGTGGGGGAGTTTTTTTCTTTTTTTTTTCGTCACGGTTATAAACTCTCACAGTTCAGTGTGAAATAACGCAGTTCGTTTGGAAAATAATGTTTGGAGGACTATCGGGGGGGAATGGCTGCGAGTCAACGCCGTATTTCGTTCGACAGGGGAAACCATTCTGTCTCTTTTAGCGCCTCTTCCTCCCTCTCCACGACCGGACGGTCCTTTTTGACAGGAAGGAGCTTATTTTTTTGACAAAAAAATAACGAATATAAAAAAACGAAAAACCGGACGAACCGCGCAAGCTTCGCACCCTTCGTTTTTATATTTCCACCCTTTCGACGATTTTCCTACAAATTTCGAGGAATCACAGATCGCAATTTTATCTCCATCGTTGTAAAATTGTAATGTAATTGAAACACGATGACTTCGTCTCAGTCGTGTAAACTAGGCGAATCGTAGCGAACTAGATGCGATTTAATTAAAATTTCGAACGAGAGAAACACGAGAGAGAAAATGAAAATTTTTCATCATCTCGATCAAAGGAATTTTATTTATTCGAGACACCGGCACTTCTGGCCCGAACTCGTTGAAAAAACGACGTCGTAATGAAAATACCTTGAAACAAAAAAAAACAAAGAACAAAAAAATAGAAAAGAAGACCGGCAAAAATGTTCATGAAGCGTAAAACGCCGCGATTCAGAAGTGCTCGATGGTGTGAGAGTGTGATGAGTAATTTATGGTTGATGGTGTGCTTCGCGGCAAGCTCGAAGGTTATAGAAGCGAACTACATCCGGAAGTAGGTATCGTGAAAACAGAGAGATGAGAGGGAGCCAGTCTTACGATACCTCGGCTAGACGCGATCCTTTGAGATCTTTCGCTGTTGTAGCAGTTCGGGAACGAAAAAGAAATAGAGAGAGAGAGAGAGAGAGATAGAGAGAGAGAGAGAAAGAGAGAGAGAGAGAAAGAGAGAGAGAGAGAAAGAGAGAGAGAAAGAGAGAGAGAGAGAAAGAGAGAGAGAGAGAAAGAGAGAGAGAGAGAGAGAGAGAGAGAGACAGAGAGAGAGAGAGAGAGAGAGAGAGAGAGAGAGAGAAAGAGAGAGAGAGAGAGAGAGAGAGAGAGAGAGAGAGAGAGAGAGAGAGAGAGAGAGAAGGAGAATCCTTTCTCAGTTGCATTCAATCTTGTCGGTCTCTCGTTCCAAGCAAACGGCTCTTGTACGATAAAATATGATAATGGCCTCAAGATTTCCCATGTGCCTCCATCACAGATTACCGGCATTTTCTTCTTCTCTTCTACCTTCGCTTTCTTGGCTCATAGTTCTGATATGTATGAGGCATTCACCGTGAAGTGAACCACTTTTTTTTCTCTCCCGATACGTCTTTCATACTTTCTCATTATTTTCCACAGTTTGCACGAATCATGCGAACGTACATCGATGAATTCCTCGACTTTTCCTTTATCGATCTATTTTCCGGTTGCAATTGTCGTGTTTTTCCGGAAAGAGGAAGATACGTGGAAAAAAAAGTGGTAGGAGGAAAAATCGTATCGAGATAAAATACGACGCGGGTCGACGTACCAGCGATTTTTAATGGTAACAATAAAAATATATATATTTTTTTAAACCGTAAATAATAGTTAGATTGTACGAGATCATAAATAATTATCGATATATAAATAGTTTACGATAATTGCGAATCGCGATAGTTCGAAGGGATGAAACAAAAATCAAGAAATAATAGGAAACAGCTGATCGCTCGGAAAAAAGGAAAGAAAATAGTGTCCGAGTTAACAAAGAACGTCCCATATATTGTATTTTCTCATTCTCCACTTCCCATACTCTCGTTCCTTACCTACTCCTTTTTTCTCGCGTGTAGCGCTTACGTACGAAGCAACGAGTTGTAAACTCTTTTCCTACGTCGTGGCTACTCTTTCTATCTCGCAAGCCGGCTACGTTGTACGATATAGGTATATAGGGGGGAAAGACGTACGTACCGTGGTCTCGAGCGAGTCGGGTGGAAAATTGCAAATGAATTTTCCACGAGGAAAGTTCCGAGGCCAAGGCGAGAGGGCATAGGGAAAAAAGAAGGGAGAGAAAGACAGAGAGAGAGTGAGGGAGAGAGAGGGGGAGAGAGGGGGAGAACGAGAACAAGAACAAGAGAGAATGTAGAAGGGTTTCCTTCTTTTTTATTTTCTCTCTCCGCAAGACCTTCGCTCTCCTGAATCTCTTTTCCTGGCATATAAATATATATATATATATATATATTCTGAGTATATATATATATATATGTATATATAAGGTCCCCGCGCGCCGGGCTCGTTGGGGGGCGTACGCGAGGCCGAGTATACTGGAAAACCGACATTTAATTACGAGATTACATTCGTCGGGAGCTTTTAGTAACGCGAGAGTAAAACAGACGAAATGAACGAGCTGCGGGCTGTCGAGGGGATCGGCGGGGTCGAACGAAGCTCGATGGAATAAAAAAAGGGAAAAAGAAAAAAAACAACAGGAAGAAGAAAGAACTAGCTGTCAGCTTTGTTCATAAATACACAGGGTGCAGGGGGTAAGGAGGGGTTTTATGAAAACCTATCTGGCAAAGAAATTAATAACGTTCCGACCTGGAATGTAATGACGTTGTGCTCGCTTTTTCCCGACTACAGCGGTATCGGTATTGTTAACAATACGCAGAATTTAAAAAAGAAAGAAACGAAAAATATATTCTCGTAATGATTTTATAGCAAAATAACGGTGAAAAAGCTGATAAAGTTGGTTCGAAGGAGCTAATTACTAATCGAGGCAGATGTTGTTTCGATTTATTAAGAATGATTAACCCATTAATAATATTTATCGTTCGAACAATCATAGTTTTTGGAAACAAAAAATGTTTTTTTTCTTTTCGAAAGATCTCAGTGGAATCGTGACCACCATTTTTCTTTTACCTCGACGAACGTCGATCATCAGGGTCACCTGATTAGATTAGAGCGTATCACACGCGTCCCGGGTATAAATGTTGTTGAACCGAGTGAGTTGAAACGGCTCTTCGTATAGTTAACGCGAGGAGAGGCTGCAGTTAATTCGAGGCGGTTGATCGAGTAACGAGGGGCGATAAAGAGCTACGAGCAGAGCACAGAGCACTCACTCTCTTTCTCTCTTTCTCTCTCTCTCTCTCTCTCGCTCTCTCTTTCGTTCGCTTTCTCTCCTTCTCTCATCTCTCTCTCTCTTTCTCGTTAAAATCATCGCGCTCGGTCCTCTGGGCTATCGCTTTTATATACGACGAGAGACCATTGACAAAATAACGAACAGCTCAATTAGGATCGTCGTTAAATGCAAATGTATTGCTTCTCGTATATAAACTATGGAGGAACGCATATACACAGTGTCCATAATGTATTCTCGAGTAATATCATATACTTACCCAGATCGATGTATTCAAAATAACGATATATCTATATATATATATATATGTGTGTACATATAGAAACACACGCACGACGTCTGTTTCACAAGCTCGAGAATATCGTTGACACTTTCACGAGAAATTGTGTTGCATCAACGAATGAATAAGACGGTCGATTAACGTACGTGTCCATAATAATGGCGACGTAAAAATACAGTCGAACCTTCGATAAGCTCTTGAGTCCATTTTTTCCCCATCCGTTGAAAAATCTTACCGCCTCGAGGATCTTCTCAACACGGAGATCTTTTTTTCATTTCTTCAATCTTTTCAACCCTTTCGTATTTTTTTTTTTTTTTTTCGTCCTCGGCGAAAACCTGCGATAATCTAAGTAATTTAATAATAAACGCTGCGTGCCGACTTTTCGTTCTCTCGCCTCGACGATCGTACGGCGATCTCTGCGACGCGCGGGATAACTCAATGAGATCGTGTCTGGAATTTCGTTACTCTCGCGGGGCCCCGCGGCAATGTGATACCCTCTTGCTTTTTACCTTTACCGCGTGTCTTGTAATATATATGTATATACAGGAGAGTATACGTACGATGTCCGTGTCATGCTGGCCGAGCGCGAAAATAATAAAATATCGTCTCGACGGCTTCGTTTCTGCTTCGGGGCGAGAATATTCTCGCGGCTCGATCAAATTTATAGCCGGGACAATTATTTTTCATCGTGTAAAAACTCTCGTATAATACATAACGCCGGGGCATTCGTCTCTCTCCGCAAGCGTGAGAGAGACTTAATTCGCGGTATGCGTACCCCAGAAACGCGAATTTTTCGTTGGTCCACACGTAACCACGAGCGTTCTCTCTTTCCGCGGAGTTTTTGGTCGCGACGACGCGGCGATCCTCCTTTTACCCTCTTCCATGCTTCGAGGATTTATTCGGAAAACGTACGAGGGATTTCGTAGCTCTCTTCTCCCGCTTTTTTCACACCGGGAACCAAAAACAGAGGGGAAAAAGGTCAACCGTCAACGAGAGATGAAATTGTTCGATACTCTTTTAAATTTTTTCAAACGTTAACCGTTAACAAAATTGTCGTTGTGAAAAATTATCAATTTTGTTTTGCCTGGAGGCAGAAAATTCATTAATTTGTAGTTTTTCACAAAAATGAAAAAAACTCATGACAAAAAGCGTTCAAAAAATAAATTCAACATTATCTCCATTGCTCTTGCATTTTTCTTTCAACCTTCTCTCGCGTCACGTTCTCCTAGTACACAGTACGATTTTCTATGTCTCAACGGCGAAAAGTGAGCACAGAGAGACGCAAGCATAACACAGACCAGTGTTTACCTCATCGGGCAATTACCAATTTTTATACGTACACTCACCCGCATGAGAGAAAATGAAGATCGCTTCGCGGTCCATAAAAATCTACGATGCGACAATTAGAAGTTTTCTCGCACGAAACAGGTGTAAAAACGTTCTATACAGTTCGTCCGTTGCTTTAGTTGGCTTCGTTGCTCTCCTTGGCCCACGGCATACTCGTCGCTTTTGCCACTAACCATTAACGAAAAATCGTTAGGTTTACTCATCCGTGTAGCAGCCAGCTACCGACATAACGTGCCATTAGGGCACACGCTTCGTTCTCGTACTTTTACAAAGTTTACTTCGATAGTCACGCGACCACGCGGTATCTGTGATACTGACTCTCGCAATAGCCACATGGTGGCGCGATGGTGGCGCCACCGACGCTCGAATATATTTATCAACGATATTTCGATAAATTGAAAATAATTATTTTCTCGTATTAAACGCATTGAAAATTCGTTGATATTTGATAAGGACGGGAAAAATCTCTTGTTATTGCAGGTAAATTCATAGTCGGAGTGAAAAAATTCGTGAGCGATGGCGAACCGCACCTTTCGAACGAGGTTGCAACGGGCAAAACTACTGTCAGCCAGCACAAAAGAATATACGATTTTCTTAATGCCATGGAAATGGTATGAATAATGCCTCGAGACGAACGAATAGAATATATATATAGATATATATAATATCGTGCTACGCGTAGTCTAAGAGTCTTTTCGGCCCTTAAAGGTCTCAGGGATAAATCTATTCTCCGCGGTAACGGAATACGATATAAGCGGTCCGCGAGACTGTCGAAACATTCCTGGAGTACATATATCTTTCCTCTTCGCGTGTGCCCTCCCAACGATTTCAACCTCGACCCTCTTGGCGTCCCTTCGTTCCCTCGATTTTCGTCGATAATACATCTCTCGTTCGTTCTTCTACTCACAAATTCTCCTTACGTCCAGAGACGAATGAATCGAACGAAGACGAGCGAACTCGACGATCTGCGTTGTTCAAACGAATAAAAAAACATAAAATAAAAATAAATCAACGATTGTTTTATAATCTAAGAAAATTATGGAATAAAAATTCAATCTTTAATCAAAACGACTGCAGAAACGGCAAATCTATTTTTAAAAGAGCCAGAAGTGGATTCGAGCTTCACTAGGCAGTGAATTTGCTTTATTTATTTTATTTTTCCGTCGCACGATTTTTCGTAACAAAGTACAATACTCACGAGGTGCATAGCTCGTGACGATTGTACGAGAGGTGCGCGCATGGTATGAAAAAGTGGGTCGGAAGAAATTTCCGTGGTACGTCGGCGTATAACTAGAAAATAAAAAGTGAATAAATTTAATGACTTTACGAGAGAAGGTAGGTGTAAGGAGAGAAAGAGAGAGAGAGAGAGAGTGGCAAAGGGTTGGGGAAGAAAGGAAAGGGGTTATTAATTATGGAAAATAGAGCGAGAGAGAAAGAGAGAGGGAGGGAAACGAGGAGAGAAATAAATAAAGGACCATACTTGCTCAGGACCTCCACGAACCTCTGGTGCGATCATATCGCGCACGGCGTGTAATATTATAATTATATTGCTGCACGACACGAAAGTCGAGGGAACGTGCAGCTTTTAAACGAGAGAAATGTTTTCTCCTGGCAATATGACACGTATATCTGTATATATATATATATATATATATATATATATATATGTATATATATATATGTATGTATACATAGATATGTATACATATTTATGTATACATATATACATATATATCTCTACATATATGCGTATTTCTGTTTTTCTTTTATTTTACAAACTGGAACGATATGTACACTGACGTTTCATCACGATGAGCGATTAATTATGACAATTTCACTGCACACGCACGTCGCTCCTCGATCTTAGCCGAGCCGGTAGCAACGAGGTTGTCGAGACCCTGCAGCATCGTTAAACATAAAAATCGCGAATGCGAGACTTGGTTTTTTCAACGCTAATGTATTTTTAACGATGTTTCTCCGGGAAGGAAATTCAATAATTTAAGAAAAAGCTAATATTTTCGAGTTTGTTTTGTTATTCATAAATACTCGTCGGGGGGTCTCCGGTGACGAGTAATAAATTAAATTATGAAAAATCTTTTCGACCGTCTAAGATACGTCGGAGTAAAAAATCAGTCGCATTTTATTTTCTATTATTTCGATCGTTTAACGGACGATACGTGCCTCGGTATGTCTGTCTTATTGCCAGTATAAACGTGCCAGTCCTCGTGGTCAGCGATTAGATCCATTATGCATCGTTCTCGAGCACGCACCACCGTAACGTTGCGAGAGAAGAAGCGAAATAAAGAAACCGAGGAGAATGCGTGAATTCGTACATGCAAACCTCGCAGGTACAAAGGCCACGCACGCGATGTCTCCAGTTCGCGAGAACGACGATTTTCTCGATCCGATTTTCGGTTAATACGATTTGTCGTTAACGATTTTCCATTTTTTTCATTTCATAAATTTGTTATCTTCGCGATGTTAGACTTTAATTATCGCATTCAATTTGTATTCCAACCTTCGACTTAATTTCTCGATCTCGTTCGTCACAATTATTCGACTTTTATCAATTCTCAATCTCATCTCGGGGGAAAAAAACGCGTCTCGAGACTCGTCGGTGTCTCGAGACGCGAAAGTGTTTTTTCTTTTTTTTCCTCACGAATATTTTCTGCTCGATTATCATCTCGTGTCTCGAATATTGCCAAAGTCGACCCAACGCTTTATACAAAAAAAAATATATATATAATAATAATAATAATAAGACGATAGGACGCGAAGGGTGAGGAGATATTTAATCTCCCGTTCGTCCACTGGGTGGTACACTCGAAAAGTGTCGACTGTGAAAGAAGTTTATCGGGCATACGACACCTATCGAGCAAAGTTGGGAAAAACTCGAGAGGCACGCGTGTCTCCGAAAAGCGTACGGGAGAGACAGAGAGAGAGAGCGAGAGAGCGAGAGAGAGAGAGAGAGAGAGAGAGAGAGAGAGAGAGAGAGAGAGAGAGAGAGAGAGAGAGAGAGTAGAACGTGTGTGCGGTGTCGTTGAATGTCGGAGCACCGACGCGATTATCCATGAATCGCGGGAGATTGGCCTCGCGCAACGAGAGAGTCGTGTTTCTCGTCTGACATCGTTATGGATCACCGTGGTGCGTGTACAGAGCATTTTCATTTATGTGTGTGTGTGTGTGTGTGTGTGTGTATGTATGTGTGTGCTTGCGAATGTACGTTTGTGTGGAGGGTGAAGGGAGCGTGTATGTAAAAAGCTCTTGCAAGAGTTCTTTACATGCGTGTCGATCCCCTCGGAAACCGTTATGCGTTATAGTTACACACACAGACAGACATACACACACAAATATATTTGTTCGTGTTGCAGCTCACGTTTTTTTCCTCCCTAACACCACCATGTCGCCCAACTGCTTTTCCTCTTTCCTCTCGCCTCTCGCATGCCCGGAGGAAGCCCTTCGACCTCTCTCCCTCTCTCTCTCTCTCTCTCTCTCTCTCTCTCATTTTCTCTCTCTTTCTGTCTCTCTCCTCTTACTCTCTCATGGTGTGTGTGTTCGTATCTTCTCAAGTAGGTATTCCCCATTTCCGGAACCACTTCACGTTCTCGCTGCTATCGCACCGTGAATATATAGATCCTCGGCTGGTGGGACTCGCGAGAACAGCCCAGAGGTCTTGTACGAACTGCGAATCGAGATACGGGAGTCCATAAAAAAAAGTGAATAAACAAATAATAAATATAAACATACGAGGATAAAGTAACTCGAACGAAACGAGATAATGTGACGAGAATTTGAATAAGGGTTGTTTATACCGCGGAGTACGAGCCGGGGTTGACCAGAATTCAAGGTGGAACAGAGCGAGAAAACATCTTCTTTTCAAATACTTACTATTATTTCATCCCTGTATTATTAAAAATATTATTATCTATTAGATAATTATAATTATCAATAAATTTATCATAAACAGTATTAAATAATGAATTTTAGAAAAAACAAAAATTTCTTCCAATTAAAATGATCGACGTGAGAAGAAATTTTATCTCTCATTTCCTTTCGATATTGACGTGGGGTGAAAAAAAATTGAATTCTCCAACTCGTCGCAGGAGAACCCTGATAAATAAGGATCGCATGGGGTTATATATAGATAACACGCTCGTTGGGATTTACATCAATATACAGGGATATCCATAGCCCTACGCTCTTTTCGCTATTCCACTTTCTCTCTCTCTCTCTCTCTCTCTCTCTCGCTCTAACACACACTCTCTCTTTCTTTCTCTCTCTCTCTCTCTCTCTCACTCTCGCTCTTTCGCATACGCAAGGATTGCTTATGCGAGACGCGTGCACGTCGTATAGGAGAACGGAGCTCGGCTTGCAAACGGCCTGCCTCTCGCGCATGCGCGCGCGCGAGCGACCGCTCAACCGTTCACCATTGTTATATTGCTTGCTAACACGACATTAATACATCGTCGTTGAATTATGAGGTCATGACACGCCAGGAGAGCCACGGCTGCTTCTGCCACGGTATAACCCCGGGACGTTGCCGTAGGTACCCGCCAACCAAGCGAAATCCCACACGTATATATATCGGGTGTATATTAAACCTCGTAGAACCGAAGGGACTTTGAAAAATCGCCTCGACCGCTAAAAGCTACGTGATTAAAATGAAATCGGACTTGGGACGACAACTAGGGATTATAACGTACCGCGCTAGCGCGCGAGACCCGCGTCTTACTCTTTCATGATCCCTAATGACATTTATTTCGGTTTTGCAGAACGAGTCTTGACGGGACGTAGATTGATATTTGTTTTAATTTCTTTTTGGCTTATCGCACGAAGTTTCCGGTTCTTTTAGGATTTTTATATCGTAGGTCTTCGTAAGACAATTAATTATTGTTATTCTAGAATGAAAAATAGGGGTTTTACAATTATTCGTGTGTTTTTTCGTATTTATTGGGATAATTGTTTTTTACAATTTAAAAAAAAGGAAATCTACTTCGTTTTGCATCTTTGGATTGACATTTTGTAAATTGTAGATTCGTGATAGCTCGATAAGGTTCCAGCTGCAGTCAACGAATATTACGCTTTCTGAATTGTATTGCCGAGGCTCGGTGAACATCGGGGAGCAACGGGCAACCGTGTTGGTGCAGATTCCTGCAGTTGCATCGACCGCTCTCACGCCGACGCTCGCTTCTCGCCGGTGTTCTGGTGAATTTCGTCCGTTCGCCGGTATTTTGGGAGATGGCGCCACGTCAGTGATTCCATGGGTTAGAAGGCAGCTTTGTTCTTCTCAGAATTTACTTCATAGATAAATCTTACTTAGTTATTGATTATTCAATAATTTGGATAAAAATGTAAATTAAAAAATTAAATTCGATAAATGATAATATTGCATGATAAAAAAAGCTTTATTTATTGTTTATCTAAGTACACGAAACGAATAAGAAGTAAACGGCAAAATAGGGTCTGCGATCGATTAATGATTAAAACGAATTATGAGCAAACGAGGGCTAAATAAAAAAGAAGAGAAAAATCAGAAATCTCGTTGTTCTGACATTTCCATAATTGCTAACAGCCTTACTCTTCACCTTTCTTCACGCACCGCGAAAAACCGGAAAAATAAATACGACGAAACTCCCTCGATACGAAATTGAAGTTGTCTCGAGAGGGATAGTGAACCCAGTCATGGATATGGATGGTCTAATCGTTGGTGAAATAATCGAAAAAATGAAATTACCCTCACTACGTATTTAAAAGATCTTTTCTGCTTCTTCGTCTGGATCTGACACGATCGAGCCGACAGCTAATTTCGGCACGAATTTCTCATTTTCGTTCTCGAGAGATTTAATTAACGATCAACAAATTGTTGAATCCATTCGGTTTAAAAAACAAACAATAATAATAATTAAACGATAACAAATTTAACAAAATTTCATCAACTTTTCTGAGACCAGAAACTGTCAATAAAAAACCCTTTTGGTCCTAAATTAAAGGATTGAAAAAAATAAACTAAATATAAATTAATTATACAAATTACTAAAATCATCGCCTAACTAAGTTTCCTCGATTCACCAAAATCAACATACTTTCGAAAAGTATATTTATTTACGTAAGACGTCTGTACTTTGACGAAGATTGTTCCGTCTCTCGAGACGGCTGTGATACCCGTAATTCAAAACTTGACGACAATAATACATACACGAAGTACAGAGCTGCTGAAAGTCGCGCGCGCGCGCGTGTGTGTGTGTATGTGTGTGTGATTTCGATGTTTAGCTCCGCGAAGGTCCTCTTTCCGAGACGTCATCACCGTGTCGTCTCGCTTATAAACCCGACGGGGAAGCTCCGACGCCGCGGTCGTTTGGGACGACAGCCCAGGCGGAAAATGACATTCCCAAACGACGTGGCTCTTGGTTCGTGTAACGGCAAAACGAAGGGTGAAACACGCGAAGCCGTCGCGGATTTTAGCATCGTGGCGTGCGATGTGACACTCGTCTTCTCTCGCTCTCGACTATATCCTTGTCAACTTTTTTTTACGTATTTCTCGGCTGGATAAAAATATTCACGACCGTCCGTTCTCACGTTATGACAAAAAACCGCGCCGTTATCAACTCCCTGCCACGTCTAATTAAATTTCTTCTACTAAACTGAAAAAAACGTCAAAAACTCGTCAAAAAATGAAATTTCGATTGATTTCGATGATTCGAGGGTCGAACGAGTGATGGCGTCGGTGAAAATCTTCGTTTAGCGAAAATGTAAGAAACAATTATGAATAAATGCATTTTTAAGGGTCAGAGGTGGTAAAAAAAGTGGATTTTTCTGGGTTTGAATGAAAAATCATGAGAAGGGTCGTAATTGGATGTGCGACACGATAAATTTCTGCGAGTCTTTTGATTCCTGGCCGCTGCAACGTGATTCTGAGTGACGTCGCGCTTGATTCACCCTCGGCGTTTTACGGGGGCGAGGAGGGGTATCTATTCGAGAACAGCGACAGGCACGTTTCTAGCTAAAGTCACTTGGATCGCCACTCCGGTTTACCGACGCGCGTTGATCTGCCTGTGAAAGGCTCTGTCGACCTGTCTTCCTATCTATATTCCAGGGGATATTCCATCCTGTGCAATATCCTGCCCTTGTACGCCCTCTATCGCGTTCTTCTTCTCGCACTCGTAGCGAAACGCGAATCCCTCCCTCGAGTTCATCGTTTCTCCCTATCTCTCGCTCTCTCTCTCTCTCTCTCTATTTTCCTCTCTCAAGCCAGCCAACAAATTATATTCATATTCGAGGGATTACTCCAGGCTATCCGACGGATCAGGACCTTAAAGGGGCTCTATAGATGCGCTAATTATTTCCCCCGTGCGCAGTTCGTAGATTGAATTTCCGAACGCTCGAGCGCGAAGCTTTCCCATCCGCGGGTTTGCGTCGCTTTGTATATACGCGGTTCGAATAGCTTTAGTAGCAGTTCTTTTTTGTTTTGGTTATTTTTATTTTATTTCATTCCACTATACCATCAGGATTTAATGGAAAAATCGAAATCGATTTATGGATCGAGGACGCGTTATCGAATTTCCCGATTTTCATAATCTCGCTGGGCTTTAATCATCGACATTATAGAAACCTAAACGATGCCGATGGTAGAAGTTTAATGAGACCGAGCTTAATTGCGAGCGGGTTGAGAAAAATCATAATTTGCTATCTTACAGCGAGGCGCTGTGTTACGTTAAGAATGTTTCAAGTTACTGAGGCGAAATAGGTGGATGATACGAGGCTCTCAAGATCAGATCCTGCAAGTTTCTCGAGTCAGAAAAAAGTTGTGCAACGTTGAAGAGAGAGAGAGAGAGAGAAGAACGAAAGATCGGAGTGTGAAAAGTAGGAAGTAAAGTACGCGAAACTCTCGACGGTTTGGCTCGCTTGTCACTTTACCGGTGCATTTTGTAGCAACCACCCCCGGCGCTTTCGCCGTAGTACGATAAACACTTTTCCTATACACCGTTGACGAAAAGCATTTGCGTTTTCGAAGGGAAGAAAACGTTTTCATATTATTTACAAACAAAGATATGAAATTTTCCTCCAAATACAATTTTTTTTTGCGAAAAACTAACATTGTATTCCGCCCTTAAAAATTCCACCTGTCGTAGTAACGAATCCGGTTTAGTCACGTTGGCTTGCACACCATGATTCGTGACTGGTCCGACTCGAGTAGAATAAATGAGGGCGATAAAAAAAACAAGATTTGACAAAAAAGAAACAAATTTATAGATCCACCCGTAGACAGCGAAGGAGAAATCTTTTTATTGCATATATATCAGGGAAAGAGAGAGTGATATATAAAGAGCTAGAGAATTAATGAAAGAAAATATTTAGTTTGATGTTCAAAAGGGCTCGGTGGCAGAGCTCTCGCTGGTCTACTCATACGCGGTAACGGCAAAGGGTGGGCTTGGTTAACTTCGATGGTTTAGCACCCTTAACGCTTTCTCGCTAGATCCTGGGCACACCGCACAGGGTTTACTTTACAGTAGTCGAGTATATTAGCATGTAGATTACTTTCGACAAAGTCCAAGTTTCTCTCTTATCGTGTTATTGCAGTAGACGCGTGAGAGACGGAAACAGGGAAAGGGTGGTGTTGGCCAGGTGACGCGGATTAGCCAGAAGCGTCGTCAACGATTCGCGTGTGGTTCAAACCTTTAATTTTTCTCAAGATGAAATTTCCGTTAATCTGCTCTTTCTATCATTATAATTTCGCCATTGTTCTGAGAATGAAACGAAACAAAAAACAAACAAAGAAAATCTTTTGTTTTCTTTGTTTAGTCGTTTTATATATCTTAGCCACATACGTTTCTAATAACTGCATTTGTATTCAGTTCGAGTCTCGACATACATACACGCGTCGCTGCCAAATCCCTGCATATTACTAGGAATCGTCTCTCCCTCCTGGAAAAAAAAAAAAAAAAAAAAACAAGAAAAAAAGGAAAAAATTCAAGAGCTTCGCTCGGGTTCCTCCCTTTAGCCATGTCTTGGACCAAGGAATCCTATTTGCCATGGATATCCGTGTTCGTCCCCGCCCCCTGTCAAGGGTTCTCTCCCCTACCCTTTCCACCCTCGTACGCACGATCGTAACATCGAAACAATATGTAAAACGTGAATGGCGAAAGCTTCTTTCTTTCTTTCTCTCTCTCTTTTTTTTGGGTATTCAAGATGCGAAACGCGATCGAGAAAGAAGAATTACTGTCGTTTTATTTGGGACGCGGTTGGGCAACCACTTAGAGCGAGCGATGTCCACGAACGACGCTCTTGGGACACCCGAATGACGTTTCGAGATTTTGGGGACGAAACGCTTGCGGCACGAGGGGTTGAATTTTGTTGTTTTCTTCCTAAGGAATACAAAAGTTTCGGATCGTTGGAAACTTTTCCTCGCGACAATTGATTCGTTTTTTTCTCATTGTGCTCATCAACCTGCTCGTCTCTGGTTTCATGCGTTTTCTAATTTTAGAATGAAATTTCTAATTGTATTAATGTTGTTCGATACGCCAATAAATACAAATCTATGCAATCAATAATAATAATAATAATAACAATAATAACAATAATAATAATAGTATTAACGATAGGAATAGCCGAAAATGTAATTGGAATTATGATTACATTATATGGGATCGAGAATAGTCTATGGGGACGTGGTTGAGTTGATTCCAAGCCTCGTGTCAAGTTATCCATCTAGATTCGTGTATTAGCATTCAACAGTATTTTGCCTCTACAGCATCCCCGTACTTTATCGTATTAATGTTGTTCGATACGCCAATCAATAAAAATCTATGCAATCAATAATAATAATAATAATAATAATAAAACAAAAATAATAATAGTATTAACGATAGGAATAGCCGAAAATGTAATTGGAATCATGATTACATTATATGGGATCGAGAATAGTCTATCGGGACGTGGTTGAGTTGATTCCAAGCCTCGTGTCAAGTTATCCATCTAGATTCGTGTATTAGCATTCAACAGTGTTTTGCCTCCACAGCACCCCCGTACTTTATCGTCCCGACGACATCTCATCCTCGTTGGAAAGTTGGTGTACGATGCGGGGAAGTAGGTTTGCTCGTCTACTCTTCCGGGGCCGAGTCCCCGCGCTACCTCGCGCCGAGCCGTATCACCTAAGACGTGCTCGCTAATTTATATTCCAGCCACTCGCCCGGATAACCCGGTGTTCGTCTACCTGTTCGCGGCAGTTCGTATCCTTTAATTATTCGTGCGAAAGCGTCTAGAGTCGCGCGATGCACGGTCCCTTTCCACTTGACAGCGTAGTAACCGAACTCTCCGTGTGTCCCTTCTCACCCTTTTGCACTTTTTTTCTAACCCACAATCCAACGATATTCCCATCTCGCTGCTGCGAAAGTCACCGACGTCGACTCCTCCCCAGCACTCGTATTACGATTTCAGCTGTTTCCTTCTAGTTACGATTCATCCAACGATACTGTTCGAAAGTATAACGAAACAATTGTCAACTATATGGAGAAAGTTGAAAAATGAAAGAAATGGTCTTAGTAGCCTGGAAAAATCTGAATGTTTTTTCGTTGCCAGGACGAAAATCCGACTTTATAGAGGAACGATGAAACGACCAGATTTCTAGGAGGATCTATAGTTAAAGACGCCAGCGCACGCAGGCACAGAGAAACAAAGAGTGAGAGAGAGGGAGAGAGGGGGAAAAACGAAGCGGAAGTCCGGATGAAATCGGGTGACAACGGGCTCGTTTGAGCGTATAAAAGAGCGACGGAGGTTAAACCGCGAGAGTTAGTCGTCACGGACATAACACCGTGCACAGGCGAAGGTTTCCCCGTAGACAATGAGGGTGGTATCGTGGAATCGCGTCCTGGCACGCATTGTATGGACCCTAACGACAAGCGATTACTACCCCGCTATAACAAATATACATATATATATATATATATACTTCTTTTACCGTCGCTTTCATTTCGCTCCTGCTAACGTTCGTTCGCTACCCCCTCCCTCCATTCCTCGAGACTCCAGTCCCGCGACGTGATTCCAGAGTTCTCGTTGGGTTGACTCGATCCCGCGGGTTGAACGATGATTTTCCGTTCGAAATCTCAAGGACTCGTACAAAACTCTCGATTGTTTCGTCCTGCAGACTCTCGTTGTTCAACGACACAATGGACTCGATGCGACGTGGTTGTACAACCATAAGTTCGTCTGGATCGAGAATACCCCCTGACAGGTATTATTAATGATGGCGAAGTTATCATTCGAAGGATCACGATTTTTCATAGAAAGTATTTACCGTGTTACGATGGACGCGATGAATATTTACTTGAACCTCATTGCGAACTTGGTTCACTAGCTGGCTCGTTCCAGCGGTTTTCGTGGCATTGGTGAAGATGGAAGAACTGGAGAAATCGTATGAAAGAAACGATGTTTTTGGAAGTGTATTCAGGAGAAGTTGGCGGAGTCTGCCAGTTCGCTTTTTATTGTGATTGAGACGAGTTCCATTGGAGGAAGTTCGATTAGAGATCTTCTCGAAGTAACGAACCTTGGTCGAGTTTGATGCGCACGAGAAAGAGAGCTCGTCTTCGAAGAAACGTGGATATGAGCTAGCCGAAGTAGATGGCTCGTGATAGATAGGAATACTGTCTTGATGGAAAATCCTCCCTTCACATCATGGACTTATCCGACACACAGGTGTGCAAAGTCCAACGTGTCATGGCGTGATTCATTCTCGCTGGTAGCCTGATGGAACAAAAGAGGTGAGAGATGAATATGCCGGTCCTAAAAATCCTGATTCATCATCGTGTTGGAGTCTAGGGTGGTGAAGGGAATCGGCAGAAACCCTGTGATACGAGGATTTACGATCTCTCTTTTCCAACATACGTGGAAGATATCCTTTTCCCTCCTTTTCTTCTTAGTTCGAAGTTTCTCGACCTAATGCTTCTCGTCCATGTTATCAGCGTTGTAACGGCGAACACGTCGATGGTGTAACGCGCTACGAGAAAACTTGAACGAGGCGAAGAGCGAAGTGAGAAGAGGAGAAAACGGTGAAGAAACTGGCAGCCCCAAATCGTTGCAAGTCCGCTCGTATCTTTTCTCGGATTTGTATCTACGACCGAGAACGTTTTTCCACGGATTTTTCGCGAGTCGTGGGTTCGGGCGCCGTGTCTCGGCATCAAACATTCCGATTTCTGACTTTTACCGGAGAGTTGCTTGGCGTGAAAGATTCCTGTACATATATATATATTCCACCTCACTGCCCCCTCCCAATCCCCTGCCACAGCTATCGCAATGTATCTCCGGCAGTCAATACCAATCGGATCCGATATAACGTGACTTCCGGAATCTCCGTTCCTTGTACCGGATATCACCGGTGAATGGTAACAGTGAACCGCCAGGCTCTGTCTAGAATCCAAGGTACACGAATTTATGGTGTCAAGGCAAGCAATCCGAAGAAGATTGTTTTCTGTATATTGAAGAGTGAAATAGGCGTTGCCGTTAGTAGTATTAACAATTATCAGAACCATTTTAATTGATATTTCGATTGCATAAAATTTGGATTTAGTTGGGATGGATTTTTAAGAAACTTCTTTTCTCTTTAGTAAAGAAGACTTCTTTACTAAAGCTTGAAGAAAGGGTACCGAGACGAACGGATCACGCTTAATCGTCCGAGAGGTTAACATTTTTTAAACCAAGCGAGCGTTCGCGAGACAAGGAAAAGGCCCGTCCCGCTGGGAGACGTAGCCACGACCCTCGTAGCATCCTGGGTTGAAGGTCGTATGATAGAAACTGGCCACACGATTTAGTTCGCTCCCGGAGTTACCAACCGGACAGCCCAGGGATCACCGAGTCTGATCCTTTCAAGTAAATGCTCCACGCCCTCGTTCTTCAGCTCTCGTCTCTGACACTGAGCCTCGAACCTGATGTTCTCGTAGTGCGTCCTCTCTTCCTACTCCTCATTCCTTCCAACCGTTGTCTGTTGTCCAACCCGCACGAAAGTTTGGTAATTCCTTCGAAATACGAGTGTCCTTGGCCCTTAACTGAGGCTCGTACTCAAAGTCCCTTCCCTGGTTCTCCAGCGAAAATCCTCGCCGAAGGATTTCACCAAGATTTCCTACGAAGCGAGATCACCGCAGAGGCTTGAGCCGGAAGGCTTTTGGCCGAAAACTTTTTAACGACACCAGCGCGTTAAATCCACAATTCAGACAGGACGAATTTCGTCAAATATACTCATACGTTTTAAAGAGGAACGATAAAAAGAAATGGAAGGACCTCCTCTTGGCCAATTAGAAATTCCCCTGGTTAACGATGGAAACAAACGATAAATTACATCAACCTTCTTCCGTTTTCCGTCCTTAAACTCGTTCAAAGGCGTTCGAAGATGCAACTAACGGGAAAGATCGATGCACACTTGATGCAATTGCACCCTAGGGTGTTCCTTGTCTTCGTTCGGACTCAACGATACTTATGTTTTCGTCGTATCGAGACGTGCTTTTGGTTACAGTCCCTATTAAAGGAATGAATAAGGTAGAAGATGCGGTGCTCTGGAGGGAATATACCTCGAGAGTCAATCGAACGAATCTCGCGGCCAGACTGAAAGGTATATAGACAGATCGAGGAGCGAGAGATAACAGGGAATAGGAAAAGCTGTCACGCTGCGAAAGCGGCGTCTCGTCGTAAACGAGCAAGGTGAAACTCCCGACGTAGAGCTCTCGACGTCTTCGAGATATTTTCCGCATTTGCCATTCGATGCTACTGTTGGCGGAGTCTTCGTGTTCCCTGTTGCTTCTTACCGGCTCTCTCTCTCTCTCTCTCTCTCTCTCTCTCTCTCTCTCTCTCTCTCTCTCTCTCTCTCTCTCTCTTTCAGTTTTCGTCTCGTCGTGTTCAACCAAAAGCTTACGCCGAGGTTTCCTTCTCTCCTACCTTTTCCAACCCTCTTTCTTCCAACCCCCTTCATTCCCAGTCATACCCTCGTTCCACGATACCTTCGTTCCGTCACTGATTTAACATCGCGGGAGTATCCTTGAATCGTAATTAATTCCGTTGAACCCCTCGATAGCTCGGCTGCTTGTATTTACGTGCATGATGCCAACGATGGTGGCGTTTCGTCCAAACTTTTCCCATCTCTTGTCGCTCTCGTGATTTCCGTATATTTGTCTAGGCATCCGATGCTGCGCATATCGTACGCTCTACAGGGATTTCGCGTTGACCTCAAACACGAAAAGGAGATACGAGGCAAGTACCACGTTTAAGGGGGTGGGATAAAAGTGGATGCTGGAAGAAGGGTACTTGCCACATCGCGATGTGTTTTTGTGGTGTTTTCACGAATATTTGCGATAGTCTGCTTCAGCGATATGAGCATGGAGTGAAGAAAATGAGTACCGGAGGCTGGATAACGTGGTGAGATAAATGGAGAAGGGAAGAAGAAGGAAAGTATGAGAGAGAGGGAGGATGCGTTGGGGTGGAATACATCGTAGAAAGGAAAAGGTGTGTGTACGAGGTACAGCCCTGTTTCTACTCCAAGACTGGAAGTTATGGAAGAAGGTCGTCTGCATAAGGTTGCCTCGACCGCAAACACCTCACGTAGCATCGCGTAGATTAAAGCTTCGCCCCCCCCGCACCCCTCTTCGTCAGCCCTTCCCTTCCAGTTCTCGTTTATTCTCCGCCATCCGGTCGGTGGTGCACCGTGCACGCAGTTTCTCGCGCGTGTGTTGAGAGTCCGCTCGTGTGCGTCGAAAGACACACGGGAAATCTTGGAACACCCATATACCCACCCTTGCGACCCACCTTAAGGGTAGGGGGATGAAAGCGTGGAAAAGCAGTCGTGGAGAAGAGCGACAAGAATGAAACGAAGAAAGTGGGGAATAACGGTGGTAGGAAGGTGGGACGAGGAGAATGAAAAAATGAGACGGAAGATATTCAACCGCTGTTTGCTCCCTCTTACGTCTTGCGAACGCAGTTACCAGGGAGGAGGGGGATCAGACACGCATTCCGTAGATCCAATCCCATGGCTCAACGGCCTGATGCTCGTCAGGAATACGCGATAGCTATTCGCACGAAGCACCATCGTTTTTCCCCTCCTGAAACTTCTTCACCCTCTCTCGCTCTCACTCATACGCCCTCTTGTGCAACATTCGACATTGCCAACGTCGTGACTTTCGGTATTTCCGGTGAAAAGCTCGCGAGGGTCAACCCCAAAGGCGGAAATTCGTGAGAGACTCGATGACTTTGCACTTTTTTTTCAATTATTTCATTTTATTTTGTCAAAAGCTCTCGATGAAGATGATCGATACGTTCGAGTCCAGATTGAAATATATATTTTTCTCATCCTGAAATGTTTTCATTCCACTTGGTATTCGTAATGGGAAATTGAACGGACAGTGCTCTCGCATGAGTGGAATATTGTCAACGGGAGTCTAATATAACGAATTCCAGGGTACTTTACGATCGTGATTCATCGAATTGGGCGCCGTGGCTTTTTAACGACGACACTAAAGACCCCCGGAAAGCCTTGTTGCGTCGCGTCAACTTGGTCGAAGGCCGGCGTTGGGGAAAAAATAGATATATTCGTAGCCAGCAATATAGACGAGAGTTTCACGAGAGTCGTTTCACGCATATGCGGTACTCCTAGTGATAGCGATAGTGATCGCCGGTTCTCAGCCTTTTTATATCCGTTCTTCGCCACTTCGACTTCCGATAATAAACAGAAAGAAAGAAAAAAAAATTCACCTAGCTCGTATGCATCGCGCGTGAGTCCCATTGTTCGAGCAAAAATATCCCATTATAATTGTGGATAACTTGAATCGTCGTCGCACTCGCGAATTCGATTGACTCTCGTTCGTGTGACACTCGAGCCGGCAGTCAATTCGATCACGATTCATCGACCCAAACGGTCATTCGCCAGCTTTTCAGTGCCACTTTATACGGGATATGGGGCGCCAGTCATAAACTTCCCCAGTGTCGTAATTTCGGGTTGTCGACGTAAAAGTAAAAAGCCCGTATGGCTCGAATAACCCTCCGTAGCTTTTCCGTTCTCTGTCCTGCCCCCTCCACCCCTCCTTCGTACTTTTCGCAGTGCGTCACACAAACCCGCTGGGTCGTTATCATTTTATTAGCTTCCAAAACGGCACCGTCACCCAATGCTCGACGAAGCGAGGAACGAGGGTAAACGTAAGATTGTAGGGGTGGTGACGATGTCCCGCTAGGACTTCGACCGGATCCAACGAATTTTTCCTATCTATGGCTATATAATAACGTTGATAGCAACGTTCGAACGTAGATAATTTTCTTTTTTACTTTGTTCGCTTTATTGTCTCGCTTGGCATTAAGATAAGGTCTTTCATTGTTGGTCGAGAAAATAATGTGTCTAATGACATACGTTCGTCCTTCGTACAAGTTTCACGGTCTAATCGATGGGAACTGTCGATATCCGATCTGGCTTTATCATCGAAGTCTATTAACGACAAAATTATTTCATTCCCGTTCCCCCAATTTCCTCCCTAATATTTCGCAGACTATACATAATCCTTAATACCGATATTCGAATATCGATAGAAAAAGGACGAATATTTTTCCTCCAATGTCCAACGTTCCGGAATATTTCCCAGGGAATCTCGTCGTTGCAACGAGATTTGTGATTCCATAGGTACGTGGCCTCCCTCGAGCCTATGGTTTATATTTATATGTATAGGAGCGCAAGGGGACATCGGAAAATAGGCGAGTATTGCCGTCGGAGAGCCCGGCAATAAAGGGATTTTCGTGTGAACGAGACAGGGAACGGTAGGACGTGGTATAATGCGAAAAGATGTGGACGATGGAAAGAGTATCGTTGAAGAGAGAATGAGGTGGGGTTGGGCGAAATCTCTGATTCGGAGACGAATGAGCGACGCTATGTGAACATTTCGTATATTGTACAGGAGGACTGACCTTCACTGGCCTGCGAGACGACGTTGGTCAGCTTCTATATATATATATATATGTGTGTGTATTTGTGTGGATAGCAAAAAGAAAACCACCCCGGGTGGTAGCGGTTTTAGGTGGACCGAGAAGAGAACTACCGTTCTCCGACCATCCCCCTAGTTTTCTACACAGCCCCTGGGTAATACCCGCGAAATGGCCGCTTAGTATGATATACGTATCACTTACGCGGAGCGATAATGAAAAGATTTGCCGGGGAGCGCTTTATGACTTCCGTGGTCGCTTACAGAAAAAAAAATATATATAACGCCGTGACTCGTACCAACGATTTTTTCGTTTTTTTTCCCTACTTCTGGACCATAACCGTACCACGATCGTATTCTCGACGACTATCAAGGGGCACTTTGGACCTCTCGCTCTCTCACGTACCCCATGCACTTTGTATGCCTCTTCGCTCTTCATTTTTTTTCGCTATATCGTGATCGAGTCACTTTCGAAGTTCTCGAGACCTCTCTCGCAATAACGTCTATTTCTATTTTCTTTTGTCACGTACCGTCGTTTTCCCGTAGCCCCTGGCCACGTTCGAATGCTCGCTCGCGTGAAATAGAGAATACAGTGAAAGATATTATCTCTCTCTCTCTCTCTCTCGTTTCTCCTTTTCCCGCGGGTGCTCTATAAAACTCGATAAAGGATAAATAAAAAATAACTATCGGGATGAAAAGTATCGAACGGACGTATTTTTTTTTAGTACTTTCAAATATTATCGCGTAAAACATAATTGAGCCTTCCGTTCGATTCAACGCTAGGACGAAATATTTTCAAAACTTCTCGTCGTTTCGTAGAAAGAATGAAAAATATGTCGCGGGAAAAGTTTATAACGAGGATAATTCACGAAAGAAAAAATAAAAGTAAATTGTTACGTAAGCGCAAATATCCGTGAATTATTAACTCGTGCTCTCTCGAAGCTCTTCGGCCATTTTGAATGATGACCGATGTTCTGAAAAACATCGCTTTTCGCGCTCGCTTCGTGAGCGAGAGCGAGAAACGGGGAAAGGGAGTTTTATTACATCGTCCTGCGTAAATCAAACTTCGAAGTGTCTACTCGATACTGCCGGCTGCTCGATAGGGCGCGCAGCTTGTTCCGTTATCGATCACCGAATGAAAAATAAGGACGCGCGAGATGCGCGAAAGGGTGGAAAAGCCGTACGTAGAAAATTGCAGCCAAATTCCAAAAGACAGAGACGTACTACGAGTAGGTCCGCGACACGAAAATATTCAATCTCGAGTCGTTGTCCGTCGCTACAGGTGCCATTTTTTGTATTTTTTTTTTCAATGAATATTTAACGCTACTCGATAGGAACGTACGTCGCGCGAGAAAGGAACGAAGTGGTCGAGAATCCTTCCACGTATAACGGCGGGACGTTAACAGATGAATTCTATAAATGACACAGGCACGAGAGGTCGATAGTCCGTACGATGGAACGACTGGCGAACGATGGAATGGAAAAGCTTCGAGGGAAGAGATCTACAAAAAAGAAAAAAAAAAAAAGAAAAACTAAAAATAAATCGAAAAAAAATCGAAGATTGAGAAGCAAACATTAGGCACCCCCAATTAAGTTCTTCCGATTAATAAACGTCGTCAGCGTTGCGTAGTGCCGTGTGCGAAGCTCGTCGACGATAAATAGCTCGGCCGTGAAAGCAGCGAGCTTGTAAAATCACGCATGCACTTACGTTACACATCTTGGAAATTGTGCGTGAAACGCATATTTCTGCACGTCGGCTGGATTAATCGTCTTCGAGCTTCGCTCATGTACGATTCTAGTGACGGCTATCCCTCGACACCACCTTTTTCTCCCTCCTCTTCTACCTCACTCGTCGACTCCTTCTTCCTTCTACCTCGGTCTCTGATATATTTTTTTCCCTATGGTTTTTTCCTGTTTTTTTTTTCGTTTTTTTTGTGTTGCAAACGATTTAATTTATCGTCTCGTCGTTGGTATGGAACGTTCGTACGGGCCGCGAATTCGAGTGTCGAGGAAATAAATTTGGCGTGTCGGGAGCAGGAGGCATCGTTCTCCCGTCTCTCGTCGAGGGAGAGGTGGGAGAGAGAGAGAGAGAGTGAGCAAAAGAGAGGGTGAATCGAGGGAGAGAGAGGGGGGAGGGAGGCAAAAGCGCGCATTGCCCGACGTAAATAAAACAAGTCGGCCGGCCCTCCCAAACGTGCCGAGAGACGTACTGTATCAGATGGAGTGAGACACGAGGCGTAAAACGGGGTGCCCTGGAGTCCGGACTTCGTAAGCCTCCCGGTCCAAACGCGCGTCTCGCTGATGTATCTGCGTCGCGCGACGCGCTACTCGCAACCTCGTCGACAAGTCCAAGGGTGGTTGAGTTCTTTCGAGGATTTCGAGAATGCTCGATGTGATACGAGACGAAATATCGGTCTCGTGACTATTAGTGAGAACGAATCTTCGATGTTTTTCTGCTGACTTGGCTACTAAGTTCGTTTTTTATCAAAATCAACCCCTTCAGTTAAGAAAGATAGGGGTTGAAAAAAATGTCATCGTATTGTAACTGAAGAAAAGCTCGTTCTAGCATTACACGACGATTCGTTCGCACGTACATCAGCGTTTTAGTAAATTTCGTGCTAATGGAACCGCATCCATTTTTCCCGAGTTCCTTTGTTTCTTATCTCAGTGAGAACAAAGCCTCAAGAATAGGCGGGAAAGAGCGTAGTCTCTGTTTCGCCCGACGAACGCCTTTTTACAGATCTTCCGAGACGTCAAAGAATTCTTCACATTTTTGTTTGAAAAGGGCGTGTGTATTCCCCCCCCCCCCTCTCTCTCGCATCTTCGGATTCCCGTTTAAATTCTTCCAACGGAAGTTTCACCGCTAAAGCGTTTGCACTTACCGTCCGACGTCTGATTTAAATCATCGCCATTTCCATCATCTTTGTGTTCGTGAATTATTTTCTCGCACTCTCGCCCTCGATATTTCATAATTGTTTTTTCTTTTCATTTTTGTTTTTTTGTCGAGATTGTAGTTTCTCGATCTCTCTCGATGTGTCATCGACGCGCTCTTCGGAGGTCCGACCGAGCGTGGACCCCACAGCGTCCGCTACACGCCCGCTGGTTCTCCGCTGGGTGTCCTCCGCCAATCGTGCGTATACCCAGAGTTGCGTATACGCACCGTGACGCGCCACGCTGTGCGAGAGCTCGACCACTTAGGTGGGGTAATATATATCGCCCGCCCGCGGTAAACTGTCCTCGTATATTATGTCGACGTTCGCGGACACGCATTCCTCCCGCGGATCTCCCACCCCACTCCTCGCGTTCCCATGGACCCCAGCCGTTCGCGCACAATGTACCCCATACAGCCCGAACCCGGGTCTAAACGATTCCTCGTGTCTGGTTATTTTCGCGATTAATCGCCGCTCGTAAAAGCCCACGGGGTAGCAAAACTCTCGTTGGAAACCTTCGATCGTGTGTACGTATATTTCCTCGTGTAGGACGAAGAGAACGCGCGACTATATCGAGTATTGCAACTGTAGCCAGTTAGCCGAGGGGCGGAGACGATCCGTGACTGTAATTATTTTTCGTCGTTTGAACAAAGAAAATAATAAAAATGTTATTATTTTTCGTTTTGTTTTTGAACGATGGAAATTCGTAACTAAAGAATTGTGAGGGAATGAACTGTCGATTGATTAATTTTTCAATCGTTCTATAATTATTATATTAATTATTAATTTTTAATTATTTGTTAATTGATCGATTTAAATCATCGTTATTTATTCGTAATATTCGCCATGGACCGAAATTCGTTTCTTCCAGTCGCTCTCAATATTTTCATCACGTCATTAACAAACACGTGTGTCTTCGCTGCGACCGAGGTTGAGACGGGGTAGTCGAAATGAAGGGAAAAAAAGGACGTGCGAGCCGTGAAGCAAAGCGTCGGGAGAGTTAAAGTTGGCGCGAACTTGTCGACAAAAGAGCGCGGCGTGCCGATAGAACCAAAGTGTACAATAGCCCGTGACCGAGGCTAGTTCGCCACACCGCCTGCGGGTCACCGGGTGGCGTAGCCACTTGGCATCGCCAAGGAGAAGGAAGAAAGAAAGAATGGAAGGAAGAAAGACAGAAAGAAAGAAAGAAAAAAAGGAAAATAACGGAAAAGTTACGAGCTTGTTACACTCCTCGTCGCTTTCTCTCTGTTTTGCCGTTGCTACTGGCTGGGTCGGTCCTTATGGCACCGCGCGCGCGGCAGCTTTCGCCGCGAAGCCGTAAATCTTTGGCCGCGTCAGTGCCACCGCAAGCATCTTGCGCGCGTCGCTTTCGAAATAGGCGGACGCGCACGAAAACTTTCGAAGCTGAGCGATCGCACGCGGTTCGCGGCGAGTTCTTTTAAAACGCGAGCACGCGACTCGTTCCACGCGACGCGATTCCATTTTCTCGCGTTGGTACGAGAAAGGCGGTTTTCGATTTCTCGTCGCTCTTCCAACTTGAAGTTCGCGCTGTTCGAGAGAACTTTTCTTCGTTTTTTGTTTTGTTTTGTTTGGAAGAGGGCGTTTTGTTTCGTTAGAACTCTTTAAACGAAAGACGAAGCGAGCGGAAGGATAGAACCACAAATAAACCGCGGTTAATTTATTTTTTCACGAGACGCGAGACGCGTGAACCGTGACGCTGGCGTTGATTTTCTTTCGAAGGTTCTCTCTACTAGATCTAGGAACTCGCGATAGGGACGCAACGACGGGAGTTTCTATTTTTACATCCCCGTGGATAACTCGCTTTCCCTCGTGACTCGCGCCGTTCACACCCTTCTCGCGGGCTCGACGGCTTCGTTTTGTTTCTTGTCTCATTTTGTCACGGTTTTCCAAAACACGGGGCTGACAAAAAATTACGTGGCGACGGATCGTGTATCGATTTTAAAAAGGTTTCAAATTTCGTGACAATGATTCACGAATATTTTTTTACTTTAAATTGTAACAGACGGTTTTTTCAATCGGTTCGAGAACCGATGAAGCGATCGAACTAGAGACAAATAGAGAGAGCGAGAGAGAGAAATAACTCCGCCACCAGATATCCGAATCAGAGAACGAAAAAACTTTATTCCGCTTGTTTCACGACCCCTCACTGCCAATTTCGCCAACACAAAAAGTACGATCGGTTACGGGAATTCCGATAAAGTGTATTAAAAAAAAAAAGAGTGTCACGTTCGTCGGACTGAGCGGAGGGACGAGTAGACGGCTACTCCGCGTCAGCCCCACGGCCATATCATCCGGTTTCCCACCGCAAGAACCCTCCGGCACCAATTAAACCCCTAATTGATTTTAACTGTAAATCTATGAGTTGTAAAGTCTTCCTCGGGGCCCGACGATCGGGTTGCGGTTCTGTTCTCCGCGCGACACTTCTCTCTCACTCTCTCTCGCTAGAGTACTCTTCGTATATCTCGTAAACGCTCCCGGCCGAGCGCCAGACGAGAAACAGTTGTTACCGATAAATTTAAAAGGGAACGAAAAGAAAAGAAAAAGAAAAGAAAATCGGAGCCATACGGTCTTGTACAGACGAGGTTTTCATCTCGCTAATGAGTCCCGATCGTTACTCGGCCATCTGTCTTTTCCTGCCTAATTCTATCCTCGACTTGGATGAATCCATTTTTCGTCATCGCCATTTTCATCGAATTTTCCATTTTTTTTTTCATAACTTTTTATTTTCTTCGATTATGCTTTGTATCTTTTATTCGAAGAATAAAATATATTAATACATTGAGTCATTTTATATGAAATTATATAGGTTTTTAGAAATTGAAAATTTTCGGTAATTTGCCATTCACCAGTATTTTATTTATTTTTTATCATACTATTCTATCGAACTACGAGTGTGTACGTGGTGTCTTGTAGAGGCGAGGTTTCCATCTCGCTAATGAATCTCAATCGTTACTCGGCCTAATTCCATCCTCAACTTGGATGAATCCATTTTTTGTCATCGCCATTTTCATCGATTTTTCTATTTTTCTTTTCATAACTCTTTATTTTCTTCGATTATGTTTTGTATTTTTTATTCGAAGAATAAAATATATTAATACATTGAGTCATTCTATATAACATTTTATAGGTTTTTAGAAATTGAACATTTTTGATAATTTGCCATTCACCAGTATTTTATTTATTTTGTATCACACTATTCTATCGAACTACGAGTGTGTACGTGTTGTTGATGATGTTGGACTCGTTACTCTCTTGGTAGGAAGTACTGATATACGTTACCGAGTGGATTTTTACGGTTGATCTTCGGTGGAGGGTTCGATTCGGTCACTGCACGTCGCAGATCAATCGAGATTAGAAATACATGTAAATTTTTCACTTCGATACGTTTATTTTTTTAAATGTTTTCCAACGCACCGAATTTGTAACATTTTGATCTTGCCAATGAACATTGTCCCCCGGGTGGACAATCGTGGTCATTTTTGCACGAGAACGCCCCGTAGTCGAAACTATCCACGAGCGTTCCCCGTTTCTTCCTTGCGTCGGGAATATGCAATTCTATGGTTTCCGGCTCGTTGTCCTGAAGATCGAAAAAAATATCACACACACTCTGAACTCGAATGGACATTGCGAATTTATAAGAAAAGATAATAATTTCAGGTAATTTTCCCCGAAATTTTGATTTTTCCAAATTTTTGACATACAAAGTTTTACGTCAAATTTTCAATGATCGGATAAATTGCTCGAGCCATGATTTACAAAAACGTGTATTGTTTTAAATTAAAATTTCGTTTGTGGATTCAATTCCATACCGGAATTATAAACAAAAAAATAGCAAAATAATTAATTTTTTTCTTATAATGAAGGTGAAATTTCTTACCTGTCTCGAAGCTTGTCCAATGTGAAAAACGTGTACCTCCTGACCGTCCTGCGATGAAATGGCCAAGGCCGATTAAAATACGTGTTTTACTGAGAATAAGATCGCGAAGTATTGAATTATCCGGCAAAAGAAAGACGAATCTTCGTACCTTCTTGTCCGGTATAAGGCACGAATTGATCGCAGCGACGAAACAGACGAGACAGACGAGGGTACCAAATCGTGACATTTTCGATTCTCTTCGTCCAGCGGTTGACAAGAAAAAACAGAACTGTCACAAATTCGTCCACCAACCCATCTTTATATATCATCGAACTACTCGTTAAAAACGACACTTAAAAAAAACCATAAAAATATCGTACGACACAGAATTGCGCCATTTTTTGTCATTCATTAGCCGCTTTGTCTCTTCAAAAGCAACTTTTTTCCCCACATTCGCGAGTTCGCGCTCGATTTATCACTCTTATAATCACAAAATGAAAAAATAAAAACAGAACGACGCAATTCGTGTAAAATATATTGCACGTTTCAAAGTCGCGCGCGATTGGTTCCAGGACAATTGTCTCGACGGTTAGATTATCCGATATCGCTAATTGCCTCTGTAACTACCATCATCCCGCACGAGAGTTTCACCGAGGCACAGATATTTCCAGTTTTCAGTCGTCCTCGTCGTGTAGAATTCCCGTAACGTACACAGCTCGACGTACGTAGCTAGCTCGCTCGAGCGTTTATCTAAATTGGAAAATTGAAGCGAACCCCTCGTAAAAGCACCTGGGAAGGCATGAACGAAGCGTGTACACGTAACACGCAAACGAGTCTTCCGAGGCCACACCTGCCATGGCAACATCTTTCCTACGTCGTCTATCCAACGTATGCGAGCTTTATGGGTACAAAGCACTTCCTATGTTATTTTGACACACCGACACATTCACCTTCACCCCCCTAGGCCCTGGTTTCCAACCCCTGCCACAACCAGCAAGGGTTGTATAGCTGACAAAAATCATTCGTTGACTATAAGGCTGTCGTGAGAGTGACGGTGAAAAATGGTGGTAAAGGTAACAGCGAAGGGAGAGAGGTGGAAGGATGGAGGATACGCTGAAAGAGAGTAATACACGTTTCTAGGCGGCTTAATGAAGATTGGCTAGAGTTAAACGTCATATAAGCAAGAATCGCGTATACACAACTCGTTTCTACCCCCTCGATTTACAGCCGGGGACTAAACTAACGCTGGCAAGCGTAACCCCCTCGCTCCGTCTCGTTAACCTAATTACACGTTTGCTTCGTGAGAAATACATAGAGAGACGGTGAGACGGAGAGAGAGAGAGAGAGAGAGATAGGTTGGCAATTCAACGACAGAAAGTCGCAATAGAAAGTGAGGCAAGGGTTAGTCGAGCCATTCGGTAAGTAATAGAAAGAATGCGAACGAGGATGGATACGTACGGTTGAAGCTTTTGCGGCTTTTTCGAATCGTGCATATATATATATATATATATATATATATATATATATAGGAAGAGAGGCGAGGAGAGCGGCATAACGCTTTGAATTACGATGGAGTTCAGTCGCGCGAGGGTAAACAGCGCCCCGCCGAACGCAACGCCATCTACCTCGGAAAACCGCCGCGAACTAACGAGAGAGCATCCGGTGAATTTTTGCTGACGACACACGTTGCGCGTTTTCTCTTGGTGTTACCCGAAGACACGGAGAAAGGGAGAAAGCGAGAGAGAGAGAGAGAGAGAGTCGGTGCGTCGGAAACCGCGCGGTTATTTTTCACCGGCTTTTCCTCTGCGAATTTTTGTCCGCCTTCTCTCCGCAACTTGCACATTTTCAACGCTTAACGCATTATACGAATCTATGTTTCTCACTTTTTCGGATATTATTCCCACACCCCATCGTTTCCAGCCGACTCACACCCCCCGTCTCTCTCTCTTTCTATCTCTCTCTCTCATGATTTTGCCCCGTCTACCGTATCTAGTCTCTCCCCGGTCGTCGTTTCTCTGACTCACGAATCTACCCGCAGTCGCACGAGCGCTTTCCCGATTAACTCCCTCCCCCTCGCACCGAGCCAGGAATGAATAACGCCACTTTTCCCTCCGGAGAATTTTTTTTTCATTTCTTTTCGTTTTTTTTCCCCCTTTACTTTTTACTCTTTCCTCGTTACGAGGAATGGTACGAGGGGATCCGGTTAATTACCACCGCGAATCGTCCGATATTTTCAGTCGCTACGCTCGACGGCAAAAGCCACGGAAGACGCCGCGCGACGTTTGGTAGATTTGTCGCTCGCGATGATTTTTTGGTCGCTTATAAAAGAAACGAGGAACGAGTTATCGTGGTTTATCGTCGATTTTTAGGGGGTAATTATGCGTAATTATGTGGGATAAGAGGAATGTAGAAAAAATAGCTAAGCCAGCGAGAGCGAGTTGTGGTTATTATTATAATTGCAGTTGCTCACCTCGACCGTGTGCAAAATTTGGCTTCCGGTGCGGGGTTAAAAAAACAAATAATATACGAGATATGCACAATTTGTTAATGCCCCAAAGGCGCCAAAAAAATAACCCCCACCCCCTTACCCCGAAATGTTTTGTTGCTTATCGTTGGTCCGACGAGCTGAAATTGCGGAGCACGAATCGCACCTTGGTGCGTTGCTCTCTCGTAATATTATACGTCCGAGAAAAAGAACGCCTTTTCCTCTAGCCCCTCGGACTCTCGTTTCTTCTTCAATTTTTCTCCATTTTACGGGTAACATTCGCTATATATCCATGTGGCTAGCACAGCAACGTTAATTATCGCTCGTCCATTAGCATATTTCGCTCGACCAGTCCCAACGTTCTTTCTACCCCACCACCCCTCATTATTCCTGTAATTAAAAATATTTTCAACTCTTCTAACGTGGCCTTCTTTTCTCGCTATGCGAGAGCGTCCATTATAAAAATTCACCCGATAACACCCTCCTCCCCTCCGCAATATACAAATATTATTATTTATCCGTCTCGTCTGTCGAGGCTAATTTTCCACGACGTAGATTCGTCGAAGGTTTCCGTTTTTTTTCCTTTTTTTGTTCTTTTAATAATACTTCCCGTGGCTGTCTCGCGCCTTTCTCCGACTATCCGATACTTTCTATTACCTTCCTTCGTCCCTGGCGTCATTTCCATTATAGATTTCATTATAACTTTTCCCCTGGCAAATTAACATATCTTAATTAAACCAATTTACATTAAAATTGTATGCTTTTTTTGGAATATTTCGACGAATTATTCATACGACGGTGAAGCGTTCTTGATATTTGATCAGACGGATATCAAGAATAATAATAATTAGTAGAATCAATGATTCGCGAAACTGTAAGCTTCGTAAAACTAAATATTTGTCTTCTCGTTGAAGTAAATGTTTTCGTCGGGAAATATTGCCTGGATTAACGTCTACACGATATAATCGCGAGATCATATTAATTTCCATTCGAACAGATACCACAGCATTATTACAGAGTAAACGGCGGTACGAGATTGTTTAGAATGCTGGAAAGTTCGTTCTATTCAAACGATACTGCGCCATGTATACCGAGTATCGCACGAATACTGCCTTGGTGCGCCGACAACATTACCGGAAGTCCATTATTGGCCCGGCTATTGATCAACCGAGGATAACTATTAATTAGCCGAGTAAATTACCGGCCGACTATAGTCGAGCCATGAAAACGATTCAACAAACATTCGATACGCCCGCGGTTTCTAATCGCACGGTGAACAAAATATAATTACCATAATCGAATAAACGAACGTAGTTGGATAATTACAATATCAAATGAAAAATTATCCAACCAAGATCGTTCGAGGGAAAGATTTTTCAATTTTTGTTTTGATTTCTCGAAGAAAATGTGTCACGGTTTATTGCTATCAGTCCTAAATACAAAATCTCGAAGTACAAAACCCTACACATTGTACCGCGGTGTATCGGATGAAAGATCGGTATGACGTATAGCGACGTTGCACCGGGAGGAAAGTTGCTATATACGCACGCGCCAGTGTTGCGGATGATTAATGCGCCGTCTGGACTCTTAACTTGCACGACGACGACGACGACGACGACGACGTCGAGACGTCTGGGTCGCGGTGCTGGTAGAGAAGAGAACGAGGGCGAGGTAGAAAGCAGAAGAAGAAGAAGAAGAAGAAGAAGGAGAAGAAGAAGAAGAAGAGAAGAAGAGAAGAAGACGGCGAACGAGGACGACGCCAGACGCGCTACCGCTCGCATTATCGGAGTCCTTCGTCATTCTCGGGCGTTATAGAGCAAAAAGCTTCCCCCCGTTGTATAGAAAACCCCCACGGAGACAGAGCAAGAGTCAACCTTGATGCAGGATGATGTAGTGCAATACAGGCTACCCCCATCCTCGGTATATTAGAACGAAGTACAGCCGAGGGAGGAAGAAAAAAAGTTTCTATAAAACGAAATTGAGAAGGCGCGATGTGACGTTTACGAAGCCGGAAAAAAGATTCGATGCTCGCTCTCGCTTTTGATCGATCGAGGCTCCTAATTATCATGAAAAATCTGAATAATCAATGTCAGACGAAGGTCAAGTTTATGGACAATTTGTGCATCCCTTTAAATTCTGGATATTATTCATGATAATTTGACATTAGACGATTTTCTTCCACTGGGTAGCGAATCATAACGAACGGATCAACAAAATCGGCATGACCTCTTGACCTGAAGGTGAAATTGTGGAGAACGTGAAAATTGGAAAATCGAGGAAAATCGAAGAGACAGAGAGGGAAATTGTCGAATATACACATTGCCCAATGAAAATAGTTCGATAGGTAGGCGGTAGTTACAATTTAGACAGTACGAATGTGGTACCCGAATCGAGGGTGGCACGTTCGGAAAATCGTTTTAACGAAGGGCTCGCACAGGACGATTCGGTTTCGTGAGATCGACTCGAGTCACCGCTAATACCGACACATGCAAAAGTGAGTCAGTGAGAGAGAGAAAGAGTGATAAAGAAAGAGAGAGAGAGAGAGAGACAGACGACAAAATGTTCCAGTACAGAAACGCCGAAAATCGATTTAACGAGTGGTTACAGGCACGGCACCCATCGTTCATCCTCGTTCTACCCATCGTTCCACGGTTCGTCTCTGCTCGCTCGCTCTTGGAACAGAAGCCGTTAGCTCACGGGTATTCCAATTCCATTCAGTGACAGAGATCCCCTGGATAGACGGATGGAGAGTGTGGCACGCAAAATGTTTTTTGCTCGTTAAAGGAATGAGTTTGGTTTATACATACGCTCGTTGCTGTACGTACGTCTCTACAATGGCATTTGATGGCACGGTTTGATCCAAGGGAAAAAATGAGGTCTCTTTTATTTTCTTCGTTATTCAACATCGATACGATGATACGTTATTTTTTGCTTGTTTCTTATCGTTACGTGGAGTTAGGTGCATTTCATGTTTTGTTCATAAAAGTAGAGGGAGTTGATATCGATGAGTACGTGGGAGCAAGAGAGAAGAGTGCGTATATTTCATATCGATTGGACGTAGAGAATGTCGCTAAAAAAAATTCGCTAAGGGGAACGATAATCCAAAAAATTACTCGATAATAAAATTTCCTCGTAGTCTCTCAATTTCTCAAAAAAATTCGAGTTTTTATAAAATTTCATCGTTTTCATAAATCTTCGTCAAGCTAAATTCTCTTCGACGTTCTGTCATCAATCTATCCTTCGATTCTCATAATGTCACAGTTTACATTTTTCTTCCCTCGACAGCTCGAAGGTCAAAGATGCTTGAAAAATTCTCAACGTCGATCTCTCTTCGATACAAGCTACTCCAAAATATTTCCCCCAAAACGACTAATTCGTTCCTTCAAATTTAGAGACATTAGGATCGTTTTATCTCGAGATGTTTCACTGCGGTTCAAGACAGTTCGCTCCATTTTCTCGCTCCGCAGTCTTCGTTCACCCCTCGTGTGTCTCAAACTCGCCGCAGTAGAGTACCAAATATAGACTAATTTCATCGTCGAACCTCGACGTAACGTCGTAAACTCGAGAGATCCCACGGGAGCGATGAAGAATCTCTCTGATCCTTCATTGCTCCCGTGGAAGCGACCGAAGGCCCTTCCATAGCCACTGTCCGCATTGAATTCTAACCATTTATTCGACCGGGCAACGACTCGAAGCTCCCGCAAACTTCTAATTTACACATACGTCGCACGTGCCCTCCCTCTTGATCTCTCTCTCTTCCCTCTCTCTCTCTCTCTCTCTCTCTCTCTCTCTCTCTCTCTCTCTCTCTCTCTCTCTCTCTCTCTCTCTCTCTCTCTCACTCTCTCTCTCACTCTCTCTCTCTCACTCTATTCTACTCTCGTGTATACGTTAAGGGGTGAGTTCATCCCTTACCGCACACGTCGCACCCCAAACACCCACTTGACGACGACGTAACAAACCTCCTTCGAAATCGGTGTCTGCATGCCACGCCACTCGCGGATGCTTAAATAACCGTAAATTTTAACGCTTTCCTCTTCCGTCCCTATAGCCCTCGGGAGCTTGCGGATAGGGTCAGAATATACGTCCTACGGGAGTAACAGCTTCCTACGTGTCGTTAGCTTTAGTCTCTTTCGGTACTTGCCCATATTCTCCCTTCGCCCTTTTGCCTGTAACAACCGTGACGCGATCTTTCCGTCGACTCGTTCTCAATTCAAGCAAATAGTCGTTACGAACTCTCGTTGTATATTTTAATTACTTTTATATTTTCAAATGCCCCGCTGATCGCGTTGTTGGAACTCTTTTAAAAATGAGGTTTTAAGAGTAGTTCGAGTGACCCGTATTACCTCGATCCTTCGCGCGACTCGCCTCGACTCGTGCCGAAGCCACTTCGCGACTTCGTCTCAGCCGGAAATCCGCAGAAGCGAACGAGGCACTTCTTCGTCTCGTATCCCTGACGCTTGCAAGGATTGGATCGTCGCGAAGTAACGCGCGAAAGCTTCTTTCTCTCTTCCGTTCATTTTTGCCCCGGTATAAAAAAATAAAAAATAAACTAAAAAGCCAAGAGTGACGAAACTTGTTGGAGAATTTTTTTCACTGAGAGCTCGGCTACGACGAGAAAGCTTCGGAAATGTTGAATGACGCGATGTCGAGGTAATGCGTCAAGGACGTCGTGGCGTTAATGCAGAATTTCTATTATAATATTTTATTTTAAGCTTCATGTAGATGGATGATGTTTAAATATTTTTTGCTAAGCGTATAAAGAGCTGCGAAAAGTTACGAGGGAGCTTTTGTTTTAACGACAAATTTGTGACATTTTCCCGCGGAGAACTAAGTATAGTCGAAAGATGTGGAAAACGACGAGAAGAAGAAAAGCCAGAGGCCTATCGATAAGTGGCTTAACCCGGAAATCCTTCGTCGTCGATCGTCGTCAAAACGTTCCGCGTACATCTTCGAATCCCTCTCGTCTTCTCTCATCCCTTGGAATATCTCTCGTGTTCGATACAGCTCAATCCTCATCCCCTTTTTCGTCCTCGCGTAAAACCTTTTTCGAGATTCAGTTAGGACGTTTCCAAGTCCCTGTTTATTGGGTCAAACGAACAAGCATTCCCCCCTCTCTGAAAAAGAAAGTCTTCAGCTTCTCGAGCTGGCGAAGATCCTGATGAGTGGGCGCCAGGCAAAACATTCGACCAAGACCGTAGTCCAACTTTCGTCGAAGGAGCTTTTTTTCCCACGAGCGGATATTCATCCCCTCTTCTACCATTCCTATCTCACCCCTTGTTCGAGGTAGACAAGAAAACCCTGCACGAGAAAGATCCCGGGAGCCTATAACTTATCGGTTCTCTTTCAACCCCCACGTAGTTCACCCTTAATTGTGCCACGTATTAATCCAGCTCCAACATTTTAGTATCTCGACTCTCGATGGCTTGCTAAACCACGGGGATGAAAAATTTTTCCAGAACGACATTGAACTTACGTATCTATAAAAAATTGTCTAACATATTATTTTCTCTTTCATTCTTCGCCATAAAAAAAACGAAAACCAAAACAGTAATAATAAACTGAAACAGTTACAATGATTTTATCGAATCCCCTTTTCCGTTATTTCATTCTACCGCGTCCTTCGCGTCCGCGAAGGATGCTCTCGCAGTCAAGGGTATCAAAGTGTAAAGAGAGGTATATGAATTTAAAAAAAAGGGAACAGTCGTAATAAAAACGCGTGATAATGGTGCTTTTTTAATGGTTCATTAAAATTTTCCGGAATACGTGTTTTTCTCATTCCCCTCGTAACGACTTGTCCAAATATATATAACGACTCCGGTGATAATCTGGTGGTTCACACACGACATTCGACCACGGTAAGGGTGGTTTTGTATCCCGGTAAATTTGACCTACATTACGTGTATATTCCCTAACACGATTATTTCGATGGTAAAAAGAGAGAAAAAAAAACCCGAATACGTGTGAATTATGGGTAGGGTCACGCGCTACGAGCCGCGATTCCCCCGTCACCATTCGCCGTTATATCCAACGAGGTATAACCCTCGCCGCGCCTTTCATTTATTCAAGAGCCTTTCAATGCACCCGGCAATTCGATGGTAAACGTTACGCCCTCTCAAACTTGATACTAGAAGCCTCTTGCTACCTTATAAATACATATATATATATATATATATATATATATCAGTATATAGAAAACTTGGCTCGCTCGCGTGAGTTCCTATCCATAGATTTTCCGTATATACGTGAAGAGTTGCCGAAGGGTTGGATTTTAACCCTTCGCTCTCGTTTCTCGGCTACGCGAACAGATTTACAACGAGCGGGCATGCCATCGTATCTCGATACCTCGCCGATACTCTCGCCTTGTTTCAAGATACAAGACGTATATATATGTACGATATCGGACTTGTTTTTGTCCTCGCGGGGGAAGCTCGAGCATAGAGAAGTCATCGCGTCGTTGATACGAAATCGCAGCGAATAATTTAAAACTCGAAATCGTGTTGAAAATCTATCCCGGGACCTTTTTTTTTGTTCTTACCGTTTTTACGAGCTATAGTCATGCCAGGATCGCGCGTCTCCGCTATAAAAATATCAGAAACGGAAGGACAACCCTAAGAGAGAGAGAGAGAGAGAGAGAGAGAGAGAGAGAGAGAGAGAGAGAGAGAACACACCGATACCATTGTCGTTGGGTCACGTTGGCACGATCGTCGTTGTGTGTAAGTGCATATACGCGATACGACGAAGCTTGCTCCTGTGCTTATTCATGCCAAGGTACACACACCGTATAATAAAGCAATCTCGAGACACCCTGCTCATGCTCTTGGTACGGTTATGGCACTGGGACACGTGAACAATTCGGCCAGAGACGACAGGATTATTTCCTCGATCCGAAGGTCTTCCATGGCTTTTCGATGGTTGCATGAAAAGTTCACTTTGTCCCTTTTGCGACGGATGTAAGGCTCTACGTTTCGGAATTCACGACGTTTTTTTATCGTCGAAACTGTCGTTAATAAATAGTCTTTTTTGTATTATTTTTTTTTTTAATAATACTATGTAATATTTAAGAAATATCGTCAAAAACATCCAACGAAATTAAATCATCAGTGACTAGAATCTTTTTCTCCATATAATCTAGACGAATTATCTAAGAAACGAGTCCACATGGGGTAGGGACTTGTTTTTCCCTCGAAAAAGCATCGAGCAACCCTCGAGCTTGCGGGCCGAGGGGTGATTTTCGCGACCCTCTCGGCTTCAGCCCATCGCTCCACTCTCTCTCTCTCAAGACTTCTTTTTAATTTCGCAAAACACAATCCGTAAATAACTCCTAACGTTTCTCTCGCGGTACAACGTTACACGGACCTCGCGTCTGTGCACTCTGAGACGCGGCATCGTGCGCAGCGCCCTCTAGCGGGAACCGAGTGTACGAGGCGGTAAGCGAGAGAACGAGAGGGAAGAGATTGTTGAGAAAGGTGTTGTAAGGAGGGAGATGGAAGAATCGTGCAACAGAAGAAGGGATTGGGGGGACCGCTAATTGAATTATGGGAATTACCGTACTGGTGATACTAAGAGGGCGCCCTCGATGCCTCGGCGAAACGAGATTAATGAAACGATCACGCTAACGAGCCGAACCTTTTGTTGCTCACGATACGTAGTCTGGCGTGTTTCGTCAGCGAATAATACATCAGCGAGAGTGGTGAGGTGATTCGAGATCGAAGCGAATCGATTACGGTTAATGTACATCGAGGCCACTCAATACTGGTAAGAATAAAAATGGCGGATCGACGTTTATTCGCTTCGATTTTCATTGGAATTCCTATCGTCGAACGGAAAATAATAAAAAGTATTCCATTTTCCCGTTTTTTTTTCTTTTCATTTAACGTTCCAGGAATCGTTGCTCCTTTTGTCGGAGGCACGAAGTCGCTCAACGTCGCTCGTATAATCGTTCGATCTAATTCCCGAACCGCTTAGAACTCGGGAGACGCGGGTGCTCGCGTTTCCAAGTACCCGCGGTCACGCGTTTTCACCATTGTACTCGTATATTTAACTCGGTGCTCGGAACATTGCGGCGCGCTTGATCGACGCAACATAACCGCGAGAGTACAGCTTTTTCTCTTTCAACGTTCAACATACCAGTCCTTCACGGCCGATAACTCTTATTCGCATAATACTCGCTCCACCTCGGTAAAAAGCAAAGTGGTGAATACCTCGCCTCGGATTTTTGCCACCCTTGACGTTACGATAAACGAGAAACGTCGTGAAATACTTGGGGATAAAATGTTTTCAACTTTTTTGCACTAGAATCGAGTCAAATAAGAATATTTTATATTTCTTGAATTTTGTTTTACTTACAAATCTCATCTTCGTTGCGATAAAAACAGAAGGATCGTCAATTAGAACGCCTTTAATATCAAAGACCATTTACTCCTCGATTTCCTGTTCCCGCCCAGTTTTTCTTTCAATCCTCCTTTGGTCGAACAAATTCTCTCGGAGTCGCGGATGCGAGAAGAGTGTGCGAAAACTTGTCGAGACTTTTTTGCGGACAGGGGAGGGGGGAATCTCGTCGAGGATGCTAAAACGCGTGTCTGCTGTTCAACTCGACCAAGGATCGACGATCTCGGTCGCGGTAAAAGTCCTCTCGTTTGTTGCATCCCCCGCAAAAACAAGCCTGAGTTACGAGCTAAACGTCGAGACACGAGACGACGACGACGACGACGACGACGAGTTCGCGATTTCTCCCCTACTTGTCGGCTACGAAGGGTAATTCGAAAGGGCCATACATTTAAATTTTCCTACCATTAGTCGTTTTCAACGTTACGCGAATAGCGATAGGGAATGGTCGGCGATTGCCACTTCCATTAGCTAATTATATTACCGACCGAGCGAAACAGTGTTAACGTTGGATAATCCATTTTTTTCAACAGTCTTCCACTCCTTCGTTCTGTTAAGGGATGTTCTCTTTTTTTCAAACGACAGCCTATTCACTGAAATGAAGGCACTAGGCAAACTGTCGCAATGGCGAATGGATTTGATAAAAAAAATAAACTAAAAACAAAATAAAACGTTTTCTTGAATAATTTTGACGTTATAATTCGCGTACCTTAAGACTGACCAAACTAATTGAGTTTGTTCTAGAACCGATATTGACTCATCTGTGAAAGTACCCAGTTGAATTTGCGGCTGTAACCAAAGCCAGTAATTGCAATGCGCATGAGCAGTGACGATATATAGCCCCGCGTGTTACATCCCCTAGTAGCGTTTCGCCGATTGTGTGTGTGTGTGGAACGTACCGAAAGCTTATACGTACGAAATTTCCATTTCTTATCTCCTCTCGCCGAGCGTTTATACCTCTGTGTCGGTATTACCTTTGTGATTGTAACCTCCCTCCTGCAAGACTCTCTGGCTCCTTGTCACCCTCTTCATGCCCCTCCCTCCTTCATCCCTTCCTACCTGTCCTACCTACCGCGCATGTTACCCAGCGTATAAACACCGGCGTACATTTTTCTCTTTGACTATCGCGTGAGCTGGGAATCTGAAACGTCAAGGTAGACCTAACGTTTATAATGGTTCTCCTATGAAATAGTGGTTTTTATCATTTACACCGTAATTAGCGTCCCTACGAGAGCTCAATCTCTGTCTCTTTCTCTCTCTCTCTCGGTTTCCATCGAGGCATTAGCGGCACTCCAACCCCTCGTCTCTTTTTTTCCTTTTAATACTCACCACCCAGAGCTCTCCACCCCTTAGCTTTATCGTTGACCCACTTTTACGAATTTTAATCGTTCTCGGCGTAAAAATTATTGCCTCGCATTAATTAAGCCCCTAACGTTCACTCATTATATTAATTGAATCTGAAGCGTGTTGTTCCTTTCTTCTTTTTCGATGTTCACTCACCCTCGTTCTCGTTACATTTCGAATGTTTCAGGTGAGTACGAGTAGAAAAATCGTTGATGGAGGACAATCGGATGAATCGTGGATGTTACGATGACGACGAAAGGTTGGAATTTCGAACATTCTCTCGTAATCGACCGAATGATATTGCAAGTTCTAGTAATCGATCGAATGATATTGCAAGTTCTCGTAATCGAAGATCGTCGTCAACGATACGGAAGAAAGAGGAAGAGATCGGTAACGAAATCAGCATTTAACAATGTTCGCGGGGTTTTGAGCTAAGTGGGTTAGATAATGCGAGGTTTAATCCCAACCCCTCAAATCCCCAGTTGCTCGCGAATCAAAGAACTCGAGAAATGTAAAACGTTGAACAGAGACAATCTCTCGCATACGTGGCGAACTTCTCGATGTTTTGCATGTCGGAGTGAAAGCGAGAGAGAGAGAGGCCCTTGGGCGACGAGAGGGTCGACAAGGAATTTCAGCAATTTCCTTGGGATTGTTTCAGGGCCGTATTTTTTCGAGGGGTTGAAACTCGGTACGGTCGAACTGGCGGGGTGCTCCTTTGCCATCATCGTACGAGAAATAGGGACGGTGGTATGCGCGATACTCCCGCAAGGACTAGCGCGTAATCTTATTTGCAATATATTATCCCGCTGCTGTTTCCGCTTTTGCGCGAACGTTTTTCCAGCTCCGATGCGAAAGATGTCCCGAACCCTCGGTCGACCGTTTGATTTCTTTTCGTTTCACCCCCTCCTTTTCTCGGGTTTTTCCTCTTCGCGTTACCGAACGTTTCATCGTTGGCTCTTTTCTTTGATTTGGTCCATGAAACGTTTTCTTTTTTTTCTCGTTTTTAACGACAAAAGTAACTTTTTTTCTTCTTCACGAGAACAACATGATACAAGGATCACCCGAAGAGCTCGGAAGAATGTGGCTTGGTTTGGAAATGCCGGAATACGTTCACTTCGCTGAGAAACATTTCCCATATCCGGGCTTATGCCGGCCGGGAGATAAATGAGGCAAGTTTTCCAAGGGAACAACGCGGAGAGTACAAGCTCGAGTCAAAGCTGTGCCGCTGTTACTGTTGCAGGACGAAAAGTTTTTGGGAATAAAGCCACTGGAGGAATACCAGACCCCGCGACTCTGTGAATTCTGACTTTTGGTCTCGCGTTTTCTCTCGCTCGTTCGCTTCCCTCTCTCCGTCTTTCCCACCTTTCCTATCTCTCTCTCTCTCTCTCTATCCTTTCCCTCTCGTTCCTGTTTTCACCCCGGCTTCCCTCTCCTCCCCTCGAGACCAACCTCGATCTACTACGACGCTTTAATTATCGGTTGTAAATCAACGAGCTCACAGAGAGACGAAGCCACGCGCCGATAAATCTCGTAAGGACGACGAAAGCTTTTTGGGTCTTCCAACCTACTCTTCAACCCTCAGCCTAGCCACTCAACCCCCTGAGCCAACCGACCGCACGACCAACTCTGGTATAAATCCATCCTGGAGGAACAGCAGATAATGAGTCTCGTGATAACCCGCGAGTACGGATTAAACGTAAATCCCTTCGTACTTTTGCGTGCGGCGTCATTCGAGAAGTTCTCGTGTAAAAACTGATGGACTCGTTGAGATCGGGGTTGAATATTAACGATCGTGGAAATCATATACTTATCAAAAATAAATCTGAGTTTAATAAACTTTGACGTGACGAACGATTTTGTTCGCGTTTCTTTTTACGTCTGGAAAAAATTATTTCGAGAATTTCTCAAAATCTAACGATTTGTAATTTCATTCCGAATCGTTGTAAATTGTTGCACCGAGTCTGAGGAAAGACGATGATTATCGTACCGTGGAGCAGGAACGAGGAGCACTTTGCATTTGTATTTTCCTTCGACATGAACGAAGCAAGACCAGCGGAGTCAGCCTCCGCTCATGCGAAATGAGTCCATCGATTATTTCCACTTCTTTCCTCCTCGTCTTTTTCCTCTTTTTCCCAGTCGGTTCCCATGGCTAATGGAGAAAATATGTACCATTGTGAGATTAGTATTCCATCGACGTTGTCGAAGATCGACGTCGCTTCGCTCCGCCGGGCTATTAACGCTTCCGTTCGTATTACCTCGATGAAAAAAGAAAAGATAATCCATGGAGGAGAGGTCGAAGGATGTAAAGAAAAAAAAAATGCGAGAGAAGAAAAGTGGCAGGGCGATGAAAACAGGCGGAATGAACGTTGTGGAATCGACGAAGGCGGTTGAACAGCGAATATCGCGAACGCGATGGTTGGTGAAACAATTTGCCTCTCGTCGATCTACCTTCAACGATAATCGCGCGAGAGCTTAATTATCCGTTTAATTCGAAAAATTGTACTCGTTACAATTTTGTCCAAGATGTTGGACATCTGGATTACTTTATAGCACATGATAAATAGAGATTGTCGCAAGGACGTATATATACCGAGTAAGAGGGAGAAACAGAGAGGGAGAGAGAAAAAAGATGAACGATAATTCACGTTCGTCTAGGTCTCTCGTCCCGATGGAACGAATCCACTCGACGTTCCCAAGCGCGACTGAGACGAAGTCGGACAAAGCGTGGAAAACTGGCATCATTGAAAGCCTGTGTTTCCCGTCCTACGCGCACTCGAGGACACTTCATTAAGACGCGCCAGCAGCAACCGGTTGTACATACGACGTTTGAGTGTATCCCGCGAAGAAATTCTGCCCTCGGTGTGCTCGAGTGGTCCTTCTTATCCCACTGCCGCTACTTCGAAAATGCCTGCACCCTGTCAAAAGCTCTTTAGTCCTACGGCGGTACGCGTAATAAAAACGTACGGGGGCGAACTAAGGGGCTGAGTAAAGATGAGTCGAGAAAAAAAAGTCGAGCCAGCGATATTTTATCTCGACATAATCCTCAAAAATGTGCGTTACAACGAGGCGATGGACTTTGAAACCAGCGACGAGTTCGATCGTTATCCCGCGAGAGCCAGACTTATTGGCTAATCTACGAACTTAAATAACTTATCGTACACCAAAGTGGTGTTCTCGTTCCTGCCTGGCGTAGATTATTATAAGAGAGCCATGAAGAATACCGCGGTGCAAGACTCGGGTGGTGTATATTAGGAAAAACGATCTATCGAAGCCTCGCTCCCAAAAAGTCGTTACCCACCTTCCACATCCCTTTCTTCGTCCTGCTGTGCTACAGCGCCCTCGAATCCGATCCAAAAGTTTGAAAATCGTTTAACGTGCCTAGCTCTTGGCACACTGAGCCGCGCACGACGGGGGTTGCACATGGGGTGGAAGCTCGCACGGAATATATAGACGAGGGATGAGCTGGCACACGATTTTGCACCCTATTCTCACCATCGTCTTCGGCTTAAGCCGCCCTCGCGTTCGCTAAAATCTCAGGTGTGGGAACCTCGAAAGTATTGACCCGTGACCGAGGATAGTAAGAAAAAAAAGTGCATCGGGGTCGCTCAGCAGCATCCCACGCTATCGATGCCAAAGTGCAGTAGAGAAACTACCAAGTTTCCCATAAATCGGATGATCCAGAAGTGGTTTTTGGCAAGTTCTTTGCCATTCTTTCGCTGGCGAAAGCCCGAAAAATGTTGCTTTTCGAGAAATTTTCGATATTCCTCGAGGAGCTTGTGGTGTGACCCGTACCATCTCTCTCGAGCTTTTTGCGCGACAAGACTTTAGCGTCTCTCTAACGTCGTTCGCATATATAACTATATGTGTATAAACCAGGTTTCTCCGTTCTCATACTACTCGAAGGGATAAACCTTAAGGACAATAGGGTGCTAGCGAAGAGCGGAGCCTTAGGAAATAACGACGAACGTGGGGGGAGGGGACGGCTTGAAGCGCGAGAGTCTAAGATCTAACCCAGATAAGGGGATAGTGCAAGCCAAAGACGGGCCTGCTCGTTTCTCTCTACCGGCTGCCGAGATACATACATCCTCCATTCTGTATATACTCCTCGGAGAATCCTGCAATCCCCAAGACACCCTTGCCTCTCACCGTTTTATAAACTTTCACCCCCGGCCCACCACCCGCTCCACGCGTCTTCTCTCAAAGCTTTCTATCTTTCTTCCACCCCTCGTGCCGACCAAATTTTGCACTCCGAGTACTTGGCAAAAGCTTCCAGAAGAGTCGAGGACGATGATATCGCTGCAGACGCTGTGAACGTAGCACGATGTGGAAATAGTACGGGAGAAGACTGCGAGAACGAGGTGAAAGAGACGAGGAGGACTTTGGGCTTTGGGGCCGACCTCGACACAACTAACGCAGCACATTTACCACGGGGCTTGCGTCTTCTGTAGTTGGTGGAAACTTGGATTTCACATGCAAACGAGGTCTCCGTGTCCTGGGAGAGCTTCCTTCTGGATATACTTACTCGCGGGTAGTATTCACCGTGTGTACGCGGAAGGGCAACGGGGTCCTCTCTCCTCAAAGGAGGAATTTACGTACGGTAGCGCGCGTCGCTGAAATGATATGGCTACGGTCGCCTGGTTGATTAAAGAACAGGACCCCTCTTGCATGCACTATGCTAGACTGTTAATAATGCTCTACCGAGAGCGGTGCCAAACTTTAGTTATCAGTTCTATCGCTTCCCTGATTAAATATTTCCACAATTTTAGCAAATCACGCTGTTATGGAACTAGCATAAAATACTTAAGAATGAGTTCAATTGAGAAAATAAGTATAAATGTTAATTGAAAGAATAATGGATGTATTGTGTCGATCAATGGAATCATTGAGAACGCAGTTTTCCATGATTCAATTGTTTCATTCCTTCTCGATAGTTGCTATTCTCTTCTGAGCCTGTAATCCATCTGGACTATCCATGTATCTTGCGTATCGCATGGAAAGCAGGAGAAACGATCCGAGACAATGAGTCTCCGAAATATATTTGTACGTGCCTCAGACGTAACGTGGTTGTACAAGGGTTCGTGACGAGAAGCGATCCTGCCGGATAGACCGGTCCCTTGGTACGATCCGTAGAGCCTATCCTCAGCGTCGATCGGTCGTTTTCGTCTCATCGCGCTGAGTTTCCACCTCTTCCGCAAGCCCACGGTGTTACATCCCGCAGAATTTCAACGATGGTGCAATAGATGCTACAATCGTCGCACCAGTTTACCAGTTAGGCAGCAGCTGGTGGCGCGACTCAAGCGCTCGGTGGGGTCGCCCGACTATCTCTAATCACTGTGTGTAGAGTGTGGAGACGGCACGCGCTAATCCACGAAACAAAGCCGATCTCTCGAATCTATGCAAATACAATTACCCGGGCATGTGGGCCTAGGCAACGAGAGGGAGGAAGCTGTGCCCCATCATGGGACGAGTGCAACACACATATCCGGCTTTCCCGTAAGCGGTGGGTTCGCAAACATCGAAGAGAGAGAGAGAGTGTGCCACGCAACATTTTCACTGGAGGGTCCGATGGTGACTCGAAGCTTCCCAGCCCCCATGCTTGTTATATACAACCCGGAAGGTGCGAACAGCATTGGAAAACGTTCTCGTAGATCGGGGCTCGACGCTGTTCTTATCAGCTCGTTCCTCAGAGTATCTGAAAACGAAAGGATCATCCCTCCCAACCAGGACTATGTTAATACGCTGGAGTGAGGGGGTCGAAATCCCTCGTGGGATTAGAGCTTTCTTGGCTGGCCTATTTTCGTTTTTTTTTTATCGGGAATAAGTATCGTGCATGAGAGAATCGATCAGCGGTCCATGGGCCGATACGATATTCCTCGTGTCGACCCTCTACGCCGAGAGAAGGGTGTTCATGGCCTTATGGAATCCTAGCAAAGTATCCTTCGACGCGTAAAATACCTTCGGATCGTGATCGCACTGTACGATCATCTTGACGACTCGTGCGAGACGAATTTTCCCGGAAAACTAGCCATTTGTCATCAACGGATCTCGTCTACTCGCCCTTTCACAAAGGGGTCGAACTCCATATGTCAGAATAATAATTATGCCGAGATTCTCGACTTTTATCCAATATCTGGAATGTGGAGAGCCTTCAGCGTCCAACATCGAGTCCTCATCTTTCTATGGTCGCTCGATCCTTTGGGAAAATACCAAATACTTTTATAGGTGACCTTTCCACTTATCTGTTTTCTTTCGATTGGATAAGAAACGGTAGAGGTAGTCGAGGCTCTCGGTACGCAATCACATCGAACGAGAGCCAAAAGCTCTCCTTTTGCCCATTTGCCACGTTAGCAAAACGAATATAGTGCGAGATAGGGGAGGAAGAGCGACGAGCGAAAGAGAGCGAGAGTGAGATAAAGCGCGACAGAAGGTTCATTAGTAAACTGGATCCTCGGTCCTAATCCACTTAACGTACGTTATGCAATAATACAAGGTGGCGCCTTAGAACACAGGCGAGAGAGGTAGCGGGATGTGCGGAGGTGGCTGGATGAACAGGCTACGTCGGATTCTCCGCCAAAGCGTATATGCTAGAGACCCGGGCGTATACCATCTATTCTATCTGGCTGCTAGCTTTTCGGTTGAAGCCCGAGGTAGTCGGCAAAGGTAGAGAGCCTCCAGGAACACCAGTTCCTTTATAGTGCAAGTTGGGCTCCCCCTGGTACATTCGGTGAGAACGAACACAGAGACGTTTGAAGACACGTGGATGCCAGCTACCATTTGACTCTGCGAGAGAGTACGTCTCGTCCTAAGTATCTAAATGTTCATGTACACGTTTAAATGAACCGTAACACAGGCGAACCGAGTGCATGGGCACGCGCCCGAGGTCTTACTATTTATTTAACGCGTTGTCTCATTCAAAATTGCATCCGTACATGGCTAGGAACTGGTGCGAGAACGCGGTTGTACATTCCGCCGAATATCCACCGAGGGTGTACAAGTTTTCCAAGTGTCAGTATATGCTCTGCTGCGTCCATCGCAGGGCTTCTAGTAAGCTCGGGAGCATTCGCTAGTCGTGCAATCCGGAGATCCACGCGCGCATTCTCTCACGTACCACGGTAATGCGCGCTTTTCATCCGGAATAGCGTAACTCCAGCGTGTGGTACCTCCAGTCAAGGAAATGCCTGCAGGTATACGAAATATAGGTGTACAGCTTATGTACGCGTACGTGACTATGGAGCTACGACGACGAAAGAGAACTTGGTTTGCAACGGTAACGGAGCATCTCCCGGGAGAGTCGGTCGTTAAGCGTTTTGCGCGGGCTTCGCGTTAATTCACAGAAGAGCAAAAAGCCAAGTCGAGCTCCATTCGACCCTGGCCGAGAGGTGACTGGAGGGGGAGTTACGTTCCCAGGACTAGTGACACGTCACTGGAAACCCTCTTACCTCAAAACCTCTCCAGGTCTAAGTACGCCATAACGCCGCCTGTTACGAGTACGGCGATAGTCGAGGCTTAAGTGTGTACTTTGAAACAACGGTTCGATATATCGCGTATTGTTTCAGGATCGTGAAAGGCTTTTTGTCCAACGAGCCACTATGGTCAACCGTCGAGGGTGTGATCCAAGCCCTTTGTGGGATATTTAATGATAACGGGGACTTGTCAGTTTTGTGCCGTGACATTTTCGTTGAGTTTTCGTCTAGTGTATCGACGAACATGACTTTTCGATTAAAAGCTGACTGCTGGAGGACGACGTCGTGGCTGAATTATCCAAGATTTGGAAGGCATTACGTGCAAAGCTTATCACTGAAAATCCCTATGGAAACTGTTGACTGCTTCGGAAGAAAGCGAAAGCTCGGTGTGTCTCTATATCTATATATATCGTATAATACCGAAACTTCATTGATGTCGAAAGTTTGCAAAGTAAGCGTTGGTGAGTCGATGAGGCGATTGAAATAACTTCGAGGCGCGCTAAAAGGGTGAGGATTCGTGGGATTCGTTTGTCCTGTCCAAAGGGGTGAATTCTTGGTGAATACTGATGGTGGTTGGTCGTTCATACCGGTTCAATGCTCCTGTGGTTATAGCGACGATAGGAAAGTGGAGGCTCGATGCCGGACGCTGAAGACGCTCAACATTCCAGATACGGGATAAAAGCCCGAGGAACTCGGCATAATTATTAACTTGTCGGATGGTGTTCCACTCCTTTGCGAGGAGCGAGGCAAAAGATAGCCGTAAAGGGGGATAGAGACAAGGAGTAAAAAGATGGACGGAGGAGCCTACGTTTCTGACAAAATCGTAAAGGCTTCCTCACTCATTCATTGTTCGCGCTCCTCTGCGTGCAAGGGGTTAGAAAAGTGAGAAAATAAAAAAAGGGCATTTTTTGTAATGAAGAAGGGAGTGAGAAGATCATATTCGTGATCTAGAGAAATATTCTCATTCTAGAAGAGGGTTTTAAGGTCATTCTGGGAAAACTTACATAGGTCCTCGAAGTGGACACCGACTTTGGGAACTTAGGGTTCTATCAGTAAATACAAAGGGATTATTGGGCCTCGTAACATTTGGGTCAAATTTCTTTTGCTCGATCACTACCTTACGCTATATATATCGATATATAGCTCTATATATAGCGTAGACAACTTGAAGTTGGCATCGTAAAAATGAAAGTTTCTCTGTATCCACCCCTTGCCTCGTCTAGAGTTTGATAGGCAGGCGTTCAAAGCATTAAACGAGGAAAAGAATAAAAAGAGAACAAAAAAAAAGAACGACCTCCCAACCATAGTACTCAAGCAGGTATGTAGTAGCGCCGAATGGAAAGTATGCATTCTTTCTTTCGTACATTTTCTCGTCTCGAGACGCTTTTTTGCTTCGTTTTATCTCACGTAACCTTTTACAGAGGTACGGCAAAAGAGTAAGTAAGAGAATCGAAAAAGGAGTCGATTTCACTCACAAGTTTCGTAAGAATTTGATTCGAGCGAAGCGTTGTTAAAAGTTTTACGCGTAGTTATTGATGAACAATGGAAAGAGAGGACGATTTCTTCGAAATGGAATAAGGAATGATTTCAAACGTGAGTTCTACGCTTTAACGGTTTTTTGAGCAGCAATCGTTAAGCATAGCCTAGAAATATACCGCTATATATCGTTAAATATATACCTGTTGAAACGAACGTGAATAAAAAAAAAATCTATCGTCGTACGAGTCGACGTTTGTTCTATTGACGAAAATAGCTCGAGCGGAAGGAATTCTGGCTCATCTAAGCAGATAGCAATAAAGCCGGCTTCTCCCAACTCTCTTGTCAATAGATATAAAATCAAAGCCCAATTTTCTTTGCTTGGATGGGCGGATCTCTCATTTTCCTCGTTGGCGTCTCTTCCTTCCATGATCCAGAAAGAAGAACGACAGAGACGACCAGACAAGGATAGGGGAGAAAGACGCAAAAAAAAACGAAAGGGAATCGACGAGCATGTCGTACGCGATGAGTCGAGAACGAGGGAGAGGAAATAAAGTTTTATCGTGCGAAGCTTTAAAGGCGAAGATCGATTCCGGTTTGCACGATAAGAGGAAATGGAGAGGAGGACAAAACCGAGTGACTGAAATTCTTGTATACGTATTACTATATATCCGACGCACGGGTCGTGCGATCGGGCCTTGCTACATGGAAGAGGTCGGTTTTCGGGCGTGTCCTGGCTCCAAGGTAGAAAACTGCAATCTGTCTTTTTTATCGCGATAGGAACCAAGTGAACACCGTACGAAAGAAAATTCGCAAATTTTTATTTATAATCCGTTTTTTACGGTTTTTACACGCGTCGGTTGACGAAAAACGAGACCTACAAAATGTTCACGCTTATCAGGGAAAGCTTATTATCAACGAAACAAAACAGCCGAAAAATCGATTTGTTTTTCGTGACCCAGAGGTGCGTGACGGTCGGCATGGCGAGTGCTAGCGACTAGACCATCAGGAATTCGTAGAGGCTTTTTCAATTAAAATTCCCCGCGGCCCACATTTTAATCTCACCGGGTGCTCTCCGTTGTTGGCTGAATCTGCCAGAGGGCCGTGTCGACGCGGGTCTTTTCGATATCCCACCGGCAAATTTCCCATCTCACCTCAACCAGCGTCCGTTCAACCTGCAATCCCTCTCGTTCTCTCCACGAGAACTCGACAACCCATGCACGCTTACTGCCTCGATGTGCTTTTTTTTGTTCTTTAAATTCCATAGTCCCTTCCATCCTTCCATCAACCCGTTCCGACTCTACAGCATAATTCCACGACTGCGGGAGATCCCGAAATACGGTTTTTTTTTCTCTTTATTTTTCCGGTACGTCTATTGTTCTGTTCTCGCGCAATGATAGCGGCAAATCCCGATTTTTTTATTCCACTCCTCTCATCCTTTTTATACGCCCCGAATTACAGGTAAAACATATAACGCGAGAAAAGTGTAAAACTGCACCAGAGCGAGGAATAAAAAGTCGGGCAGTGTGCTTTTTTTCAGGGGCTTCGAAAAGCGGAATTTTTCGATCGATTTTTCTCGTCTCTAGGTCCGGTTTCGATTATTATCCCCCTCTTCCTAATCAATCGAAATGACAATTAAAATTCAGATTTAAAAAATTCGATTTCCTTGCAAAAGATCTACTTATTGTTAGATAACCAATTTTTATTCTAATTACAAAAAGTAGACCTCTGGGTTTAATTATCTACCTCCACTTGATCCTGTCAAGTGCCCTAGTGACATTTTCCAAAAATATCTTCCGTCGGTATATCGCGAATCATTCGAAATCCTCGATGTACACGTCTACTCGATTACACGTCTTTCCAATGAGTTGGGAGAATCGAATCTCGCGGTGGGCTATCCAGCGCCATATATATCTGTACGTGTCATGAAGAATGGCGATCTGATAGCTATCGTTTCGCGCTTCCAGTCTCTCACTATTCGTATGCACCACCGTGAGCCCAAGGTATCGCGCGAATCTCTAAACTTATTTCGGTCTGTACACCGTGCAAACTGTACGTACTCCACTAACCAGCGAGTGATCGGCCATTTCACGATAATTGACACTTGTGCGATACGTTTAATCAAGAAAGACTGACGGATTAGCTATTTATAAAATCGTTGCTTTTCTCTCGAAAGCGATCAACCGTTCTCATAGAATATTTATGCTAAAATAATCGAAGCTCTTCTTGATGATAATAAATAACAAAAAATACGGGGGCACTGGAGCACTCTCGCTAATTTTCAAAACTATAGTTATCCGATCGTCGACAAATGCTCGCTAATGAGTCGAATCGTAAGTACCCCCATATAGCTCTATGGTAATGTATATATATATATATATATATATATATATAGGTACAGGTATATAGAGAATAAAACCCCGCGTATCAATCGGGGCAACACAACGATGCTTGACCAAAATGCATCTCTCGTAGTTCACCACCCGTTCCCTTTTTCATCCCCCCGTATGTATTCACCAACAATAGAGTGTCGTAAAGCACACGAGTGCTCGACTATTAGTTGCGAGTGCGAAATACACGTGTATCTATATGTACATTACGTATATAGGTATATGCAGTTCCGCTTCGCTCTTGTCTGTCGCATCGGGAAACTCGCGGAATCGCCATAGAGGTTTCGCGGTGTCCGACATATACATAAATCTTCGCACCAGACCGCGTGACTAGAAGAGAGGGTGCGAGGAGAGAGCGAATCGCGCATGGGTGGTGCATTACACGCATATTCGAAAAGAGGCTCGTTCGCCACCCGGATTTTACGACTTTCGTCCAATTTTGATAGCGCGTAGACACGTACCAGAGATTCGAACGCGCACGCGAGTGTACGTGAAATCGGGAAATATGTTTAGCGATCGGCCGATCGTCGGGTTGGTTCGACGTCCGGTCGGTGATTGGCAGTCACTGCATATAGATGGCGGATATTTCGATGGATATATTGTAGCTGAGCCGTCGCAGAGCGGCTTAATCTCTTTTTATATGACGAAAAAAAAAACATTGATGAATATTTTTTGAATTTATAGATTTTTTTTTAATCGTGCCGTTTTTCTTTTTGAATTTTTTATATTTTTGCATCGACTGACTATATATTCGATTGAAACTCGAGACGATCTGGAATCAGCATTTAAAATTGTGTGAATAAACGTCGAAAATTGTAAATAACGACGTACGCTCGGTCTCGAAACGATTGTTTTCGTACTTTAAACGTGAAATACGTATGAAAAATTGATCAATTATTCAGTAGCGACTTTGACGAACGAAAAAATGCATAATGTTTCCAGACTCGAGGTACAAGAATAGCGCGTTATGTGTATATCGCCAGTTGGGAGAATCGTGAAGAGTACGCACAGTGAGAGGAAAGGATCGAGAAAAAACAGCTGTTCGCGTACCGTGTCTCGTCCCCGGAACGAGTAGGGACATCCGGCACTGACGAACCCGAAACTCGTCAAAATACACAAATCTCCGACACGTCTAAGCATTTTGCTTCTTCACCGAGAGATCCCAAGAGGGATAATATCGGGTTTAGGGCGTGAGGGGAAGGTTCGTCATTCAACGACACGTGGAAAAAAAATCCCGACCGAACGAAATTCGATGAAATACATTTTTGAACATTCGATGTTCGAGATTGAGAAGAGAGAATGAAATTATATATTAATTATGAATTCATTCATGAAATAAAAATTGTATGGCAATACGAAAAAAATGCAATTATTTTTTGGCCAATCAAATATTTTTTGTTGCATATTATCGAGTAGAAGCGACAAAATATTGTACAAGTCGTGTCGAAAAATCGATCGGTAATCTTTCGAAATCGGCGGAAGGAAACGATTCGCAACGGTACTGCACACGCCTACGCCATGCAATCACGCACCGCGAAGTTCAATCCGCGCGTACCGAAAAAAAGCCGAGGTCTTTATCTCTACCCCGGCGATGAGAAAATGAACGCGTGTATAGGTCGAGTTTACGATGCAAGGCCAGTAAAGGGGGGAAAGAGGGCTGTCTCTGGTTTTTCAACGACGCGAAATCGCTGTTCCACGAACAGTAGTAAAATACTTTCCGATAATTATATACACATATACAAAACGAGACTGGCAAATCATAAGGGGGTTCGTACAAAAAAAAACGAAAAAAAAAACAATATACCTAGAACAATTCAGCACAGAGAGGACACGAAACAAAAGCTAGTATTTTTTTCCCTGAATACACAGCGAACGATTTTGGTGGTCACGTGGATGATGGAAATTTGCCTTTTACTCACCGACCCCACCGAAATTCGATCCTGAGCGTTCGCATTGAGCGAGGTTGGCTCAATTTGCAAAATAAATAAAAACAAAACATATGTTTGCTTAATTGATAAATCGTTATCAATGTCTTACGGTCAAATTTCATTAAATATTACAAGCTGATACCCGAAACCATGATTAATTTTATTATTTTCTTTGGTTCGAGATTATTCTACATATTTTCTTAAGCACGAGCACAGCTTTTACGAGAATCGGAAGCGAAGCTTGGAATTTCCTGGCAAACTTTTGTTTCTCGACCTTTTTTTGTTGATAAGAAAAAAAAGGGCGATACGTAGCTGTGAATCTAGTTAAAAAGCGGGCACACACGCACATCTGTCTGTTCTCAGTTGTCATATAACACGTATATTATAATACGTATATATCCCAAGTGTACTCGAGTACAACGGAAAAGCTCTGTCGGTCGCGGCGCTTGCGCGAACCGGGTCGGATCGTGTGCCGGGTAGCCCTTCTGCTACCGTGGAGGCGTCGTCAGTAGCGCGGCGTGCGCCGTCATACTCGCACGTACGTTGGCCCAAACAAAATAAAATACACGCACGAGACCCATCTCACTGTCCTCCCCTCTCGCTCGTGACACGTACGAAACGCGCGTATTTTCAAAACGCACGGGAGGGCTAACAAAAAAATCGAAAAAATGTCATGCGACGATAAAAAATTTTTTTTTTTATAACTAAAAATGAAAAAAAAAATGTTGTTTACAAAATTAGATAATTCGACAAGTGTACAAAATTGTCAGACAAAAATAAGAGAATAGAACGCTATCGATGAAACGATAAAAGGACCGAGTGCCGTTATTTTTATGAAATTTTGAGAAAATTCTCGTCGTATGAGGGTTGAAAATTCACGAGGGATGGGAATATCCGGTGGGACGAGTGCGTTCGGGCGGAAAGTCAGCTTGGTCGTCGTTTTCGTTCCGTAAAAACGAAAGGAGAACGAAAAAAAAACTATAAAAAAAAAAACCAAAAAAAAACTTATAGGCAGGAGAATGAAATTACCATGGGAAATCGGTACGTGCCGACGAGAGACGGAGGAGCGTACAGCGCGTTAGGCCCGGCAGAACGTACGTGACTGCGTTATGGAACGAAAAAACCAGTGACGCCGATCGGAGAATATAATCCGGCTGGACATGTTCGCCGTTTGGAAAACAGTGAAGGAAACGAAATCGCGAACGTAGCCGTATCAACGCCGACTTTTTTTTATCTTTCATTTTTTTCATATGATGAAGCATATTGTCAAATTTTGAAAAAAAACGCAAAAAAAGAAAAATGAGGTAAATTTATCAAGCGCCGATCGGAAACGTGCGAGTGAAGAAATTGATGCAATTTTGACAATTCGATGCTTCTCACCTTCCCCGCTCGTGCGCGCTTCGAAATACAAAACGGTGTTGAATTCTCGCGGGCCTACGAGCGCCCGGCTCGCTTTTTTAATGACATTTGACGCTACGTCGAAACATCGGCGTGAAAGCAGACGCTACTTGCCATCGGCGATCGCCAACGACGAGGAAATCGCGATCAATTCGATTTCGTACGTCGAACTAGCGGGTTTCGTTCGTTTCGCACGAAAGTTTGCATATCGGAATTATTCTACAGTGTGCAATAACTTATATACATATATGAGTGTATATGTATTTACGAGTAACTGGGTGTCGGTGTGATTTTTCATGTTTTTTGCTTTCGTATTTATCCGAAAAACAATCGTGTACGACGAAAAATGAGAATGAAAGTTTTTTTTGTGTATTTACGCGTATTTCTCGTTTCATCTGAAATAATGTATTATTGCTTTTATAATTAAAATATACGATGTGATTTTGTTAATTATGCCGTTACGCGTTGTTGAAATTAATCAGCAGTTTCAGAACTACTCGTCGCAGGGTGAGGTGAAAAACGTCGATATTTTTTAGTTAAAGTTCGTTAAAGCAGAAAATCGTTGAATTTTTATGGTTGTTTGTCAAAAGTTTGTTTGTTTGTTTTTTGTCAAAGCTTCCAAAACAGTCCTTGGCTTCCATTTTTATAGTTTACGTGATATTTACCGTGATGAAAAAAAACGTATTTTCCCTCTTTTTATAATCCGTGCGTGAGCTAAGTAATTGCGAGAAAAGTATGGAGATTATAAAACTAAAGTAACGTAAATTGTTTAATAATAGTGCGCGTTTCTCGATGCTAATAAAATAAAGTTGGTGGTGAAAGCAAAAAAAAAAGAAAAGAAAAAAAAAGTGTCGAGTGAGAGATCGGTGTTAAATCGAGCATGAATCGTGCTTGAATAATCAATCGGCGTTTTCATCGACGAAGGAAGAGAGAACTAGTAAAAAAAAGTACCCGTGATGGCGACTGGACAAGAGGGAAAAGAATCGCCCAGGTAACAAAATTAAATCGTTCGTTATTCTTTGTTTTATCACCCAAAAAATATCGAAAAACCTGAAAAAAAACGAAATAAACTTTTTAAAAAAGGCAAAAAAACTGTAGCAATTAATTTTCGAATCTCTTCATTATTTCGTCCAATCATCTGTCGACCGTGCAAATTTTTCGGGGAGATTGAGCCGTTTCCCAAAATTGGGAGCCAGCGAGTTAGGTGGCATTTCCGTTCAATCGCGCCATGAGCGGTTCTCGTAGTTTCCGCGGCAATAATGGCCAACCTTCCGAAACATTTTTGCCACTGTGTTAAAATTAAATCCACGTTTCCGATAATAATCGAGTCGCGTCTGTGAGGGAAATACACGCGAAATGTGAGCGTCGCGCGATGTACGAGCCGGCGCGCGTGTAAAACTTGCGCGTGTCAGGAGGGTGGAGGGGGAGCAAACTGGACGCGCGGACGTATTCATGCACGGAATCGTTCGTTACCACATGCGTCCCACCGATAAATAAATAAATACGTACAATTCGTAATCATATTTCTACGCTCCCGTTTATCGAATTTATAGAGTATAACGGTATTCGCTACCCACGAATCCAGCCGGTGTACATCGTTCGTCCAAAATGGAAATAAAATGTGACGTATGCATAAGCGCCGACTACGACTGGCATAATAACCAATTAAAATCGGGCAAATTATAACCCGCTCGTTACAGCATCCGTCGTTCGGGTTCTGCTGTCGTTCGTTTGTACACGAGAATCAAAAAGTACGTTTAATTGGTTGAAACGACGATTCTCAGGGTCGTTTGGCCATTTTTTTGGACAAATCGGAGGGAGTTTTTAATAATCGTAACAATACAAAAACGTTTTTATCCATTTTATTTTCAACTCGATTATTTAGATTGATCAATTTTCGATAGGATTTCGACATTTTTTATCGGCCGAGATCGATTCGACCTCGGGGCTTGATAATTTTTATTTTTAAAACTATTTCATTCGCAATCGTGCTTTACGGTGTATTAGGAAACTCGCTTTGAAACGACGCTGTGTATGTATTGTTGCACGGTGCGTGTCACCAGTATATATATATATATATATATATATATATATATATATATATATATATGTATACGTAGATGATGGAGGTGGAACGAACGAAAAATCTCGGGAGCGCCCGGAGGGCTTTGTCATTTTCGTCGTGCACGCGAAGAGAGATCCTCCGCCCGGTCGAGCACACGCCTAGCTTTTCCGCGAAGCTTTTCCGTTTCGCGGCGTTGGGGGGGAAAAATTGCCGGCAGCTATGAAAATAGTGCGAGGAAAGTCCATAGACCTCTCACCATTCGTCTCGTGTTCTCTCTCTCTCTCTCTCTCTCTCTCTCTCTCTCTCACTCTCTTTCCCTCTCTTCTTTTTCCTTTCATTTTAAATTCGCGCGCGCGCGCGCACGCCCTTGTCATCGAGCACGGCATGTTTGCGCATCACCGTTGTTTTTCTCCTCGACTTCTCCACAGCTTTTCTTTTTTCCCCCTCTCTCTCTCTCTCTTCTCCTTTTCACCATGGCAATGTCACCGCGCGGCACTCCACAATCGTCATGACGTTTTGTCTTTTTGACGCCGGGTGCGAGAAAATGGGTCAACGAATCGCTCGAGAAACTTTCTCTCGCGCTGCTTCTCGAGTTTAATTACACGAGAGAGAGAGAGAGAGAGAGAGAAGGTTCCCCACCTACTCGAATTTTTCGATTGATATTTTCCAACCCCCTCTGTACACTTCGAACATAATCAAGAATAAACAAAAATGCATTTTTCTCTCTCACTATCTCGTCAAAAAGAATTCTTTCTTCCTAACGTTTCTCGAATTAGCTCGAAAACGAAATATCCTAAAATAAAAAAAAAAAAACAATGTTCATTCTTTCGAATTTCCGGGGGGCGAAAGAAAAAAAGTGTTCGATGCGCGAGATAATGTAAAATCTGCTCGAAGGTGGCGCGAGGGCGTGGATGGAGAGTTGCACGCGGAAGGAAAGTAATGAATTTCATTGACGCGCCGGGACGCCTTCGTAGTGTGGCCGCCGCGCGGACCATGGCGCTCTTTCTCTCTCGATATCCCATGGGAAAATATCCACAGGACGTACCTACGAGCTTCGTCCAACACGCGAGTAAGGGTAGTGGTGGTACTGTGCTGTCTGCTGGTACCTTTGTACTTCGGGGTTTATTTGTTTATTCCTTGGCTGGGTACGGGGTGAGTTCGAGGGGGTTGAAGAGGGGTGACTGCAGGGGGTGCGCGCGGGAGGATTGAATTCCAGCCATGTGCGAGAGAGCTTTTCCTCTTTTGCAACTGCGCCGTTGCTTTCGCCGGTTGGTGTTTGCACGTCGGCCGTTCATGGCATCCATCCCTCAGGACTCTCTCTCTCTCTCTCTCTCTCTCTCTCTCTCTCTCTCTCTCTCTCTCTCACTCACTGGTACCCTCTCACAATTTCCGAGCATAGTCCGGGGCCGTAGCCAGCGCAACGCGGGTGAGAGAGAGTCCAAACGGACCCGCCGCCTCGCCACTCCACCGGACTCCGCGCGTATTCTTTTCGAAGGGACGTTGTGTGTGGGTGTGTTTTTTTTTTTCATTTTTTTTACATCGCATCCCGTATTCCAATCATCTCTAGCACCGTCGCGCAGAGACGACGGTGGAAGCCGGAAGAAAAGTAGCGAGGGAAAGTGGACGGGAATAGAAGTCGAAGGAAAAATCGAGAGAGAGAAAAAAAACACGGAAAAGAGAACGAAAAAAAGTTCGATATTCGATTTGCCATTCGGAATCGAGTCGCGCTTTCGATCCGGAACGAAATAATTTTATTCCTCGAACTTTATCACGAGTTTCGATTGGACATTAAGTTTCCGATGGGAGAAGTTTTAATTGTTTTGGCTATCGGATGGCAAACTCTTCGAAGACAAGTGGCGTTTAGCCAATTATGAAAAGTAACTGGGATATAATTCGACGCTCGATTTATTCTCCGTCACGTCACAAGGTTAAACTCAAGGTGATCTTGAGAATAATTTTTTTTTTAGAATTTTCACGATAAACGAGATTTTTCCAATGATTTTTCTTGTCTCAAGGTCGTACTGACCTTCCCGTATGATTGATATCTTTTAGCCAATTATGAAAAGTAACTGGGATATAATTCAACGCTCGATTCATTCTCCGTCACGTCACAAGGTCAAACTCAAAGTGACCTTGAGAATGATTTTTGTTTCGAATTATTACGATAAATGAGATTTTTCCAATGATTTTTCTCGACTCAATGTCGACCTTCCCGTGTCATTGACATCTGTGACAATATCACACTTAGAATATTCGTCTAAGAACGAGGAAGTAACGAGGTACGTTGCTCCGCAGCGATGTTTTCGTCCTGCTGAGAGAAAAATACGCGATACTCTCTTATCTCGTGTACATTTACGAGGCATCGCAGCCGGGACGTTGCTACCAGCGAACGCGAGAGAGCGAGATAGCGAGATAGCGAATGAGAGAGATGAGACGGTAGCGAGAGCGAAAGGCACTTGGAAGAACGTCGTGTATAGGGAGTCTAACGAATGATTCTTCGAAGGATGAAAAGACAGTGTGCACGTCAACGAAGAGTACGATATACTCGGGGGTTTTGTATCTTCGGTGCTGGTAACGCGCAACGGGGAGAGAACGAGGGAACACTGAAAAGGCCCGTCGACGGGACGAAACCTTGTCAGCGGGTCTCTCGGGAAAATTGCACCGGCTAAAAGAACGACGAAAGAACGTAATTTGTTTTCCGGCTTCCGTCGACTCTTCTTTTTCTATCTCTTTATATATTTTTTCCTTTTTTTTGTTAACTATAAAACCTTGCAGTAGCATAGACGAGAAAGAGTGTATGTGTGTGTGTGAGAGAGAGAGAGAGATGCAGTCGCCGCGCCTCTTCAGCATCGTCGAAGCATCTCTAGGAGATTGAGGCGAGCCACGGCAATCCGCTGCTGTCGAGTAATGATTGAAGCTATTGCCTCTCTCTTTATCTCTCTCTCTCTCTCTCTCTCTCTATCTTTATCTTGGTCCTTTTCCATGCTGTCTTCATCGTTCTACAGCAGATAAAATAGTCCATCTCCCTCGTTCTTACATTCTCTCATTCACTCGGAAATTCTTATCGTCTCTATCGCCTATTTCCTACGAGTCTTTAAAACGAAACGAAAGAGTCGACGACGCAATGGGAAAATTATCGCACAGGTAAAATCGTCTTGCTACCCTTTGTCGAGACTCGTTCCGTTGTTTACATTTTTTTTTGTATACGTTTCTCGTCTTGTATATTTCAAGTCGTGAATAAAAAAGAGCTAGCCAAGGTAGTAAATTTCCAGCTTTAAACGTCGAGACAAAAACATTCTAGGGTCTATTATTCCATTATTGGTGTATCGTTCGAAATTACTTTTTATTGGAAAACACACTGAAAAGTAGTTACACGTTTCGCGTTCGAAAGCGTTTCATATACTTCGATGTACCGCGAAGCAGTCCGCGCGATTCTGTTCTGTACGGATAGAAGGAAAGCTTGAAAAACAGATGGCAGGGATGGAACGAGTGGTTGGGAGAGGGGGATGAAGCAAGAAAGCCTAGAAACTCGCGAGGATAATGACGGAAGATTGAAAAACTTTTTGTCGCACGAGTCCTCGCTCCGCGAGTCAGAGGCGTTTTCCTCGCTGAGATTATTTTTCCGTTCCTACGCGCGGTCGCTCTCGAGTGCGTTTTTCAACTCGGTACGCGACCGAGACGCGAGTCTCGTCGGACAGTTTCGTCGAATCTTCGCTAACTCACTTTCTCCTTTCTATCTTTCATGACTCTTCGTACTCGTCGTTAATTATAGTTTTCTCATTGTCCAGCGAGAATAAAAGTTCATCTCTCAAGTTCAACGTTTGCCAAGGATAGTTTCGAGCTTATATTTCTTTTTCGTTAATACAGCTGGTATTTTTATTTCATTTCGTTCGTTCAGTTTCATCCCCCGTCCTCTCTCTCTCTCTCTCTCTCCATTCTACTTAGTCTCTCGCGAGTCACCGTTTTACGTCGTATACGCGATATTCGAGATCGGGGTGTGTGTTTTGCAGAAAGGTCGACGACAGTCCCACGAGAGGTCGCTAAGGTCGGTCAATGAAAAGACGTAGCCAAGTTGTTAGCGGGGGTGAAAGATCGAGAAAGAAAGAAACGATACGGAGTTGGAATTGAAACGAAAAAAGTGCGGGGGTGGGGGCTTACGAAATGCGACGGTAAGGACGAATGAAACGCGGATTGGTGCAAATAACAAAAAAAAGGGTATTCGTCGCTAGGGCCTCGAGTCCGCGATGACGATCCGTGCGATGTTCGAGTCCGTTTCTTCTTTTTTTTCTTCTTTCATTCTCCTTTGAAAAGCTCACCTTTAGGAGGCAATCGACTGCCCTCTCCCCCAACCCTCCTCACCGTCGAGCTTTGGCACTTTGCGGGTCAATGATTACGGACTTATTTATCGCGAAGTCCATTGTCCACCATCGACGAGCCTCGAAGATCTCTCACTTCGTGGATTATAGACATGAATCAAAGGTCCCTTCGACCTTTTTTCTCCTCGCCCCTCGCCCGAACACGCGACTATATCTCTCGTTCCTCGTTCGACTCCGACCAATTCACTTCGTGACTGGATTCTACGATGTCGGGAGCTTCTTTTTTTCCCTTCTTTTTATCCGATACACCTCGCAGTCGTTCGTTTTCGAACTATTCATCATTTCGATTGATTCGATCGTCAGTATTTTTTCTTTTTTTTTTTTGCAATAAGTTCACCTCGTGCACAGTTTTTCAATAAATTCGTACTCGAACGTTTTTATTTTCTTGAATTTTCAAATATGTCAAATTTTTCGAAAATGATAATATTCTAAAAAATTGTGATAAAATCGTAATTTCACCATTATTTTAATTTTCTACGTATCGTCGTAAATCACGAAACTCGATCTCGATATTTTGAATAACTCACGGGTAGAATCGACGATGAGCGTTTATCTGGAAATGAAATTGTCAGTTATGACACGTGAATACGCGAATGACGGAAACGATCAACACTCCGAAAATGGCCAATAACGTCACGCCAATGGGAATCCGATATCGGATATCAGAAATTCTGCGAACGTGCTACCTGTCACCCGTCACTATGTACATATATATCTTCATTATTACATCATATATATGTATATATATACGTATATACATGTATATATGTGTATGAGCGTTAGGAATTATGTTTCCGCGCGTATATATAATAGAAGTCAGACGAGACCATGTGGAGTGTTGCATTACCTTTTCGCAACACGATACGCCGGTACTATTATATCTCTAACATCTGTATTGTCGTATATCTATACAACCCGGGCATAATAAAATTCTATACATCGCTCGTGGAAGCTTTTTTCAAGTAGTTTTTTTTCTCCCTCTCTCCCTCTCCTTCTCTACATCATCCCTCTCTTTTTCTTTTATCCGAGTGTATTTCGAGTCTCGTTTTCCTTTCGCTTCTTTGGCACTTTTACCGAGAGAACGAGAGAGAGAGAGAGAGAGGAGAATCCCTCGTCCTTTTTGCGTCACTCTTTCGTCACTTTGCTAGTCTTTCTCTCTTTCTACTTCTTCTTCTTCTTCTTCTTCTTCTTCTGCTTCTTTCTCTCTCGTCCTTTTGCGACTTTGACCAAGGCATCGACTGTTTTGCAAACGCGTTTTCTCCCTTCTCACTCTCTCGCGTCTCTTCCATGGAACTGTCCTTCTACGTGAGGTGCACACCGATCATCCGACCGTTCCTCGCTCGATACGTACCTACCCTTTGGGCGCAGAATGGAGATCCTTGAAGGGAGGCCTGGAGACTTGGTATAGAGATATATTAAGGCGTTTCCATTCGAAATTCGTCGTCATTCTTGGCAAGCCTCGCGCTCTCGTCGGTTTTCCGAGCATGATGGAAGCGAGACAGACCCGACAGGCATCCTGCCCTCCGACCGTTGGAAAGTCCCGATGGCTCTCCACAGCTTTACCGAAAATCCTCCCTTTTTACTCCCTTCGATAGTAGGATCGAGCCTTTGCGAGAGCATCCTCGAGTCAACCCTCGTCCGAGTGAGGGAAGAGGGAAGATGAAGAAGAAGAAGGCGAACAAAAAGCCGCGAGATATGGAAATAAAATCAATACCATTGTTTCGCGGTTCACGAAACAACCGCTTGAGATCTTCCTTTTTCTTTCTCTTTCTTTCTTTCTTTCTTTCTTTCTATTTCTCAAACTTTCTTTCTTCGTCGTTCTTCGACCCCATTCGATTATTTACGACTGTCCATGTTCGTTTCGTATCTTTGTCTATATTCTTACGCGAAACGGGAATTATGGAACACCCCGAGAGCACTTTCTCGCAGATGCTGCTCGTTGCCCCCCTCGTGGCGGTAAATTCAAATGCAATTTGACATAAATCATGAAAGCAAAAGAAGAAGAAAGAAAAACAGTTGCTTGCCATTCGCGCGATATACGAAGGTATGGCGGAAGTAAGGTTTGTGCAGGAATTATATTTCCAAACGATTTATATTTATCTGCGGAAAAATGCCAGGGGTGTAGAATCGCTTTTAAAAATCGTACGATCGCGCTACGCTTCGTTCCGAGAAAATTTCAATTCGAGGCACAAAATAATCGAATAACCGAATAAAAAGAATCGATAATTCTCTATGGTTTGAAAATTGTACACGATCGACCGCGTCTCTGTCGTCCCACGTAGGACGAGATATGGAGTAGACACGTTGGAATTGAAAAAAAAATATACATATATATGAGATATATATATATATATGCCTATGTCTATAAATGAAAAAAAAAGAGAACACGAACGAGTGAAAAACGAATGGAATATATGCGTGGGAGGAGAAAGGAACGCTCCCTAATGCTCGACGGACGAACGCGAGAGAATGCATTCTCGCCGTTCGTCTGCCTATTACGTTACGTCAAAACCGACGCATCCATCATATACCCTTCGCGAATGGGGATGAGGATCGCGAGAGTGGATTGAGAGGGAGAGAAAGAGAGAGGGAGAGAGAGAGAAGGGCCTAGCCGGAGTCTGGGCCGAGCTCAATGTGAACATCTCCGAGTGAGCGTGTCATGTACGTTCGGGAGTAAAAGAGCTGCTATAACGCGAGCGACAAAGCTGGGACGCGTACACGCACATCAGAAACGTGGATACGAAAGAAGAAATGTTGAGAAAAGAAAAGATAAAATTTATTAAAAATTACTCGAATTTTTCTTTGTCGAGAATGACTTTTACGAATATTCAACGACGATTTAATTGTTTGAGGCAAATTATTAAGATTTACAATTAGAAAAAAATTGTCATTGATTATTTTTAATTGATAAATGAAAAATTATGATTTATAAATATGATTTTTTTGCAGAAATAGTCAGGATTTGTTTGTTATTTTTCTTCGATTGGAACGTGACGTCGTTATTTGTTTCGTCCTTTCTTCGTTTCCTCTCGTTTTTTTTTCACCCGGATATGACGGATATCCCGAGGGAAGTGGCGAGCAACCAGCGTATGTGACGTGCGACCTTCGACTTGACAGGAAGGCAAACCTCCTGACAACGACGAAAATATGTATGTCAAAATTCGTCATATCAAGAGATCGCCTTTTTTTCTCCCGAGAATTTTCCTTTTCGCCAGAAAATAACGAAATTTCGTTGAAACGTCGTATCGCAGAAAATATGACGAGAGATTGATTCAACGTAGCGATAATAACAAACTCGAAAAATGATACTTTTCAATGTTTTTGTCCATACTCGTAATTTATCGTTCAACGACAAAAATAATGTTTATTTTCGATTTCGTAATATTCTCTCTTATACCTTTTATCCTACTCGAAAAATAAATGAAAACGTTTAATTTTCCCGATCGATCCTCATCCACCCATAAAGTTTTTCGTTGCTCGAAAAGATAAAAAACAAAACAAAAAAATACGGAAAAAAAAACAAATAAAAATCGCAGTAACTCGGTGCATTTCGCAAAACTATTTTAATCCCTTTGTAAAATGAATTATGTGTTCTGCGCGTTGGTAACGTTCTCGTAAAAGTGCGCGAGAGTGAGAGAAAACGAGAGTGCTTGGGGGCTTAGCGTTGCCCCTCCCCCCTCTCCCTCGCCGCGAGTCCCAGGAGTCACGCGGTGCAGGCGAGATTTTAATTTGCCGCACCGCGAGGTTTCGTCGCCGTGTAGAGAGATAAATTACCATGTCCGCTATCTTCGTGCGAGTGGGCCGCGACGACGTTGAGGGAACGCAAACGAGACACACGGAGGGTAGGTTTAATGCTAGGCCCGGGAAGAAAGTGCGAGAAAGAGAGAAAGAGAGAGAGAGAGAGAGAGAGAGAGAGAGAGAACGAGACGCGTGATATTTTAATTGTTCAAAATTTACTATCGCCACCCCGGAGTGACGCGTTTAAACTCTTTGACGCGAGAAACGGGAGTGAGCGAGATAGAAAGTACACCGACGCTATATTTACCGACGAAAAATACAAGCACGTGAAAATTATACGAGCTCTCGTTTACGCACGCTCGATTTATCCGTGTTATAATCCAAGATTTGTCTATTTCAACTTGGTCTCCGTACGTTCCTTCGAACGATGGCGTTAAATCTCGTCTCGTAGCTAGCTCAGACTCTCGCCCATCTCGCTCTTTCTCGCGCTAGTTCCGCGCTTCAGAACCTCCGTCAATCTTTCAACCCTCAACCTACTCCCCGTCTCGATCTTACCCACGCTTTCCTCGTGGCCCTTTACGTAAGATTACATCGAATAACAAGGAGGGGCCCCGTGGAGCCCTTTGTTGTTTCGCGGATGCCGAGCACACGCAGTTACAACCGGGGCTATATAACTCCGTAGACCGGCGAGTTAAATTGGCCAGACTTTAACCAAAGGAGTACCGTAAAGTCCGTACGTGTGAAAGCAATCCCCCTGTACTCCCTCTAGGCCTTCAGCTGCTTTCGCAGAGGTTTCCTCCTCGTGGTTCTCGCGTTGAACTCGAGAAATACTTGGAACAAACAGCGTTTGCCCCGAGACCAAGAAGAGACTCGGTGGCCAAGGAGGGTTGGGTAACTGTTCGGCGAGCGAGCTGTCTCATCCCTTCGTGCGAACGACTGGTCGTGCGGTTGTTCGCGAAACCCGCAGGACCAGCCGTGGGGCCTGCCTGCACCCGTTGAGCAAAACGGCCAACCAAAATGGAGGATTATATCGGAGAACCTTGTACTCGGTTCCTTCTGGAAAGACGGGGAAGGGCAGGAAGGCCATGGGGGCAATTCGCTCGCACAACAATTTCAAGACCTCCCCATCTTACGTTTTCCAACCTGCAAAGGCTTTCACAAAGATTCTTGTTCCCAAAGTCTCTTGCACTATCGGTATCCCTTGGCTACGTATCGGTATTTCTGGCTCTAAAGTTCGGTCGGTTCGCAACATCGAAGTAAAGTACGAATTTTTGCGTCTGTGACTGGAAGACACGAATTGAAAAATTGGGGGGAAACTTCATTGAGCGAAAAACATATTCCACATTCGATAAAATGTTATCAATAGAAAATTCCTTATCTTTGTGCGAGAGTGACAGTGAAAGAGGGAAAAAGGGAGACAGGACTTGTTGTAGAAGTGGTTAACACTACCCGAATCATCTTCTGTCAGAGGCTCCAATTATAGAAGTGGTTAACACTACCCCGATCAAGCTCTACAAGAAGACAGGTGCAACGCGATCAGCAGGTACAACGATACGGTTTGTAGAAAAAGGGGGTGAGAGAGACGCCGCAAAACAAAACACACGGCATAAAGTCGGAGCGACGATATCGCGGTATCGATCCACCACTCCACCTGTCGGCCGGTAAACTGCGAACTCGGTGTCAACATAACCCAGAACTGCGTGGGGGTCTGTCGGTTGGCAGTATATTCACGAGAAAGAGAGAGAGAGAGAGAGAGAGAGAGAGGGAGAGAGCGAGAGAGGGAGGTATGGAGAACGCGAAGGGTGGTCGACTCGGTTAGGGTTGAAGAGAACGGCGAGAGGAGAAACCATCGTTCCCTCCAGCCCTCCCTCCTGTTGGTGTTCCTTCTGGCAACGTGCACGAAGGGAGAGAACGAAAGAGTGGATCGCCGTGTAGCTCTGTGGTACGGGCTTTTGAAGTCGCATAGTTTCCAGTAGCGGCACGCAGACGTTGCGTGTCCAGGCACGACGTGCAGGTTCTCCTGGCTTGCTTGCTTTTGGTTTTGCTTTTGCCTCGATACTACTTGCACGGTATAATTCCTGTACGTATGTCTTATATATATGTATATATATCGTAAAATCTCACCAAGCTAGTCCTACCCTCGTATATACGTTCCTCTTCCTTCTCTCGTATTAACCCCCTTGTCGCTCGCTCCACTCGCATCCTTAAACCACCCTCTCTATCTTTCTTCCTGTGGACTTCACCATCGAGTGCGAATAGTTTGCAAATTGAGACGGTATGGGCGTGTAACCACGATCGTTATACACGATGTCTATGAACGAATGTGATGAAAGGCAACGCCTCGTACTAGTGGCGAGGGACGTCTTTCACAAATCGAAAAGACGATGTTTATCACGAAAAAAAACAAACTTTTTTCGCGGGCAATTTAAGGAAATTTTTGTTTGTAGAAAATGTCTTTCCGACGCAACATATCGTTTATATTACCGCGTCTTCGAATTCGCTACGAGCTCGTAGAATTTCACGTAGTCGGTCATTCGTGTAAAATCGTTCTTGGCAAGTTTTCCTGCTTGTCTCGTCTCGGTATATTCCCCTACTTTATATAAACATTCCAGACTGGTCTCGCTCTCTTCGAGTCTCTATCTTTCTCTCATCTTTGAGAGAAAGGTAAGGCTTTGCTACCCCGCTTGGCTGTCTGCTCGAGCGAGCACCTGTCTGACTCCATCTAGTCCCAACTACTCAGAAGCTGGTACGAGAAGAGGGCTGACCACAACAATGTCTATACTACTCGTCCGAGACGTCCGTAGTCCGTAACACGCGCAAGGAGCAGCGAGACGTTCAGTCGCGGTCCACGATATCTTTCTAACCGTCTTCTTTCGTAGACACACACACACACACATACACACACGTGTATATTGAACGATATAACTGTAAGTAAGGGATTGCGGTTGTGTTCGTGGCAAAGACAGGCAGTTATAGCGCACCGACGAAAGTGGAGTAGATCGCGGTGAGGCCAGACCCGGAGTCCTTAGCGAGGATCTCTCGAGAGATGAACGGCGTCTAGGCAGGTAATTGCATGAAGTCGGAGCCTTAAGGGCTACCGGGGCTACGCCAGCAGAAACGACACGCTATCACTGGTATAAAAAAATATAAAGATAATAAAAATAAAAAAAATAGTATGGTATAACGCTGGGACATCGTAAAGGGCTATATTATCGAGGGTAAAACCAGACTCTCGCGTTTCTGTCTAGGGTTATTTAATTCTCGACACGATTCTTGCAATAATTCACGTTAGTAATAAATAAAAAGCACAATTTTTGCCCATTTAAGATTACATTCGGTTGAACGAGAGAATCGTTGGAAAATAAATATAAATTATCGAATATTTCATCCTCGAAATATTCTAGACCGAACGAGTCGGTAATGAAATTTTAATGAAAATTATGCACACGCCATTAAATATTTTCGATCAGGACTGATATTCGTACGAGATATTTTGTTGTCAGGGTTGAAACTTCTACAAAAGGTTGTAACGAAAGGTGGTGAAAATTATGCAAACGAAGTTTCTGGCTACTCGTTCGAAATTCTCGCATCACAACCGTCCTTCGAGCGGATACAGGATTTCACGGATAATACCGTCTCAAATATTGTTCAAACGTATTTATCCCCCCCCCCCCCACATCCCTCGGATAACCCGTATCGCTTATGTTAATTTTTCGAGAAATACATATTCGTGGCGCCAGAGCACAATGTGAAAGTCACGGTAAAACGTTTTATTCGACCTTGCCGGATAAGAGAAACCAAGAGGATCGGTAGTGTAAAATAAAATAAAGCGTTCGCCCGAGAGAATCCGACATAATATCCGGGATAGGGAAAGGAACAAAAAGAAAGCAGAAAAAGAAAAAGAAAAAAGAGGTAGGAACCAGACGGGAGAGCCCTTCGCTGGGCCGAAACCACACACTCGCGTCTCGACTTTATTACGTCGAGATAGAAGGAAGCTGAGTCAAAAGTTTGCCTCGTTCGAGTTGAGTTAAGCGTGTAATAGACGCTGCCAAAGCGTCGAGGCGAGAGCGAGAGCGAGACGGTGGTGGGAGCACCGGTGTTTCTACCCTGTACTAATACCGCGGGGGTGTGGGATACGGTCAGGTTTATGAAAGTCCGCAGTGATTCAATATGGTCAAAGTCGTAGACTTTACCGACTTTATCTTATATCTACGTAATGAACGTACTTTTGGCCACTTTGAAACTTTGTTCTTTTCATCCTTCGCGCGTCTCGCGTTATCGCTCGATCATGCGAAAGCCTCGAAATTAAATGTGCCTGAACCAAATCCAACCGCCGGTTCTGTTAAACTTTCGTCGATATTTTCTCAAAGATAATTCCAACTTTTATCATCGGGAATCAAAAGAAATTCAAGATTTATTCGAAATTATGACGAATCGGAATTTTTGTCCAAAAACTTAAAAAATCAAAAATAAACAAAAATTCATTTTAACAAAAAATCATCAAAATTGATAATTATTTTTTTAATTATTTCTTGTAAAATAGTGAAGTCGATGACTTTGTCGAGTGGTTGAGATTACGCAGAGACGGACGCTAAAGCGAGCGTAACCGGAATACGAAACAATATATATTTCGTTTCTTTTTCGAGCCGCAAAAGGCGTAGCGGTGTGTCTGTGCATCGCGTCTCTGCGGTGAGTTGATGACGGTGGAAAGAGCTCCGGCCTCCCGGTAATTTATCTTTTTACCGCGTATGAACGCATACACACACACGCATACACACGCGGTACGTTTTGCATTATAAAAGTAACTTGACGCAACCGCGTACACGAGGACACTCGCGAAAACACACATCGGAGTCAAAATGAGACAAAGGATCGTGCGGTACACCGTCGGCTATCGAAAAGCTAGAGCGAGAGAAGTGTACTAAAGAGAGTCAAAAGCGAGAAACGAAAGCGAGTTTGGACGCGGTGGTTGTGATGGTGGTGGTGGTGGTGGTGGTAGACGGCGGGTAGGTCTGGAATTACCAGTTTTGTATCAACGCCATTTGCTCTGGTTCGCACAGGGAGCTAAAAAGAGTAAAGTGCACAAAGCCATGAGAGAGAGAGATATATATATATATATATATAGAGAGAGAGAGAGATAAACAGAGCGAGAGAGAGAGAGATAGAGAGAGATACACAGAGAGAGAAAGAGAGAGAGAAAGCGGACTGTTTATTAGTGGGTCGGCTTACCCGCTTTGATCTTCGGTGGTATTTAATTAGCTTGTTTTACAGCGAATGCGCCAATTTCCACCCCTTAGCTCCACCTCGCCCCTTTTCACGTTTTGCACCCTTACCTTTGGTATTCGTTTATCCGACTTTTTCTAGTTCACGACGAGACTGATTTTTTCCGTCTCGTATGCTTCCTCGTTCGTTCTTTGAAAATACGACGGTGACAAAGACGAGAGAAGAATGGTTCGAGGTACGAGGAGAAAATTGAAAATTCTATCCCATCGGGTTATGATAATCTCTTAAGATTTTTTTTTGTTTTTTGCGTCCGTCGTTTCTTTGCCAAAAAGAATAATTTCGTAATGTCATACGCGATTGAGACAATGACGTTTTCCTACTTCGCGATGTTACTCGCGTTATTTTGACAAGATATATATTTTCAACGACGTTGTCACGGATTCGTGATACGCGATATCTCTCTTTCTCTCTTAGCGAGGAGATACGGTGAATGGAGAAACGAGGAAAAACCTTTCGAGGTGGAAAATCTTGACAAAAGATCCTTTTTCCCTCGAGCCAAAAGTCTCTCTCTCTCTCTCACTCTTTCTTTCTTTCTCTCATCATTCTTCTACCTCCGTGGTTGAATTCCTCGATAGGTCGATATTTGAGAATATCGCAGCTTGCAACGTTAGCGTCATTCCGAAGAGCAAACGTCAGTATACACGATATCGAAATTCGTGGCTTTCTTTTCCCGCCTATCACTCTTCTTCCTCTATTTCTCTCCCTCGCGTCGTTTTTTCCTTCCATCCCTATACCTACCCACCCTTATTTAAGCTCCCAGTGAATTTCACGAGACGGTTTATTATATGAAACAAGCCCCGAGGTGCTCCGGGACTTGACATTTTTTAAGAAAATTCCTCTTCGTCTATCTTCTCTCTGTCCAACTTTTCCCTCTCGTCCCCCTTCTCTCCTCAAACCCATCCTTCTATTTTCGTCTTTTTTCCCTCTATCTATATACTCATGTACATATATGCATGTACATCCCTTCGCTATCCTCAAGGGCTGACATTATGCTAACCAACCCCCGAGAGTCATAGCGCGATATTTCGATGCTTTCTGGAGATCGTACCTTGTTTCTTCATCCCTTCGCTTTCCTTGATCTATGAGCCCTCTTCCGTCCGTAGCCCTCTCTCGTCACTTGTTAACACCTACAGTCGCGATATACTTCTTCGACGCTCGATATATATATATGTGTGTGTGTATAACATCACGCTAACCACCCTTCAAGGATTCAACCCCTCCAGCCGGTGAAGCTCGAGAGACAGAAAACGAAGCTGGGCGAACGAGGGACACAAACCCTCCCGTTTGCTGTCAAAAAGGTACCGATCTCCCGCAGGCTAGAAAGCGATCGAAGATCCCTCGTACCTTACTTTTCCACCCCCGACCCCCTTTGGCTCGGAGTTATACCGCAGACTTTAGAATTGTCTTCCTTCTATACACATGTATTTTGTGGTTTCGGGGAAGGAGGTGGTTTGAGGGTTTTTGTTGAAGGAATTGTGCCAGTGACGTTGTTTGCTTATGTGAAACGAGAACGGTAAAAGACAGTCGGTGGTGAGTTCGTTAGAAATTCGAGAGAGGGATGATAACGGGGATAAGATTACATCGAGATATTTTTACCAGAATTTATATAAAAATTCATCGCGTTCGTTCGTTCGTTCGACATTGAAAACGTTCGAACAAATTAAAGAAATATCGATTATCGTTCGTGAAACGATTTTTTCTCAAATTAGTTTTTCGCTTTAAACGAAAGATGAAAGGAGAAACATTGCGGAACGAGAACGGGTGCACTATCCTCGATATGAAAACGGTATTTCGTTACTTCACTTTTTATTTGTTTGCATTCGTAACGCGAATTGAATATCAAGCGATGCTTTTTCCATTGGCGTGTCCCGCGGGAAATCGATGATGCAACTTTCAAAAGTGCTCTTTGTCAGCCCTTGTTCTCCGTCACTCTTCGGACCCGGGCTCGTATACGTCGATTCGAAAATATCATATTCGGTGACATCTTTGGGACGTAAAGTCAATAGCGAAATCGTGTCCTTCCGACTCGAGGGTACGTATAAATGGCCATATTTCATATATATAGAAAATAGTGATAATAAAAGGTACCCTCGAAATCAAACGTTTATGGACATTTCGAGGACTAGTGTTGCTCTCTGTGCATTTCCGATAACAGTTATTTCGATAAAAATCTATACAGCCGTACGTATTTTTTGCAATACGTCAATTTTTATAAAGAACGAAAAAGGTACGGGGTCGACAAAAATGTCAGACAAAATCGAGAGAAACGAAGGGTACTCGTTTCTTTTCTTTACACTACTCTGTTCACTTTGAAAATTATCCATGAAAAATGTATCTAGAAGATGAATTATTATATTTCAGTAAATTTATAAAATATCGTTCTTTTAAAATCCATCTTCGTATTAAATAGCCCGGTAGTTTTGTACATGCTCTCATTGCTCAAGATGAAAATATTACGAGAAGTGATAAAAAAAAATATCAGCTTGACGTTTTCCGGCATACAAATTTTGTGACCCTCTTCCCAAGCCGTATAAAGCTCGAATGACTACAAGATGGAACGAGTTTCGAAGAAAAAATAAAACAAGAAAAAGAAACGAATGAAAACATAAATTTACGAGTGCATAAAAGTATTTTGATTGAATTTGTCCCGTCGAAAATCTTTCATACCGTCGTAGAATTAACGACGTTCTTCGTTCGACTATCGCGATGGAAACAATTTTTACTCGTTGTCTCTCGATCTCGATACGAATACAAAGTCGATCGATCTAGTTTCTAGTGAAACTTTTTATGTCTCGCGTTAAATCGAGAATCGCATTCGCTTTAAATTGTCGAAAGCTTTTCAACGACTATCGTCTCTGCTCCAAACGTTTCAACGACGAGTAAAACTATCTATAGTATTCTTTTCAACACACACATATATATATATAGTATAGTTGGCGGTGCACTTTACAGACAGCAAAGTTCGTCCGGGTTGTGTTCGATTCGAGAACTTTGTCGTCGTCCTTCTCTCGCTCGAGTTTTCGTATACTCTTCAATGCCTGCCAGTCGCATCTAACTCGCTTATTTTCAAGCCACTTAAACACTTGGTAGGCGAGGGAGGAGGGGATCGAGATGAAGACGACTGAACCTTTCGACTGACAGAACTATTCGCGTCTGCGATGGAGAGACAGTGTCTCCTCTCTTCCTCCCCTTCGTTCACTATTTTATATATATATATACGTGTATATTCACGCATATATCCATAGATAAATGTATGCTTTGCGAGAATGTAGAGGAGGGAGGAAGGTTTATCGAAGATGCACACAGTATTTTCGAATCCGTTTCGAGACTTCCATTTCCAATTAAACTTTCCTCCTCACTCGCTTGCTCACAAATCAGACTTCGAAGAATGACGTTACCTCTTCCACGTTCTCCAATTTTCACGTCTCATCGTGATCTCTCAATGTGTTCGACAATCGTTAGAGCGATAAGTATGCATTGATATTTATTCGTAAAACTTTTTGCGTTCTTTTTAACTCGCTGTCTCATTTTTTTTTCTATTTTTACATTTGACAATATTTTAGGAAAAATCCACGATTGTCGAGAGAAAAATTCATGACTAACATTTCGGTTGGCAAAGACACGCGCGTCTTCCGCGAAATGAAAGTCATAAGCCACGAAGCATACGACTCTATTTACTCGACTCGAAGATAAGTAAGAAAATGCTCCAAATTGGGGGGTAACGCGCCGTGAAATTAGCTAATATGACGACGGAATGGTTTTTACCATGGCGCGAAAAGGAAATAAGTCATGCGTAAAGCATATTTCTCTTTTGTCGGTTTCGAATTTTTTTTTTCAACTTACGATATATTTCATTACACGAGTGAAATTTGAACGAAATATCGATCGATCGAATTTCATCGAAATTTCGAATAAAATTATTTCATTAATTCGATGAATTTTTTTGTTATGACGTTTTATTATTTTTTATTTTTTTTCGTCCCGTCCAATTCGTTCATTCGTATTCTCGTCGCCTTTGGTCTACCTCGATTGTTTTTCTCGCGTTTTCTCCCCCCGGTTTCTCTCCTCGTATTTTTCGTTTCAACCCCCATCAACCCCTTTCCTCGTCGTCGAACCCATAAATATACAATGTTCTTTTTTCGTGTTTTTTTTTCATTGCCCAATCTCTCGAACGTTATTTTGCCGCCTACTTCGCGCGAATTCGTAGCAGACCGCGTTTTTCAGCGCGTCATTCACCAACTGGAAACAACCCCTGATGCGTTCGTTTGCTCTCGTAGTTCACCGGCGGCAACGCCGTAGCCGACTCGCGCATATCCCGTTGATGAACGCTCGAATACCTGGCACATATGCAAACCTCCTTCCACCCTCCAACCCCCTACCCCTAACTCACCCTCGAACGCATCAACCTGACGATTTCGCGTATACGTCGAAAGGCGACTTTGTTCGTTCGCATCAGTCTCTCGTCCCGAAAAAAAACTCTTTTTCTCGATCCTGTCGAACTTTTTTCGACCGATGGAAAAACGAAAACAAATTTTTGATCGTATACGACAAATTTTTCAAATTGAAATTGTAGAATTTCGCTTGGCCAAAAAGAAATTGCGCTTCTAATACATAGACACTTATAGACATTTGTGAGAAAAAAACGCAGGAACTTTCTGGCCAGCGGAAAAGTTCAATATTTAATGCTTACGTGTATGTATGTTTTTTTTTTGTTTTCCTAGAACAATATGTATAGTGCACATGTCGTCTAGAGCACGATGGAAAGCTCCTACGGGAAGGCAATTCAATCAGAGTTGGTAGAACGAAACAGCTGAGACCGGAGCGCGACTTCCTTTGGGGTTGTTTCTTCCGCTTGTACCTCACCCCAGTGATTCCTTCTCACGCACTCTCTCTCTCTCTCTCTCTCTCTCTCTCTCTCTCTCTCTCTCGCTCTCTCTCTCTCTCTTTCTCTCTCTCCCCCCACCCTGAATACTCTCCTTATTTTTTCTCACCACGCACCCCTTTTCCTTCTCGAGCACATGCACACGTTTTCGATCTTCTTGTCACGTTTTATGGCTATACCGAAATATATATAGATATATTATACGATGTATATCATACACCGGACAGAATTCGCAGTTTCACCATCGGCAGTAAAACGCTATCCGCGATAACGTTGTATAGGCTGGTCCTACTTCAAGCCCAATCCTATTTATCTCATCGTGAATATGTATGCCGGCGTCTTATCGATGTTCAACGTTAGCGATTTATGTCGACTACTACGCGTGGCCTCTTAAAGACCGTAATAAACGTTCGAGAAACGAAAAAAAAAGCTTCTCAAAGTGAAACAGAGAAATCTCGTGGCGAATCCCGATCAGCTAACAGATTATTACTGGAAATTTTGTTCGAAATTACTCACTAATCGATACGACAATTCTCAATTTATCGAAATAAATTAATTTATAAAATAACAAGAATAACAACAAAATAGCCAAATTTCAAAATAGAACTACTCAATTAATTTTATCATTGTTGCGCATGGAACGAGGTCGAATCGATCACCGGACATCGATAAGGGAAAAAGAAACGAATTCTCGATCGGCCAGATGTATCGACGTCGACGAGAGTGAACTAGAGCTTAGAGAAATAGCGGGGGTGAAAAGCGTCGTGCAACCGTGACGTAAGGGACGACTAGAATAGAGAAACGTAGAAGGGAGATAGGTTGATATCCTCGCGTGCCGATGCCGCTTGGTTCGCGTCTGTTTCTCCTGATTGACGCGTAGATTGCGTACTCGCGACACGCACCTGCGTCTCTACCGCGCGCAACCCCTATCTCTCATCCCTCCATGCCAGCATCCACTCTTTCTCGCAACACATTCTCTCTATATTCGTCACAGGTCCTTTTGTTTTCCGTGAAAAAAAAGCATCGGCCAAAAGCCCGATGACACAATCCTTCACGTCTCGTACAAGCCGCGAGCATTTTTGTCGAACGTTCTTTTGAATTTTCGCGCGACGAAAATTACGCCCATTAGTTGATGAATTTTCCTTCGTGCCAAATATTTATAAGCTTGATAAATTATCGATATATATATATATATATATATATATATATATATATATATATGTAAATTGTTTAGCGAGTTCGTTTATTTATATTTATACCGGTGAATTATTTTATTACAAACAAAACTCCATGGACATTTTTTTCATCCTCCCTCTTTCCTATCTTTGACGAAAGTTTAGAATAATTTCGTCCACGAGTAATAGTTCGTCCTCTCGCAAATACCCACGGAGGAAACTTTGTTAATATCAGTTAAAAGGTAAATGTTAACAAAATATTTGAAAAGTACCGGAAGCAGTTTCGTTACGTAGTTTTATTTCTCTCTTTCTCTCTCTCTCTCTCTCTCTCTCTGTGTCTTTTTCTTTCTCGTAATATACGCAAAGTCTTATTTATTTAACCGACGAGTGATTTCTCCCGGGCACGCCATCCCCGCTGGCACTCTATACACACACACACATACACACGCGTACATTTCTCCCTCTCTTCGTATTTTCTTTTTGCCTACGATTTTTTCGTTTTATAACGGCCCGAAAAAAAGCTCGTTTCTGTGAGAGCACAGTTGGTAAGACCGAGAAAGTATTCTCGGAAGTCGTTCGCATCAACGTGTTGCGGGCGCGCGGAAAATATTTCGACGTTTCCTCGTTCCATCGTCTCAGTCAGTTTCACCGGTGAAAAGTGTGAGAGAAGAGGGAGAGGGGCTCTCTCACACAGCCATTGCACGCCTACCGAAAATTCATCTTTTCCCCGAGAGTATCTCAATAATTCAATGTATGGATTTTGAGTTAGGCGAGATGTTGTTTTTTTTTCTCTTTCTTATTTTTCTTTTTTCCTCTATCTTTCGCTTTTCTCTTTCGTTTTTCCTACGGAAAGAAAGAAATGCCCCAAGGGGCATACCGCGAGTTCGCCGACGAGTTCCTATAGTGATGGATGCCTCGCGCGCCTCTTCCACGCAATTTCATTCTCTCTTTCTCTCTCTCTCTCTCTCTCTCTCTCTCTCTCTCTCTCTCTCTCTCTCCCTCTCGCTTTCTCTTTTTTGCATTTCGCTTCGCCTCCAGGGGTTTACGATACCTGTCCTGTACTATCCGTGTTATTCGAAGAAAAAAGATTATTATAACGATGGTTTTTTTAGCAACGAATACACCTCTATCGAGTACGAGAAAGAAAAATAACGAATTGGAAAAAAACAGAAAAAAATTGAAAAAAAAAACAGAAAAAAATAATATTTTGTCGACTTCCGGTAGAATTCTGATAACTGGGACGCGCAAGCTCGCTCGCGTTTCGCGGCAACGGCGGTTTATTCCCTCGTGAAATTAAGTGGTCAGGAATAAATGGAACACACGAGCAAAAAAAATACAAAAAAGGATTAAAACAAAAAACGAAAAAAAAAAAGATCGGAGAGGAAAAAAGACGGGAACGAACTACGTTACTCGGTATACAGTCAAAAAGTCACGCGGCACACGATAAAACGTGACGTTTCTGAAACCGCGAGTGGCTCCGCCCCCTCTTCCGTCCCTCTCGCTCCGTTCATTAAAGTTCCGGACCATAAAACCGGCGCGGTCTCGCCCCTCCCCTCTCTCACTCTCTCTCTCTCTCTCTCTCTCTCTCTCTCTCTCTCTCTCTCTCTCTCTCTCTCTCTCTCTCTCTCTCTCTCTCTCTCTATCTCTCTTTCTCTCGACAAGCCACCGTGGTACGCTGTACGCTATTTTTTTCGTTTTTTTACCTCGACGTTGAAGCCGGAGGATGCGTGCACTTCGTCGAGTTGACGTCGCGAGTCCCGCGAGTTGCCGAAAAATAAATAGAAATGAAGAAAAAAAAACCTCAAGAAAAAAGGTAGCCCCCAAAACAAAAAAATAACACCAGGAAGGGAAGAAATAACGAAACCAAAAAGTAGAACTTGGAATAATTAAAATGGGCATAAAAGTCAGGACTGTTAATGTGGCGTGCAACGGGACGGTTATATATACGATATGTCTATATATATATATATATGTGTGTGTGTATGTTTATGTATGTATATGTTTAAAAGGGGCTGTAGAGATTCGTGAGAGAGCAAGAGGGCGCGATGTAGTAAGCGAGTATAAGCAAGCAAAGTTCCGGGCGTGTGACGATTTTCCGGACCGTGCTGCTCGTTAAAATGAGAATCAACCGAGCGTGAGTGGGACGCTCATTCACGACCAACTGTTATACTTATGTATATATATATATATACAGGCACGTGTTACACTTACTTACCGGTAACATGTTCTACAAGCCTCATTCTCAAACACACTTACTAATCCCATGATGCAACTTGCATTCCCTCCCTTACTTTTTTTTCTTTCTCCCCCAGCCCCCTTCTTGCCACTTCAAAGTGATTTCAACTGCACAATGTCAATGACAGTTTCTCTTCTTTGTATTTTTTAAACGGAGCGAACGGTCAGTAATAATTAGAACATCGTACTCGTTATCGCGCATGACCGACCTCGCGACATTATTTTTTGTTCTAGAAACGAAAAATTCGGAATAAGGAAAATCGATTTTCATCGAATTTTTCTCGCGATGGTGTTATTTAGAATTCAATCCAGCTAATTCGATTAGCTGGATTGATTAGGAAGTAAGTTTAGTTTTTAATTAAAAATATTGATTGATTCGATTTCTTTTAGAAATAAAAAAGCATCGATCTGAGGTGAAATTATTTGAAAATTGAATTTTTCCTCTTAACTTCCGTTTCCGGTGGAAATGATTTTTCATCGTCAGGTTCGATGACTCGAAGGATGATCAGAGAAAGTGGATTATTTCGTAGGTCGCCCGTGTAGGTAGGTGGTACAAAATGATCCCCCTAAGGGAAAACAGCAGGAAAACGAGTGTATGCAGCTTTTTCTTGAACTTAAAATATTTAAGGGCTAGCTATTCGATCGAACTATAAATTTCATAAGCATTGAATCGCATAAGCCATTAGGAATAATTTTTATTAATGTTTTCATGAAGGTCTACTAAACGATCATTTTGTGCACCCCTGTGTCCAAAATGATCCCCAGAGTGCGGGTAAACTTCGATCAATAAATAAAACATTCAATAATATTTTTCAGTAGTTTTAAGGTAGATCCAGTCTAGGCAACAAATTTAAACAACTGTCTTAATAATCATACAGTAAATTCTTACGATTGGAAATAGGTAGGCAGGGGGTAAAATGATCCTGGGATCGTTTTGTCCACCCTATGGATGGATCGTTTTGCCCCAAATGCCTTATTAACGAAAAACATCAAAACATAACCCATGTTTTTCGAATACTGTAATGAAAAACGATTAATACCATTGCTAATTAGTAACATAAACTGAGACAAACACACCTATCGCATAATATGTACGTAGACTAAAGCTACATAATGTCAAATAATGGCTTACCTTAACTCGAGGACAGTAATTTTCAATATTTTGTGATAAAAAATTCCCCACTGCCAACGACGCCACGACACTGACAGGACCACGAAATTAACTTAAAATATCCTAGATGGCGATATTAAGTCGATTTAACAGCCGGGGATCGTTTTACCTCGATGCATCATTTTTTACCACCTTCCCCTCCTACCCGGTTGTGATAATAAAAGTCATAAACTCGTCGCGTTGGAAGATAGAAACGGAAACAAAGGGTGCGACGCGGGTCGAAGGGCGTTGATAACCCAGAATTTTCCTTACGCCGTGGTCGCATACGCCCGCGTCATGCGACGTTACTCTCCTCGTGTCCGACGTTCGTCCTCTTCCGTCCGGCGTAGCCTCACTTTCGCTGTTTCACTCGCGCGCGTAGCACGCCGACTCACCATGGTAAATTCAACAACGTCGACGACGACGACGACGACGACGACGACGAGGTGGAGGAGACCAACGTGAAAGAGGAAGAGGAAGCATCGTTGTAGAGGGAACGGAGAAACCGAGTGCACCGGAGCTCTCCGGTATTTCCAATTTCACAGAGCGTGGGTTAACGAGGCCCGGGGGCTGGAACGAGAGTTCGAGCCCAACCCCCGATGTTACCTCGTGTCTACCCCCCGGTCGACGCAGGGTCGTCGCGAACGACGCGACCGAGAACTCGTCCGTCTCCATTGCACTTCGCACGAATCTCGCTTTTCCGTCTCTCGCTTACCGTTTCGACCCATAGCACGTTGCATGTACCGCAGATTTTCATCTCTCTCTCTATCTCTCTCTCTCTCTCTCTCTCTCTGTTCATCCCTTACACCTTTTCTATCCTTCTGCCTCCCTTTATCGTCCCTCCTATCGCTCTCTCTCTCTCTCTCTCTCTCTCTCTCTCTCTCTCTCTCTCTCTCTCTCTCTCTCTCTCTCTCTCTCTCTCTCTCTCTCTCTCTCTCTCTCTATCTCTCTTTCCCTCTTTCTGTCTCTCGCTCACTCTCTTCTCCTTCTTCTCATTCTACCCATCTCTGTCTTGCACAACCGAACCAGACAACGTCTCATCCCATTGAACGGGACAGCCTGAATGTGCCGGGCACCAGGAGATCGTGCTCTCATCTGGAGCACCACGGGAGGTTCCGGCACATTACCTGCGCTGATTACCGGCTCGAGCCACGGAGTATGTCACCCAGTCACCCGCGAGACACATACCTACAGGAAGAGCGGTCCTTGTGTATGGAAGTAGTCGCGCGGTGGTCGTTTTATCCACCGGGTTCGTGTAGAACCACCGCAGTCAAAAGCTGTTCTCCCATCTACTAGCGCAGGTGAAATCGAGGGGTGAGAACTTCGTGGAAACCCCGTTGGGACATACGGAATAAGAAAGTTTTACTCGTCCAGAAAAAGAAACGGAATCGTCTGCTTTTCTTGGGTTTTCTTCGAGAATGTTTCTCTTTGTTTTTTCTTCTTGGTTAAAGGAGAATTATATTATCCGGGTGTCTGGAGGGATGGACGATGACGTCGGATGATTTATGAGGGGTTTTTACATAACCGCGGTCCGATAAAACGACAATTTTATAATCTTCCGGAAAATTCCATGAATTACTACATGTTTGATTCGTTACCGAGGATGGAACGAAGTACGAAATACAGTCGACGGATAACGTCGATATATGGGATTTTTTTGGGGATTTTTTTTGGGATTTTTTTAAAAGAAGACTACTGCATGGAATGTTTTAATGTTTCAAGGATATATTTATGAACATATAATAAATACATGATACAATTTTTGAACCAAAAAATTTAATATTCAGTGAGTTATTCGGATTTTCCCAAACTAATTTTTTCAAATTTGCAGCAGGAACTCGACGTCGAGTCATCCGATCGATTTGATTCTTATTGCAGCTTCTTTTATATATGTTTTTCCATACCACGAACCTCCAGTTTTTTCGATCGAACGAAAAGTGTAATTTTTGCAGGCCAAAAATCATCAAATTTTCGCGCGAAATTTGAAACTTGATGATTTTTGCGCACTTTAGTTCCTGCCGTCCCACGCACCGGCAAACGTAATCGACGCCTTTCCCACGGACCCTTGGATATTAATGATGACAAAGGCGAAAGGCCGATCCACTCGGAACTCCACAGGCGAGTAGGGAAGGCTCCAAATATACTGGTCTGAAAAAATATTGATTCGGTCAATTAGTGCCTCTCCATTCATAGATTCCATCTAACATGCCTCATTTGTTTTGCGACACGGTAGTTTTGGTATGTTGTTTATTTGTATTGAACGTACGACATGTTTCATTGGAAGATTTTGGAAATGTTTTGAATGATCGAGCGTAAATTAAAATCCCGTTCATAATACGAGTGAGTAGGTCGACAATTATTAATTTTTACACATTTCAAACACAATATGCTGCAAAAGCTAGCCTTTTAATTATCAGGCGAGATCATACGAGAAAGGAAGATTATAGTTAAATTTGGGCTTATCCCGTTCGCAAATCGTCTGTCTTCTTTTTAAAAAACAAAGCCCCCTTCCAAAATCTACGATTTTAGGTTCAACGTCATTTCGGAAATGCCCATATTCACCAAGTGAACCGTATTGTAAGTGGAAGATAAATTGTTCCGGGAACCTCGTCGGGCAAGTGTCGGGGACAAGCTCATGATGCGACGTGAACTGTTTATCTTTGTCGCTTAATTCGTCGTTCGATCGAACAAAATCTCGTATACGTACCCATAATTCGGAAAACGGAAGGAAGAGCAAAAAAAAAGCGAATTGCGCAGTGAGAATTTCTGCGATACTTTCTACGCGTTACTCTAAAAAAACAGAACCCCCGAATTATCTCGATACAAATCGATTATTTAAAACTTCTGTGCGCGACGTTATTCGCGAATTCAGCGCGAAAAACGGATGTGGCGTTCCGAAGTAAAAATATAACGAGAGAATGACGAGAAATACGTGTGGAGAAAAAAAGCTTGAATGGACTTACAGGGCAACCCAGCTGGATTGCTACCCGTTTCGTCGACGACGATGGTAGCCTCCTGCTCCATGTTGCTGATGGGAAACGATCGTGAACCGGTGATTCCGGTAAAGTCGCTCAACTTGTCGTCGAACATATCGGTCATATTCATCTGGAAAAATTGACAACGAGCGATATAGATGCGAGGGGTTAGCGGGTAGCGGGCTTTCATTATTTTTACGTTTCTACAATTTCAAATTGAAATTTAATACAGCGAGAAACTAACGGTTGTCAAGATATTCTTGAGCGAAAGCTTCGACGTTATCTTAAATTTCGGCAGGTAAACATGGCATTCGGTTGCATCGGTGTCCCGAAGATCGTCTAATGTCAACGTGTGAAGATTCTCGATCACCTTGGCAAGACCGTCTATGGCGTTTGGACGTATGATGGCCATGATCATCCGGCCCGTCTAGACGATTAGAAAAAAAATAAGTAAACAAAGGGTTCAGAATAGCGTCTCTTTTTGGGGAATTCTGCGAACGCCCGTTGGCAAGGTAGTACGTGATTTTCCATAATTTTAAGAGCTTAAAATTATAAAATGTTTCGTTAATCATAAATCGAAAAGTTTCAAATGGTGAGGATGGCTCACATGCGAAAATGTCGTACCGGGAAAAAGGACCACGAGTGCGCAGCAGATGTTTTATTGACTCGGCGAGTTTTTCCCGAGGGCAGTGACTTCTTTAAGTTGTCGACGCCGTGTTTCAGACCCTTTTACCGGTACGAAATTAAAATACCAAGCTGGAGTCATCCCCACCCTGACACAGGGTGGGGATGACTTCTACCCCCAGAAATCTTATATCTTAGCAATTTAAAAAATGTAAAATTTTAGTTTAGTTCAACACCAACATCGAAAAAAGAAAAATCAACTCGGGCTCCTCAAGCAAACGATATTGTTAAATCACATTAAGTTTTATGGAAAAAAAAGCAGTTTATGTGTGTTAACCGTGCACGCGTAAAGCATTCGTTCGTACCCTCCGAAGTTCCCGAATCCAAAACTACGCAGGTGAAAATACGCTAGCCTGTGATTCCTCGACTATCGAATATCCGGTCGGGAGTCGAGAATAAGCAAAACAACATCGGTGATTTGAAGCTGTTCTCCTGGTAGTTAATGAATAATCGTTTATAACGTGGCTCATGTGTATGAAGAAAAATAAAAAGGCATGGAAACAAAGGAAAACAATAATCCGTGCTGTTTATCATTGCGATGCGCGCGTCAGAATGAATTTACCTGGTACGGAAGCATAATTAGTTCGGCGTCGAATCTGCGAATTGTGCCAATTTCAAAATACTGGTTTTGGTACATGGTCGGAATATTTATTGTCTCCTTGGCATTAATGTGGAAGGGACGATCTTTCGTCTGGCTAATATCGAATGGCGAACCCCAAGCACCGTTGAGGTAAACGGAGCTGACGAGTACGAGAGATGTTTTGGAGTCAACGTCGGCTGTATGGGCACGTGTGATAAACGTATAAAATTTGAGTACCCACGATCGGTAAGTAGGAAATCAGAACCGACAAATGCAATGATTTGGACGATGTCGATCGAGAGAAATGATTACTCAGCGACTCTTACCGGGCTTCACGAGATTCTTGTTAGTGCCATTCGTGTTATCTTCGGACCATTTATTGATGAGGCTGCTCGCCTGCGCCGAATCTTTAAAATTGAGGGATTGGACTTCCGAGCCGAAGACTTCCTTTATCTCCGTTTCGAAGTCGCGCTGAAGATCGATACTGTTGTCAACGAAGATCTGGCGGGCTAAACCACGATCGATTAGCGGGTATTCCTGCAATTATGCCGATAACAAATGGATTAAATCGTGCGTAACGAAAGTGGAGTGAGAACAATATCGATAACGATGGCGTTAATACGGTTAAGTAGAATTCGTACCGTCAAGGTATTGAGCATGCTTCGAAATCCCGCTTTAGTATCGGCATCGTTCTGCGAAAGTGCGAGGCCCTCGCGTATCTGCTTCTTGGTATCTCCTCCAGCGCCATTATACACCATCGACAGTAACGTGGCAACGTCGATGGGCGCGGATATGAGATTGTTTTTGTGTTCAGCCGCGGCGATCTGCGAACGATAAGGAGAATAATAATAATAATAATAATAATAATAATAATCATAAATGTTACGCTTCGTTCATTGATCGAGCGCCGCGTCTGCGTACCTTGAAGAACTCCAATGAGAACTTATTAACGGTATCAATTACGGATGACAGAGCGTTATCCCGGCCGCTGTTTGGCGCGGCATTGATGGAATTCGTCGCGCAACAAGCGACGATACCGAGCAATAAAGCTGAAAACGAGGGAACGATGTAATCGAAGGAAGAATGTTATTCGAGAGACTCGAATTTTAAACTGGTAAATTTGATCGCAGTGACGCGCGTCGCGTTTAAACGTTCGCGACATTGCGAATATTGAGCAGAGGAGATACTCGTGCGTAGGTAGCTGAACTATGAGAAAGAATCGAGATACTGGCACGAGGAACGAATCGAGGATAAAAAGCACGCGCGAAGCGTTACGAGGCCTTGATCGAATTAGCTTGGAACGAAAGTCAGATATTTCGTTCACGAGTCAGAGACTTTGGCTCAAACTTCGATATACGCGAAATACAATCTTGCGTTACTGTTTAATACGAGGAGATTGTCGTCGTGGCGATGTTGTTGTATTTGACGATCTGTTATACTTACCGAGACGCATTTTAAACTTTTAGCAACCGAGGTATGATTGTTTCACGTGGTAACGGAAATTTCCTAAGATCGACCTATTCTCGACGACAGGCGGAAACAAACTTGTCACGATCATCGAGAATCGAGTCTTTTTAAATGTGTTCTCCAATATCCCCCACCAGCGTATTGGATGTCAAAAATCGAGAATTATCACGTGTACGCGGGCAACGCGACATGTCTATCAATCATTCTGGTGCGTGATCATGGCTGATAAATTATTAATAGCCTTATAAACCTTATTATAAACCTTATTTTCGACATTAAATTCGAATACCTTAGTGTATTTCTAATTCACGCTCGTTTCGATGTTGTCTCAGCTGAGCTCATCCGAGAGCGCGACGCCAATCAACGATCTGCGTTTATCGAGCAACCGCTCGGTATTTTCTATTTTATTACTAAACGAATATCGCGCATGTGTTTTTGTACATGACTATATCGACTTTTTCTTGACGTTCGAGCGATACCGGAACAAATAACACGTGTGTCGAGAATTCGAAGGTCGAACGATGTAACGCACGCGACGTATCGTTATTGAAGTACTTACTCGGTACATCGCTCTCCCTTCGCTGTAATTCTTCCGGTCTATCCACCCTTTATTCTCATTCTTTTAGCATGCGATCGTCGTATCAAAATCATGAGAAGATTTTGAGAAAAAGAAAAATATGTTTATGCAGAGAAAGAAATTTTTGCGACGCGCGAGTTTTGCGTTACAATCCGTCGACGAACCATCGAGACTATAAATATATACCTGTAGGCTAATTATTTTCGACGAATTTTATGTTTCAGAGCGGCACAAAAATTAAATCTCTCCTCGAGTCCGCACAGACGACGTAGATCCGGGGATGAAAATATCGGACCCGACGAGCAGCCACATTTTCCGAACGGATATGCTGCTCTTCTTCTCAAATCACCCCCACCCGCACCCCCTGCACTATTACGAAGGATCGGCGTCAAAGAACTCACCGGTGTCGGCAAGGTAAGTTCCGTGAAACGCGCAACATTCACCGATAGCAACCCTTAACTTCTCGACAACGTCGAAAAACAAAAAAATAAAAAATCGATCGATCTCTCGCGATTATTCGATTTATCATCGGCGTGTGCGTCGCGAAAATATCGCGACCGCGAACTAAATCCTCAAATTCGATATAACGTTTTGCGCCTCCGGGGTAGGGAAATGGGGGTTGCGCGAATACTTCGCGAACGTTTAACACCGCTGATGGCAACAACTGACTGTACGACAAACTTTGTAATCCTATTTTGTCTCTCGTATGTGATGACTCTCTACGTCTACCGAGAGCCTCGCCCCCCACACCCTCCTCATTCACCCTCTAGGGCTCTCAAGCATTCCACTCGAGAAACTATTTCGACGAGAATCCTCTCATGACGTCGCAGAAATACCGTCATACTTTCCGCAACGTGTCACGACATCTAAACAACCCCCTTCTTCTCCTCGCTCGCAGCAAAATTATTTCACGCGAAGGAAACAAGACGAGGGGGGTTTTCTCTATACGGTGCTTATGTCGTGAAATGAGAATTTAACGAGTTGATTTCAAGGTTTACGTTGCAAATTTTATCGCAATATATTTATCGAACGAATTTTGCTGAATTTTGGAAATTTTCAGTTAAATAATTTAATTATTTCGTTGATCGATAACGAGGGGGGAAAAATCACACGGGTTATTTCGTGTATCGAGCCGCGTGTTTGTTTCGTGCATACCCCCTCGTCTCTCGCGAGAGGGTAGTACGAGCGAGTTCGAATTTCTTTCGAACTTTCCGGCCGCAATCCCACCGAGATTCCGTGAACGGGGTAGTAGGGGTCGAATCACCACACGTAGCGTGGAATGCGTTTCGCCATTGCCACGTCGAGGTACAGGTTCGAAGTCAACGCTTCGTAACAGCCGACCCAGACTTCGTCCGAGTACTTGCCGAATGATTTGAAATGCAAATGAATGTCTCGCGTCTCTCGTAAGCGGGTATAACCAGGCTCGGTAGGGTTGGTGGCGAGGGACGGGGGTGGGGAAGCGTTATAAGCCGAGAGTCTCGAATCCGTGCTGTCGAGACTTCGCGACCTCTCTCCTCTTTACACACACATATATATATATATATATGTATATGTCGAGATAGTGAAACGAGATGAAAACTGCCGAAGCATCCTGCAACTATCTCTGCATCGTCTCACCAAACGCATTCACACGAATATCGTAGCACGTATAGAGGACGATACAAAAGTGACGATCGTGCAGTTTTTACGAGATAGAGCTTTCACGTGGCAACTTTCAACCCTTAAACCCTCTTACTCTCATGAAATCATGAATTTTAGTAATTTTTCGAGGGATTGAAAAATACAATTTTGATTATTTCAGTCGTTGTTAATAATTTGATTATTCTTCAAAATTCGAGGAATTCATAATTATTGAAATAATTAAGAATATTATAATTATTACAAGATTACTATGATGTTGAATAATTTCAAGGTCGACGTTGTGAAAAATGACCGGATGATAGATTTTTTGAAAGTTTTGTTTTTGGTTCGTGATTTTTTTAAAAAGCCCTGTAACGTACGTCGTCACTAGGAAATGTCTGGTGTTCGTCATGCGTATTACTACCAAGTTTACGTTCATTGGAAGACGCGTATGTACCTACGTATACGTATATAGAGCCGGGTTTAACTCTCACTCTCTCTCTCTCTCTCGAAGCCATCAGCGGGACAGACAGGGGCAAGAGCCTCGAAGGAGACACGGAGATAGCGATAGAGAGGCCGTAAACTTTGGGAAACCCGCGAGTTCCCTTTCTCGCTCTCTCTCTCTCTCTCTCTCTCTCTCTCTCTCTTTCTCTCGCACACACATTCGGCAGTTTGGCCCGTACCGCGTTGCTTTTCACGTAAGAGAGACGTCGGGGGTTGCAATCTCGACGATCGGTAAACACCCCGAAGCTTAAATATTTGCCGTGGGGATATCGGTAAGTATATCGCTATAGCTGGTAACAAACGATTTTGGACCCCTGTCTCTACTGTCGGTTTTAGGCATGAGCCCTTTTTTTTACTCCTCTCGTCCTTCTTTTATTCTTGTTCTTATCGTTCTCGCTCTCCGCTCACCGTTTGCCCGGCATCGAACGCGTTATTTCGCTTTTATTTCCCAGCTCGAGAAAATCGCTTGAAAAACTTTCTTAAAATTTTCAAAAATATAAGTAATTTATCAAATTTAATTTCAATATTTTCTATTTCAACTCCGCGGGTGAAATCGAGCAGACATTTTTGAGCTGATTTGTAATAAGACGATAATTCTTCGTTTTCAAAGAGGGGTTGAATTTGAGAAAAAAACAAAAAAACACTAAATGAGAATTTTATAAATTTCGCGTTTATAGAGACACGGGGTAATTTTCCGGAGAGAGAGCAAAGAAAAAAAATGTTGCAGGCAACCCCTGTTTCGTCGAGGGAACGCGTCGTGAATTGTTTAAAATTAATTCGTTAGAAATAAGGGTTTATTGTTTACACCGGCTGACGTGGCTAATTAAAATAGAGAGAAGGCAGCGAAATGAACGGCAAGGTAGGAGGAGAGGGGTGGGAGATGTTGAAAAGTCCACGGACCTCGTTTCCTTTTGAAAGTTGAGCCTGCTTGCGCGACGCATAGTTGCGCGGTTCTCAAGGAAAAGCACTCGGGTAGCAACTTCTCGAGGCTTTATTTCTCTCTCTCTCTCTCTCTCTCTCGCGATCTTGAACTCGTCTTTTTGCCGCTTGCTCCGGGGACTACGTTCCACCGGAATTTCCGGAAAACGGTTTCTCCTTCGAGCAACGATAGATCCGCGAGAAATAACGGCGAAACAAAGCTACGAGGTAATCCTGCAAGTTCACGGCCGGGATAACGAAACGAATGAAGGAAAAAACGAAGAAAAAAAACGAAATTAACCCTCGCACGCGAAGTTCCGTCGGTTGCCTAGAAGTGACGTTTTTACCTCGAAATCTCTTTCCTTCTCCTTAATTCATGCACCAGTCGGTAACACAAAAATTTCTTACGAATCTCTTTCACGATTTGGAAGCTTTATCACAAAAAAAAAGAAAATAATTTATATATGCAGTCTTATTGCGTGCCTGAGAATGTTAATCAGCTTCGTTGCATGGCAGAAAATACTTTCCCTCTTATCAAGTACTCGAGGCTTTGGAAGGGGAAAGGGAAAAAAGCTTCTAGCCATTCCTTTCTTTTTTTCCTGCTATCTAAATACGTTATGAAGTAAATGGTGACTATGGAAAAATCGATTCGCGACGATCTCTACGATCGTCGAAATATATTTTTACAATATGGAAAAATGACATTTTTATTTCCATGATTTCCGAAAATATTTCTAGTCTGACATATTTAGAAAAATATTTTTAGACTGAAATTTGCAAATGTATTTTTGAGCCGACATTTTCCGAAATATTATCAGTGAGAGGATTTGATCGAAGATTTGTCTCTTTTTCGTTATATCAAGTCAAGCCTTATCGGGTGTAATTTTATTCTCGTGGCACACACGAGGGCGCTTACGAAAATTTGCATGGACGGTAGAAAATTGGGGGAGCAACGGTGTGCTTCTCTCTCTCTCTCTCTCTCTCTCTCTCTCTCTCTCTCTCTCTCTCTCTCTCTCTCTCTCTCTCTCTCTCTCTAATTTCGCTTCTGTTCTGACTATATTGCAGACGTCCAATTTAGCACTAAGAATATCATCGTGAGAACTCTCGGGTTTCGCAGCAATTTTCCATATAATCATAGGGTACCATGCAGTTCCGGGAGCTTCGGGCGATCGAGCATTGCAGTCGAGGCGAAGCTCCTGTGCTCGGCAGTCGCCTGTGGCGCTGCCATAACAATTTCTCAAGCAAGTTCATTGCGGATGACGTTCAACTTATATTATCGCTGAGGATGAAAGAGGGGGATGTGAGTCGTCGGCCCTTGGTGTCATTTTGTCTAACTTAAACGAAAATTCGTTAGATTAGTCTTGGGACTTGGCGCTCGAGGGCAAAAGGTGACTATCCTTCTTACGATGGTGAAAATTGTCGAATTAAATTAGACGAAGATACGGAATTTCGGAAAATCGACGAAATTTATTACGTAAAATCCTCGGAGCTAATGATAATCGAAAAAATGCAAAAAAAAAAAATTGTACGTTCATCATAAAATAGGAGAAAGAGAAAAAATTACAATTTTCATCGTATCGAATTTTGCATAAAACGGAAAAGTTTTTAATGACAATTTTGTATCTAACAAAAATAACAATTTTCCGTATCAATTTTTAATAAAACAAATTTTCAATAAGGTTTAACAAAATCGTCATTTCCTATCGAAAAAAACCGCACCTCGTGGTAAACAAGAATATAAATTTCCGCCGTAGAAACTCTCGTTTACTTTCATCTTCTCGAAAAAAAATAAAAAAATAAAAACCCGAAAGGCCATCACATTCTTTTTCCAAAGTGATAGACTTCTTCGCGTCTGCGTTTTCTCGTCTCTCGATCCAATAAACGACCCATGGCCCCAATTTACGAAAGAGCCGAAAGTGGAGATAGAGAGAGAGAGAGAGAGAGAGAGAGAGAAAGAGTCGGGAAAATTATGGTGTAACAAACCGGTATATCGGGAGAAACGGAGATATCGAGCAGGGACGAAAAAAGTCGAGTGAAAAAAAAAGAATGAGAAAGAACCTTAGGATAATGGAGAAGGGTGAAACAGAGAGAGAGAGAGAGAGAGAAAGAGAGAGAGAGAGGGAGAGAGAGAAGAAAGGGAAGCTGCGTGTCTGCGGTTCTCTGCTTTTTCGGGAGACAAAAGCGTCACGGTCAATACCCAGACGGCGATAGCGTGATTTTTATATCCTCGACCTCGCATTGGCCATTTTTGTTTTCTTTTTTTTTCTCCTTCATAGGTTTATATTTCCTTTAGGTCGGCTATTTTATTTTTCCTCTCCCGATTCCACGATGGACGACGAATGTGAAGGAGAGACGAGATGGGAAGAGAGAAGACTGGGCATGAAGGAAGGGGTTGAGAAAAGACAAAGAGGGGATGATTTTCGCAAGGGCGAATGCAGGATGCCTTATATACGTATGTGTGTGTGTGTGTGTGAGTTTATGTATGTGTATGTGTAGTAGGCAAAGGCCAGGAGAGAATGGAGGGGGCGTGGGTCGCGCGGATTCCTCGTCGGAACAAACCCGGTCCGACGCGAAATGAACCGTGACCGCGCGGCTGGTCGTGATTCCCACACGCTCCCTCTTCCCTCCCCCGCAAGCCCACTCGCGGCACTCCGAACTTCCTTACTCCTTCTCTCCAAACAAGTGGAAATAAATAAAACTCTCATCCGAAATGAACTTTCCCGTCGGCTAAGCGGATCGGACACTCTATGTTAGCGAGCCGGGAGTGAGGGGATGAAAACAAAAAAAAAAACAAAAAAACAAATTCAAGTAAGATAAAAATACGAGCACGTTTTCGAACAAAAGTAAGAATTAAAGCGACTTACGCGACTTTTATTAGATCAAAAGACAATTAAGATTTTTTACTTTTTTTTGTTCCTGGTATCGTTGGGAAATTTCGGAAAATATTGGAAAATGGAGGTATCTCGAGGGTTATTTGTTTGTTTGTTTGTTTTTTTTCGTTAAATAATTGTTTTGAGAACCACTGAGTAATCTTGCTGGATGTATTTCCGGTCAAATTTGCTCGATCTCCTCTCATCCGAGCGTGCGATCGGGTCCACGAGACTCCCCCCACCCCCTTCGTCCGCGCCCCTCTCACTCACCCTCTAGGTCCCCCAGTCTACCTATTACCGGACCATTTCGGCCAGAGAATCGGAAGAATATCGAGTTTTCGCGAGATTCTCATTCCCTCCCTCTCGCTCTCTCTCGCTCTCTCTCTCTCTCTCTCTGTCTCATCTCTCCCCTAGATATATTTTCTCTTCTATATATAGCTTATATGTGCAGACTCTGTCTCTCTCTCTCTCTCTCTCCCTCTCTCTCTCTCTCTCTCTCTCTCTCTCTCTCTCTCTCTCTCTCTCTCTCTCTCTCTCTCTCTCTCTCTCTCTCTTCCTGCTATAGGTTATACACGAATGTACACACACGAGGGCTGTTTCATCCCCGTGAGTGTTGCGGGGAATTGAATTGCCAAGAATCCACGTTCCTGCCCTTCGATTCCCTCGTGCGCCCGAAGTATAACGCACGAGGTTCGGAGGGAACGTTCTGTGAAACGTCAGTCAATCAGAGCCTTGTGATAGGAAGAAATACGAGGTGTTTTTTTTATTTATTTTTCTTTCTTTTTTTTTCTTTCCAGAAGCGAATAAGGGCGAATTATGTTCCATAACGATATATTGATGACAAATAAATGGAGAAAAAACTGATTTATGTCGCGCGAATTGCATCGTTGATTAAAAAAAAATATCGTCTCTTTCACACAAATTTCGATATTAACAATGGAACAATTTTTTCGCAAAAGATTCGTTTTTTTGGTCACGAATAAGTCAAATTAGTTATTTATCCACGATAAACGAATTATTTATCCATTGAAAGGTGAAAGATAAATTTTCATAAAAATATCTTTCGATATCTTTGAACTTTATTCGATGAAAATGAATTCGTCAGCTCGAGGGGCTCGTAAATCGTATGGAAACGATTGTCGTCGAGAATCCCTCGTACCCTCCAGCGTATCGAGAAGTAAGGTTTTAGGGATATTCGTTGACACGAAACGAAATAGAAGAGCATGGATAATTTACCTTTACTCTTACCATCCCCTCCATTCTATTTCTCCTTTGGCCTTTAATGCAAGAGGTGCTGACCTTAAGGTCAAGCGTACAGTGAATAGTGACGGTAGTGGTGATGGTGGTCAGGCGGTTCGGTCGACATTTGCCAAAGGTTTATTGAAATGTCCGGTCTTATGCGGGTGACCCCTCGAAGGTCGTTAGAGCTTGGGAGCAAGGTGAAGGGGATTGCTACAAGCTCCACCCCTGGATTTTGGCCACTGCCCTCTGCCCATTCGGTTCAAACACCAAAACTCTCGGGACCCTTCGACCTGCGGAATGCCTAATGAGGACTGCGTGATTTCCGGTTTACGTTCGCCCTGTCCCTCTCACCCTCTCGCTCGTCAGACCGAAAATAATCTAGATCCCTCCTAAATGATCCCGTGAATCTTTGTAACCTCACGGCGAATAGCGCGAACGAGACCAACTCGTCGAATAAAACGCGACGATAAATCACGCAACGGCTCTCGTCTTTATATTCGTGAATTCTTTGTGGCTGATTATCTCGTGAGAAACGAGAGGAAGAGCACTCGTTTGATTGAAGGGGAAATTTATGAGAAAGTTTGATAGACTGGTATGAATGTTAAGGTAGGCTGGGTCGTAAGAAAACCAAGCACAGCGAGGAAACTTGACTTATTTTCTTCAATTCATTCTAATTTTCAATAATAGAAAAAAGATTAGAGCCTTAAATTTACAAGTTCTACAATTGTTAACCCTCAAACGCCTTTAATTAAAAATTCGAATTATAGTTTGATTGAAAAAGCCAATATTCTTCACCCTAGCAAGAAATTTTCGCCCTCTATGCGAGTTGAATCGTACTCGATAAAATATGTAAACATTTCTCCAACAGCGAATACAGTACGAGCCATTTAAAGTGCCCAGCAAAGTATCGAAAGTACCGAAAAAATTCATTTAATGTAGACAAGTGGTCAGGATTGAGTCAAGGTCACTGATGTTCGTCACTTTACATCTCATCAATTTTCAACTCTTTAAATGGTCCATCCTTTATACGTTATACCCGAAGATCTTCGTTTCCCGGATTCCCGTGTCACAAATGGCTGTCTCTGTCGCATCGTCCGCTCAACTAAATCCCAAAGTGACATCATCGATACGATGGCATCATACATAACCTAATAGAAGCATTCAAGAGACCGGATAATCGGAGAGAATAATCCGAATCAAGTGTTTTCAACACGCGCCACGTATACGTAAGAGCGAGATACACGTGCTCAGGAATACGTTATCGAATCTCGATTAATCTCGATAACCTCGATTAATTAAACGGGAGAGCTCTCCATTCGAGATTTGCCTCCCTATATACGTTCTCGAGTATCGAGGATCGAGAGAGTAAGAGAAAGAGAGAAGGACAGAGAGAGAGAGAATGAGGGACTCGGTGTGTACACGAACTACAGCCCGTTTCGTTGTGAAAACACCGCGAGGTACTCGCGCGCAGTTTGCGCAGAGACGACAACTCGCTTCCTCTCGACATATACATATATATATATATACGCGTATTTCGGTGACGACGAAAGGCGATCGCGCGTGCATTACAGCAGGGAAATTCACGTCGCCTGTCGATAGAAACGGGTGATTTGTGTTTTCATAATTAATTTAGTCCCTCTCGGCGTGACGTTGGTGGCGAACGTTCAGCCTGCGTGTGGGACGAAACAGGGAGAGAGGAGAGACGTCGACGTCGTCGACGGGGTACGCATACATATTGTGTTTGCGGACGGTCCATCGGGGATCCAGGACTGGGGAGAGGGTGATCGAGAGAGAGAGAGAGAGAGAGAGAGAGAGAGAGAGAGAGAGAGAGAGAGAGAGAGAGAGAGAGAGAGAGAGAGAGAGAGAGAGAACTACCCCCATCTCTCGCCAACCGGTGCCACGTGACTCCCCGAGGATAATTGGAGGTCGGTGTGGTTGCGGTTCACGATTCTCTCCTACGGGGACGACTCTAACCCACAAAGGACAATACTACCCTTCGAAGAACGGAAATACGATATCACTTCGGGTCTCGCATGAATTTCCGATCACCGAGCGTTTTTCTAGTTATAAAATTATCTCGATATCTTGACCTCTATGACGATCGTGAGATCGTTGATGATAAATAAAAATTCCATCGGGTGTGTAAAAACGAAAATATGATGTTTTTTTTGTTTGGTATTTTTTAAATTGTTTGAAAATTTTACGATGTTCGGAAATAAATCTCTCGAACGCCGTAAAAATGTTATTTCCAACAAATATTATCGTTTATCGAGCTCGATATGACTCGGGGTTAATTTAGGAAAGACAATTAACACGAAATTGATTTTACAGGCGACAATTCGAGGGGTTAAAATACAATTGGGGGCCGTCTCGTTTATCGCCAAGGGTACAATTCATGGCAAATATATCGACTGTAGGGTACTCGATATGACGAAGAGCGTTAAATCGGTCATTTTTTTTGTCAATTTTACGATGCTTAATTAGCCGAGGGGGTAGACCTTTTAATGGAGTTTCGAGCACGGGTAAAACGGGAAATCGTCGGTATAAAATGAAATGGTCGACGTATCGCAGGGTGAAAGTGCTGTATAGTAATCGATAGAACAACTATCGGAATCGAGCGTCAACATGTTCATTTTCGTTATCAACCGTACGTTTGTATCCATTTAATTTATTTACCTCGCGCGCTTTTTTTTTCTCTTGATTTTGATACCATATTTTTCTCCTTTCTTTGTTTTTTTCTTTATTATCATTTTGTTATCTCGCGAAAAGCTTTGAGACTGGTAATTCACGCATTCGAGGGGAAATAATCCGATCGACGAGAAAACGAGATTCGCCTTTCGCTATATATAGATATATATCGCGCACATGGGCGCGACTCGAATTTCCCTTTGACGCAGTCCAGCGCCAAGCGCGACGAAACGTTATTTCCCGAAAGCTCTAGCTTTCTCTCTCTCTCTCTCTCTCTTTCTCACCTTCTCTCCCATAGGCTGTGTATATGCCACTATTTCTCGTTTGATAATACGGAAAATTGCGTTATCACATCGCGGGCGCTCCTGGCGCGAATCCCATACAGGATCTATAGAGGTGTTTACCTCGAGCGAAACGCGTCACGTTTTATTCTCGCTCTATACGACGCTATACTCGTACGTTATTCGGTACTGTAGCACACGCTTTCGCGAAACTCGAAAATCCATTTTTGAAGCGTCAAAGTGTTGCGAAATCACGTCGATCTAAAAGCCCCCGCACGCCTCTCCACTCAAAAACATCGTATAATTCAAATAAATTTCTCTAAAAAAAATGTAGAGATGAAAATTTGTATACGATGATCCACAATAAACAGAAAATATACGAAATGTAATCAACTGTTTTTTTTTGTTCGAAAAATTGTTCATACACCAAGCCCTCGACTCGTTTTTTTCTCGCTCACACCTTGTTAATGTACAAAAAATGTACCGCAAATGCAATCCCGCATATATTTCGCGTGTAACGTTAATGATAATTCACGATTCGTGTATTTTTTATTCAGTGTATACGATAATCCATTCGTACGGACGACGGAATCGAGAATTTCACGCTGTACATAATACATTTTATAATCATATAATACATGTGTATAATTACAACGCTCTATATATATATATATATATATATATATATATATATAATTCAAATTAATTTCTGTTTAATTCAGTCATGTATGAAAAACAGACCAGTGAGATCGCGCGAGATTCGCGTTTAATAAACTAATTAACAATAATCACATTCGCATCTCGCAGTGGTCAACCTCGTATCATTTTTATACGACGAGCTAAAAACAGGCGTGAACAACGATCTATACCCACGTTTCCACGGAAATATCAGTGTGCATTTTGAAATTTTCGCGACGACCAAAATGGAATTGTTCAGTCGAATTATAATTATTCATACATTTTTTATTAAATTAATTTTTACTTTAGACCGCGTATATGACACTAACAAAAAAAAAGAGGACAGGAAAATACGTTCGTTAACTCGATCTCTCTCTCTCTCTCTCACACACACACACATGACTCGCACGCGCCCGGAAAGCCCGGGTGTTACGAGAACTCGTTATCCGGTTATAACTCCGCTATTATCAGAGAGACGGTATCATCTCGGTTATTATATAGAGCTACGCGTATTCATTTCTCTCACGTACTGTGGAACGCACGAAAAACCTTTTCTCGTGTTCCTCACATATTAACACCGTGCGCAGAGGCCCTTTTCGCATCGTGCCTTTTTCCCTCTTTCGCGGGGTCTCCAAGGCGGCTTATGAATTTATTAGAAAGTTTTAAAATAAGCGTACGAGAGAAGGAGTCTCTTTCTCTCTTTCTCTCGCTCTCGTTCATGGTATATCTCGCTGTCCCTTGTGATAAGGGCACTGAGGAGAAAGAGTCTCGTTGGCTCACTGGTGAAAGCCTCAACTATATTTATGGGGGTTTGTTTTAACTTGGTAATTTATGCACGTCCGTATACAGGCCAGCGGCAAGTGTCGCGACGTCGTAAATAATTAGAATCCTCAGGTAGAGAGAGAGAAAGACGCGGAGATGGGGTATACGGGTGCAGGGGTTGGAGGAGGGTTGGTTTTTTTAAACCCGCAAACACGCGGTTTCATTACGTCAAACATAATGAATACATATTTTCACTCGACGATACACGTCCTTGACGAACAATTTTTCGTAAAAAAGAAATAATTCTTTCAACCCCTAGTGTTATTTTTACCTATTTATTATTATTATTTGTTTTTAAGATCGCTAATTGAGGCATTTTTAATTATTTTTACGACGTAACGGTTGTTTTACGATGTTCGATCGGTTTGAGATTTTTATATAATGAGAAAATCGAGTGAAAAATAAAAATTGATTGTTCGAGAGGGTTAGGGTGAAATCGCGCTTTCCGTTTTCCAGACACTCGATGATCATTCGATCGTGTATAAAACACATTGCCGAGGGTGCTCGCCTGACTCGGCTGTGTTGCATCAGCAGTAACCCTGCGGAAGTAATTTCGGCGAACACGTCGAAATGATCGTCCCCTTTCGTGTTTGCCGCACCCAAACTTTCCGTCTCTATCGCGATAAAAAAAAATCCTCCCCCCCAAAAAAACAAAAAATTATTTTAAACCCATTCCCACCAGAATTTCAACAAATTCCAACAAAAAATATAATTGAGACAATTTTCATTCGAAAAAAAAACGTTAACATTTGTTACAAGAAAACAAATATATTAATCCTTCGTTAAACTTTGAAGAAAGAAAACTTTCCAAGCCAATTAAAAATTATCCGTTAAATCTGACGGATCGACCAAACGGATCATAATTACCGTCATCGTTCCTTCAAACTTACGATTCGATCCCTTCCGGTTAATGAAAGACGACAACCCCCTTACCTCCCTCCTCTCGAACCCCTTAAAATCCCGTTACAGATATTTCTCCGTGAAAAGCGCGTCGGTCGTCTCGAGTCTCGTCGGTTTAACACGGGCGATCTTCGTGGCCTCGCAGGGAGGTGGAACTCGCAGCTTTAATAAATGTCTCTGGCGCGTGGTCGGGCAAGGGTACAAATCGCCTCGGACCGCAGACACAATGCTTAGTAATGGTGACCGAAGGTTCCGGTAGCGGCTGCTGCTACCGGCCCGGTTACACGTATCGCCGTCTTTCTCCGTACGAGAACGGTGAAACGGGGGGAAACCTCGAAGCGAGAGAGAGAGAGAGAGAAAGAGAAAGAGAGAGGAGAGAAAGAGAAAGAGAGAGAAGAGAGCGAGAGAGAGAGAGAGAGAGAGAGAGGAGAGAGTGAGGTAGAGAGAGCAGAGAGAGAGGAGAGAGAGAGAGAGACAGAGGAGAGAGAGAGAAAGAGAGAGAGAGAGAGAGAGAGAGAGAGTATACGATATAGAGTCGAGCTCGTGGTGGTCCACACGAGCTCGACGCATTCGTTACGTTCCTTGAGCCCCCGCGTATTCAGCGCGATTTGACTCGCGCACGGCTCAACGGACAAACGAGCTTAATTAATCGCACCGCGTATACGCGACCATAGGGTCGGCCAAACGTTGCTGATCGCGCCTTTAGCCACTTTGATAAGCTAAATCGCGGGTTTTTACTCTCGATTCGACGAAGCCGAGCACGAGTGTGTCGTATATCAAGTCGACTAATCGAATTAACCCGTAATCGATACGATTTTCATGAATTTTTAATCGATAATCAATGTTACCGAATATTATTCGATCTCTAGTAATAATTACTCTAGTAATAATCGATCGAGAGAATTCTCGTAAATTGATCCAACTCGACTCTATTCGTAAGAAATTCGAAGAAATAACATTAAATTAAAATAATTGTTTTATTTCTGCATTAAAATTATAAATTTCGAACGAAGTGATATAATTTCGATGTTTTTTCTTTCAATGAACGAAAGGACTTTGACGCGACGTCGAAGAGCTAATGAACGCAATCGCATCAGGACTATCTTTTATATTCTCTGTTGAGATTTAACGTGCGATATGAAATGATAATGCAGCCTATATAGTTTACGACGCTGAGCACATTGACGCTCGGAGAGATGGCAGCTTTAAAGGATTCATGTCGCGGGATCGTCTCGTATTCTCTTTGAATTTCATGCTTTACGGGGGGTGGAATGGTGACAGGAGAGAGAAGAGTTTCGAGGAGAATGTTGGGTCCTTAGCTCGAGGTCCTTTTGGAAACTCTCGTCTATACGCGGATACGCTTACGAAAAGGATAGACAGAGACACGAGCAAGTTTATTACCGGACCGTGCTACGTATTGATGATGTTGCAACAGACGCGAGAGAACCGAGAGACGCTGGGACTGATGGCTCGAGTGCCTCTACGGAGCGATAAAATATACAAGAACCGTTCTACCATCGACTTCGTATTTTACAACGCCCTTCCATCCTCCCCAACCCGACACTGTCAGACTGTTCTCTTCTTTCTCAACGTCCAACTTCGCTACTCCGATATTACATCGAGACAAACCTGTCTCGTCTCTCGACGAAACAATTCTCGAGACGACGAAGACAAAAAAAACACGAAGGAGGGGATTTAAATTTTAATGAAGTTTGAAAAAAAAGAATTGATTTTCGAAAAATATTGTTATCGAACGATGACACAATAAATCATATCGATAAATAATAATATTAAATCATTAATACAATTTTATTTAATTTTATTTTATTATTATTTTATATATGTATTGTTTTTTTGCAAAAATAAATGAAAACGTAGGAAAATTATGAATTTACGTATTTCATTATTATCTCAAAATCGAACGAGATCGAAAGAATGCTTACTAAAACTAGCTTAAGAAACGAAATTAAAAAATATTATTATTATACCCTTGCCACGTCTCGAATATTTCACAACGCCGAAAAAATTAACACCCTGTAACACGTTAAAAAGAAAAAAAAGAAGATAAACGTACCAACCCCGCATTTTCGTCGCGAAAGCTCCGCAGGATCGCGATAAATCGAGAGTAAATCGAGAGTAGACGCGAACGAAAAAAAGAAAAAAAAAACGCACACAGAGGAAATAAAAAAAGAAAGCTGGGAAAATTTGCGTCGCGAGAATTCGCTCTAGTCGTTAGTGACTAATCCGCTGTTGGGGTACAGTCGAGTCCCTCTCCTCACCCTGTCGCCGGTGTGCCAAGTATCGCTTGGGAATCGAGAGAGATATCCGGAGAGGACAACACGCATTCGCACACGCATCAGCGATATCCGAGTAATCGCACGTGGAACCAGAGGGAGAAAGTGAGTGAGGGGGTACAGAGCCAACCCCGACGAAGAGAAAGGGTGCTCAAGAGTCGCGTGAAAACAACCGAGGGATTTTGCAAACGGTATACATGTTAAATAAAATCCTTCCGCAAAATATATATATTTATCGTACACGAGGAGTAGATGTAGTGGAGCGCTCAACTTCACCCTCACGCGTTCCCAATAGACCCGGGAACGGAGGGAGGAAGAGGGATTCCACCGGCTTCTGTTGATTCAAGTGAGCACGTGATAAAAATGACAATGATGAGTTAATGCAATAACAGTGTAGGGCCTGGTCCTAACCCTCGGGTGAACACTGTCCTCATACGTGTATATATGTATATATGTATATACGTGTGACCTGCTCTTGGTGATGGTACACCTTCTGTGGACTCGACCGGTTCGATCGACCGTTTCGCAATTCGTCGGGAGCAGCCCCGAGGGCTAAAACTCGTCCCTCTCTCCAAAACCCAGCGTGAACTCTCACTCTCGTTCTCGCTATACACGTACAGACAAAATGAGTGTGGGGGAGAGAGAGAGAGAGAGAGAGAGAGAGAGAGATAGAGAGAGTAACACGTTTTGCCGTAAACGAAGGGCTTACAGTGGATGGAAAGAGAGACGATCGTTCTCTCGTGTCTGTGCGACGCATGCCCTCTCGCCATTCTGAATATAGATATATATATATATATATATATATATAATCCAGCAGTGGACAGTTAGTTCACTGACCAGAGAAAGCTATAGCAATGAAAACTGGTATTTCGGTATTTAGTACCCGTACGCCAATTTAGTGGCCAGCACGCGACCATCCCCGCCATCGTATATTTGTATATATATATAGATAGATATATATATTCCTTATACTGCCTGCTTCTGCCTCGCTATATACCTATATACAGTGAACCAGAAGCAGACAGTATATAGAATATATAGTTGTATATAGAATAGCACAAGTCGTAATAAACCGTGATAAACGATATTGATAAAACTTTCCTGCAGTAAGAAAGTCGAGACTCTCGCTTCGGTCCACGTTTTACTCCTCTCACGAATTCCCGTTAATGCCTGGGTGAGGGAATGAAAGCTGGGTTAAAATGTTGAATGAAAAACAATATATAGATATAATTTCTAATAATTTTAGGTAAAAATAATCGTTTAAAAAATTCAACATTTTTGAAAGATGTAATTAGGATTGGAAATTTCATCATTGTCATTGCTATAATTAAACTGTGTATTTTGATTAAGTTTTTTATTGGAAGAATAATTAGGTATTCAGATATATATATATATATAGACTAATAATACGTTTTGGTTATAATAATCATCCCCTAATCATTTCTCCGATATCACGAGGGTTATATCCAAACGAGGCGGGTATATCGTCCTAATATTCATCTGGGGACAGCGAAGAGGTTCAGGAGGGTATCAAGATAATTCGCCGTCACTCTGTTCCACCCTCCCTCTCACCCTTCCCTCTTTAACCCACGATAATTCGAGAAGCTCTACCTCGCCACAGTGTATCTCGACGGAGCCAGAGCCAAGTTGATTTAAAATGCATAATCCATCGAATGGCCCAACATTTTAACCCTCTCTCTTTGTCTCTCTCTCTCTCTCTCTCTCTCTCTCGCTGCCTCTTCAGCTCGCCATCTCGAATAATTTAGGAACGAAGAACGCCCCAGCCCACGTTTGGCTGAGTTTCACGTGGCACAGAGTGAAACGTGAAGCGAGCGCTTATATATAACCGTAGAATTACCGCGAGATAGGGCAATGGAATATACTCGGTCCTCATAAAATCGGGGAAAAATGGACAAAAATTTGCACGAAAATAATAATCACAGTCGATAAAAGGAAAAATTCCTGAAGTTATTCGAATATCAAAGCTCCTCGACAGCGTTCTGAAAATAAAAAACCCCCCCGAAGAATGAAAACGGAAATTGCTTGTTCTTAGGGAAAAATATTCATGATGGTCCATATTACCCCAGCTTGAACCAATAACCGGTTACACAGAGGCGAGAACAGAGTGGAATTAAGGTATAAACTTGAGGGCTAAGAGAAAGCTCTCGCACGTAAAGTGTCTCTGGTGATCGCTTCGAACTCGTGGTGGAGGGGGCGCTTACGTCCCATGATCGCTCGGATTTCATGTGCTTGCCGGTCGTTTCTGGGGAGTTAATTGGCCGACAGACGGACGCATCCACGCGCAGCATCAACGCTGGACGCTCTCTCTCTTTCTCTCTTTCTCTCTCTGTCTCTCTCTCTCTCTCTCTCTCTCTGTTCGGTTCTCTATACAGACATACAAGGCTGAGATACGTTGCATAATTAATCCTCCGTCGGCTGACCTCTAGCGTGCATAGCGGTGGCGCTTCAAACGGCTATATGCCAGAGCAAGATAGAGAGAGAGAGAGAGAGAGAGAGAGAGAAGGGGATGGAAAGTTCACCCCTCTGGTACACAGGGACGAACGCCAGGCACGTTTGCTGCCATTGGTGTTTGTGTATTTTGTCGGCTGCAGGTACAGTTTGCTCGTCCGATAGTTTCTCCACCCTCTTGTCCTTTCTCCCTTCCACCCATTTAGTTTATCGACCTCCCTCTCCCTATCTCTCTCTTTTCTTTCTACCCCTTCCCATTTCTCTCTATCTCTCTCTCTCTCTCTCTCTCTCTCTCTTTCGCAAAGAACGATATATGTTTGCACCTATGTATATTCGACGAGAAACTCAGGGATGTTGCTTCACATTCACTCACCCCCATCCCTTCTATACCTGCCATATTTCGCTCTCTCTCTCTCTCTCTCTCTCTCTCTCTCTCTCTCTCTCTCTCTCTCTCTCTCTCTCTCTCTCTCTCTCTCCCTGTCTTTCTCTTCATCTCTGTTTCCTCACACTCGCAGCTATGTATCACTATCTACCCACGTTTACAGTCCCAACTTCCCATGTACGACCTTGTTCCACGTTGCTTCGTTCGCTCTCGTCCTAAGGGATATTCCGCGTAGCCGTGACCAGAAGCGCATTGAGCTACAGCCTTCGTTTCATAAACATCCGAAACATGGAGCATCGAACCATGGGAATACGTATAACTCGCGTACGCAACGGAGATATTTCCATTCGCGCAGACATGTCTCGACGGTAGAAGACATCGCGTCTATTTGATTTGACTCAAACGCGAGGTAAGCCAAGGGATGAATAACAATTCTCGTATATAAACGCGTATAGAAATATGTCGAGAAGCCGTAAGTTCGAGAAAATGCGAATGCGAGAATATCACGTTTTTATGACCCGAGGGAATTGGGATCGCGTTTTTTGTACCTTTTTTTTTATTCGAGTAACTCGTAGGAAATTCCTGATCTGTATTTTACTCGAAATTGTCACTATGTTTAAGGGGTGAACGGAAAAAGCGAAGTCCATTAACCGACTGATAGAAGGTTGATGGAACTTGAGAATTTTGATAAAGTCGTCGTATAAGATTATACATTGACGATTCACAAAGGATACTCCGTGCCTTGATGATCGAAGTAACTACTGTAATACCATATAGTGTCGTTTAGTAAAAGAGGGGTTGTTAGCGCTAAGACGAAAATGGGGCTGGTTTTAAGAGCGACGAACTTAAAATTGAGCGGCTTTTTGTCCTCGAAAGATCCTTTTCACTTCCCTAAAAATCTCTCTTTTCGTCGCTGTCGGTCCGTAGGACGATCGTTGCGACAGGAAAAATAGAGTTCACTTTTTTTTCGTTCGCTTTGACGCGAGCGCGGCTTGCGTTGCATAATAATTAATGTCCTGCTACGGGTACGGGGTAATGGCCTCTCGAGAGAAAGCTGTACGGAAGGACGTCAGCTTCGCGGGCATCGACCGTAAAGATTTTCATTTACACCGCGAAAAGTTTTTTTCTCTACCGCTCGCGCGTATGCTCGAGGGATTGACGTGAGAGAGAGAGAGAGAGAGAGAGAGAGAGAGAGGGAGAGAGAGAGAGAGAGAGAACCAGACTGATAGACAGATAGAGCGAGTGAATAAAAGTACGAAGGAAAGAACAGGGATGAAAATTTAAAAAAAACTAGAGAAAATTATTGCGATGGCTCGAGGTCGATATGTGAAAATGCAAGATGTAGATACCGATGTTCCGCCGAAGAGGAATCGAATGAAATAACGGGCAAAGTGTCGAAGGAAAAGTTCGAATGAAATTGTAACGGTGAACTCTCGACGAATTGTATTCGTGTGTTCACCAGTCCATGTGAGATTCGCACACGAGGGTGTATATTTCGTTCTCCACACGCATGCGAATTTCTAGGCCTCTTTCTCCTGTTTTACATTTAAAATGCATTACCTCCGAAGAGAGACGGATACAGATAGAAATAGAAAGAGAGAGAGAGAGAGAGAGAATAGAAAAAAGAGGGGTGAGGTGGCTAGAGAGGCAGATTCGAATTCCAGCCGAGAGGCGATAAAATGAAATTAATGGTCGACCAGAGTCCCGAATAGCCCAGCAGCCGATCTCGAGATATAGCGATATCGAATCGAGAGAAAAGAGGGACGCGAGGGCTTGATAAGACTAGAAACGAGCGAGACTAAACAAGAGGGGTAGGAAAAGGGGGAAAAGGGTGGTTCGAAGAACGCTTGAAAACAGGAGTGAATAAAGAGGAAGCGAACGGGTGTATAGGTGACAGATGAACGGCGAGGAAGGGTGGGGTGGGAGGGGGTGTGAGAGGTATAGAGAAAAGCGCTTATCGTGATTACGCACCCAATCGTATAACTCGAACACGGTTCCTCCCGTAGTTCATTCGTTAAGCGACCAGGAAAAACGGAGGAAAAGAAGGATTCGAGGAAAAAGACGAGGACATGTTTTCGTTTTTTTTTCGTTTTTCACACCGATATTCGTATATCCCGAATATCGAAAGCGTACGATATAGACGTGTTTCAATTAACAAAGTGACTCGAGTCAACGTATAGTCGGACATTTGCCTCTGGCGATAAATATTACGTGCACTACACGGCAAATTCCTAATCGAGCTTCATAGATCTTTTTCAAAGGGGAGATATCCTTGTTTTACCTCGTCTCGTCACTCTCTTTCTCTCTCTCTCTCTCTCTCCGGACGGTTTATGAAAATTAATTTTCCAACTCGCTGGTAATATGCCCGATCTTTGTGAAAATCCAAGGGGTGAGTTCTACGTCCTCTACGATAGCACTTAAAATACACGAGTATTAAGCGTTCGTGCTTCTCGCGATGGCTCGAGCATCTTTCGTGAGGAAACGAGAACGAGAGGCAAGAAAGACGAAGGGAGGAAGAGAGAGAGAGAGACAGAGAAGAAAAAAGGACGAGAGTGAGTTAACATTACGCATTACGCGAATCGTCTCGTTGTAGAAAGAAAAGGGGGTTGGCAGTTCGCACGCGTTCGTACCGAGAGTAAAAAGGTCGAAAACTTACTGGTATAACCATTTTCATACGGGTAAAGAAGGAAGAAAAACGAGCGTAGCGGCGAACCCTCCGAGGTGTCTCTATTCAACCCCTAAGAAGAAGGGTGAGTCTGAGCGAAGTCACACGCACTTCGCGAGAGTGAAATTCGCCACATCGTACCCGAGACTAAACACGAAAAAAGAGGGAGGAAGAGAAAGAGAGCGAGAGAGAGAAAAGCGAGAGGAAAGAAAACGGTAACTGGAGAAGCGTTTCTGCCTTCGTGCCGATGGGAGGAGGCGAAATATGACTCGTCGGTCCATCCGCGATAATAGACGAGGGCTATTAATTAAGTAGATTAAAGTTTAAGTTGCCGTCATTAGCGAACGTAGGGCAACGCGAGAAAACTTGCTGGCTTTCGTTACGTCGAGGTGGACGAAAGAGAGAAAAGAATAAAAAAATAAAAAATAAATAATAATAATAATTAAACGAAGAAACAACGCATACCGACGGTCGGTAACGGGCGAGCATTAGCGCGGAAAATGGCTAAAGCGAAAAAAGAAAAGCAACAAATAGATGCCGGACGAAGGAGGAGACGGAAGTTAATCGTCCGTGCCTCGTACCATTACGAAGGTCGTCGATCAGAGCGAGGTCACGTGTTCGTCCTTCCCAAGGTCGTATCCAACTTCCGGTACGTTCTACTTCCGACAAAATTTACCTTTAGCTCTCGCGAAAAGCTCTCTGTTTGCGTTGAGGGTACGAAAGTAGTGAACGAAAAAAGAAACAAAAAAACCGAATCGCGAAACAATTTACCGACGATTTTATCCACTCGAGAGGAGAGAATCGTCGTCTTCTCAGGGATACCAAGACTTTTCTTCATGGCCACTTTGACTCCACCCGAGCAATTTGGCTCTCACACCCGTGCTACCACTGTCTTCTTCCTTCGTTCTCCGTTTTCTTTTTTTTCTTCTTTCTTTCGCTTTTTATCTTTCTTCTTCTTCTTTTCTTTCCTCTCTCGTACGTTTTTCTTCTTTTTTTTTTCCTTTTGTCAAGTCCCTTTGCTGTCAGTCCGGTTCTTTACGTAGCGAGCTTACGTATGTATATAGACGTTCGTGTGTCTCGTTCCTTTCGCGCGGGCGTCCCGAGGGACTTCCGGTTGCCACGGATCGTACGAAGGAGAGACCCACGCGAAGAGAGAGAGAGAGAGAGAGATAGTTTAGCTCTCTTTCCCTCCTCGACCTTCTAATGGAGGAGAGAGAAAAAGCACCAAGCCAGACAGAGAGACGGAAGATCGGTCGAGCGTGCACTCTCTCGTGCTCTTATATATATATATATATATATATATATATATATGTATATATATATATATATATATATGTAATACACGGTCGAAGAAAGAATGTAACTGCCTTAACAGAGAGACAGAATTGCATTTGATCTTTTATTGTGAATGTCTCTCGTGGTTGTACACCCCCCCCCCCCCCCCCGCCCGGAAAGAAAAATGTCCATTCCTCGCGAATAAGCCCGGAAACCCTTGACTCCGCTTCTCTCCATCCCCAATTTTTCCTTTCTCTTATCTACTTTCTTACTTTTATGCCCAATTCCCCCCCTTCATCCCTCTCTCTCGATAGCTGTTTCCGCTATTGCTCAATTAAATCTATTTATACAGACATTAATCACTTTGTAAAAACGACAGAGGGTTGTCTCTTCCTTCGCGCGTCTTTGTAGTTATTAGCCATACAGAGCGACTCTCTCCCTCTCGGCTTCTCCTCGCGTGTTTAATTTTAAGGGTCTGACGCAATTTTCGGGATCAACCCTCTTTTTTCCTTGACTCTCGCGATTACGTTCTCTGGTTTCTCTGGCGCTTTTTAGTCTCTCGTTCTCGTCAAAAGAATGCTTGACGAAGGGTTTATACATTACGAACCGCGAATTTTCAGGAGTGATCTTACCGGGGTTGGAGAAAGGTCAAGCTAGCGCGGTTTTCGGAGAAACCGGAAACTCGTGGACGAAGGATGAATTTCAATCGAAATTTCATGGTATCTTGACGTTTTTCTCATTGACGTTTGTTTTTTAGTTTTTTTAGTATTTGTTTGTAAGGGAAACGCGTCATCTAGTTTGACTTCGTCTAAAAAGCATTTATTTCATCAAAGACGATTCAGGAAAATATTCGTCGACTCCTTCGAAATTTGGGAAATAGACGGATCGACTTGAAAAAAAGCAAATGATAAGGGAATCGAGTCACGAGGATGGACGAAGGAACGAGAGAGAGAGAGAGAGAGAGAATTCCAGAAAATCTCTTCACGGTCCTTTTTCTCGAGGTCAATAATCGATAGACGTGATACGTAGAAAGAGAGGGAGAGAGAGAGAGAGAGAAATCTCCTATGCCTCTCGCTTTGTTGGACGAAACGTGTCCTGAAGGCTTTTGCGAACTCGTCGCTTTCTCTCGTTCGTGTTCCTGCACCCCTGCGCCTTTACTTCCACCCTCGTCCTCGTTCTCATCCCCGTCCCCCTTTCTATCTGTTCGTCCTTTCCAAACTCCTCCCCCTGCCCCCGTCCCCACACCCCTCTCACGCGACTTCCGATGAGCGACCGTTCGACCATCGCCAGACCAAAACGTCCGAATCGTCCCATCGGGAACCCGACGAGCATCGCTCCCACGGGACTTTAATAAAATATCTCAAATACCAATATTGTTTCCTCGATGCCCGTCTCCACGCTGTCCACCGTATGGGAAACCCAGACTCCTCTTGCCGACGTGAAAATAAATTAGTCCTCGAGTATTATCGAGCTTTCAACGCTTTTTCAAGGATAGAATCGTGCGTTGCGTTTCTTTTTTACCTTTATTATTGTTTTCGCTACTACAACTTTTAAGGGTTGAAATTTATAGCGAGGTAAAAATAATAAAAATAAAAATACTATCGATTCGTAGACAAGAAGCCTAGGCCATATTACCCCCAATTCCTTCATTCAAATATATAGATCAAATCAAATACCGTTATACACGCACACACATATATATATCAGTGTTTCGTATGTATAGATATATATACTGTTTAAGTTAGACGCGAAGTTTTCCTTCCCATTTTCCCTCTACGAATTCGTCGCCGTCTTCCCACGGCTCTCCTCGAAAGATAAAGTTCATAGGGAGAGTCCGAAAAAGTTGAGAACTCGAGCTCCCCTTAACGAACGAAAGAGGCTTAAACAATACCCCGTCGTATTTTCTTCTCTTCTTCTCTCTGCTCTGCTTTTTCCCCTCTCTCTCTCTCTCTCTGTATTCTTCTTCTTCTTCTTCTCTTCGACTTCTATAATATTTTACGTTGGCTCATCGCTCGTTGTACTTCAATCCCCAAAATTTCTGTCGTATATATAACCGAGAAAAGGAAAAACCCACCCTTCGCCGCGTACAGTCTCGCACCCTACTTCTCTCGTTCGACTCATGGTTTTAGCACTCGGTCGCTCGTCGAATATCTCCTACGGACACACGATATTTCTTGCGAATCTTGCACTCCAGCTGTCACGAAATCTGACGTTATTATTCCCCTTGCTCTCGCGAAATCCGGTATCATAACTCATCGACGTGCATCACGAATAGAACAACGAGGAGAGACAGAGAGAAAGCGAAGAAGAGAAAAAAAAAAGAAACGCGTCGAACATCGTATGAATGAAAAATATAAAATACATATAAAAAATGAAAGTATAAGGGGTAGTTTGAACCCTCGAATCGTGATGACCCTCGATGGTATTCGAAACGCTGTGGAATATTTTTTTTATGTATCGAATATCAAATCTCGCCGCGTCATACATGGAATACGATTTTTTTTCTTCGTTAAATCAGTTTTTTTTTTATAAGATTTTTGGATATAGCGAAACGCCCTAAAAATGCGAGAGGCTTTTATTTTTAATGGGATTGATCGATGGAATAAGTTGTGTGCCATCTTGGTCGACCACCGTGGGTAAATAATCGAGATATATAAAAAAATGGAAGAAAGAAAAAAGAAAAAAGAGGATTCAGCCCTTCGGGGCTTTTTGTCTCCCTTTTAAATTTGTCGAGTGAGGTGCTACTCCGCGGCGAGTCTAAGAAGAAGGGAGCTCCTGCTATTTCGAGATGTGACGATATATATATATATATATATATAGAGAGAGAGAGAGAGAGAGGCCATTATATAGACACATAAGTATAGGAACGTAAATCCACCCCTTACCCCTCTACCGACCTCTCTCTTCCAGTTCTTCCTGCCAGAGAGAGAGAGAGAGAGAGAGAGAGAGAGAGAGAGAGAATGACACCCCCGTAAGCGCAGTCTCGCGTCTATCAATGTTCAGTCTACAAGCCCGCGAGGGATGTACCGAAAGAAGATGAGAAGAAGAGCCCTTTTCGCTTTCGAGATTCTCGCGCCTATAGTTTTTTTTCCTCAACCGTTTTTTTTTCATCCACCTCTCTTCGTACCCTTAGCCCCAAAAGAGTTTCACGCTTATCTGACTTGTTAATGCACCGTTCCGATATCCTCGAAATTCCGGAGGGTGGTTTGCCAAGTGGGTAAAAAAAAGTGGATCATCGGAATAGCGAGAGACGAGGCAAAATTGCGAACCGGAAATACTACGCTCGCGCGCGAATTATCGCTCAATTACGAAGATTTTTGGCCCGTTGCCCGAATTCTAACTCGACGGATAAAATTCATTCGAGTTGGTGAAAAACGATTTGGCAAAATTGCTAATTGTCCAATTTCCAACGAATTTTATTAATCCGCGATCTAATTTGATTCGAAATTAAATTTATTTATTTAGTTATTACAACGATCTGTTTTTAATTACTTTTTTCAAATTTTCGTTTGTTTTATTTTTCGAGTATGTAACTTTTGGACAATCGTGTGGTATGAATTTAAAAAAATCTCGGTTACCTCGTTCGCCTAATTTTCGTCGCGCACGTACGTTACAACGTACAAAATTTTCGTTACAGCCGACGATTGTTCGTACTATCAAAGAGGCCGTGAGTGACTCTGGAGAAATTTGTACGAAGTTGCTCGAAATGTAGGAACGAGAATGGAGCGTGTGGCGGTTTTAGCACATGAGCCAGCGAATTAAACAAGCCCCGGAGTGGCAAGTGCTCTATCGCTCGGCCTCGCCAATTAGTCGGCACGTGTCGTGGGAATTGAGATATTCGTGGTTGTACATGCGCCGACTCTTTTTTTTGTTGTTCTCATCCCCCGGGAATTGCCCGCGAGATATGAATATGGAGTATGCAAAAAGCATCGTTTCTTCGTCTTTCTCCCTTTATCAGACCCGATCTCCGTTGTATCCGACCGATAATTCAACCATTGCCAAAAGCAAAAAAACAATAATAATGAAATGATTCAAAAAATAAGAAAATAAAAGAATCTTTTTGGTGTCAAATTTCTAGTGAGAAAATAGCCTATGGCACGAGGAAAATTTCCAAGTGACAAGATCACCGTTAAGGTCACAATGTCATGAGAAATTCAACGCGAAGAAGGATAAAAAAAATCTTGTGCTACAATTTTTTTGTTACTTTTTCACGTTGTCCCCCTTCCCCCTTTTCCTCTCTCTCCACATTTTGCAAGAGCCTTGACGTTCCGGCGAATCCTTGCAATATCCGGATCGACCGACCGGATATTGTAGGACGAGGGCATTACGGAGGCAAACCGCACCGGCGTTTACACGAGGGCGGACGTTGCATCGACGGAGCTTGCACTAAGACTTCGCCGGATGCGAATTCGCCTCGACGTGTACTCGAACGAAACGTCGGGAATCCGAGGCATTTTCGTGTTTTACTTTCTTCTTCTTTTTTCGTAAGAAAATCCGATCGACAAGCTTGAGACGGAGAGAGAAAGAGGGAGACAGAGAGAGAGAGAGAGAGAAGAGATGAAAAAAAAATCCTGAAATATTCGAAACTTGCCCAAGGATTTTCCAGCGTTCTCTCGCTACACTGACCACGTTAAACTTTTCTCATCCCGATTTCCGCCCTTCCTCCCTTTCTCATACCGACTCCAATAGCAATGATAAAATAACTCGCTATTGATCGTCTCTTATAATAAAAACAAAGCAAATAATCTTTTCTCTAATGAATACGAATTTAAAAAATAAAAATAAAACGTCTCTATAGAAATTGATCAGCGGATTTATTTTGTATTCTCACAAATTACGAAGATTGGCCCCCCTTGGAACGATCGCGAAATATTGAAAACTTCTCGACTCGTATTCGTCGGTCGCTTTTCAATCCTCGGGACGATTGTAATCTTCGACGAGAAGTTCTCGTTATTTTTCTCAAGGAGTTTTCTCAACGTTTCGATTTTTCTTGCACGATGTCTTGGTGTGTTGTTTTCCTAAATGGCCATCTCTGTGCGTATACGTTGTACATAATACGCTACGGTATCTGTATATATATATATCTGTGCGCATGTATTTCAATCGTGTAGTATTGAACGTGAAATGGCGAGACTCACGACGGGAGTATTGGATGTATTATTAATCCCTGCCTAACAATGAGAATCCTCTGACAGAGAGAGAGAGAGAGAGAGTGAGAGAGAGAGAGAGAGAGAGAGAGAGAGAGAGAGAGAGAGAACTGCTGTGACGCAGTCGAGAAGGGGACGTAGGAATTCGCAAATTGGACCCACCAAGAGCATTCGTAATTCTCGGTTATACCGTCAGAGGAGAGAGAGAGAGAAAGAGAGAGAGAGAGAGAGAGAGAGAGAGAGAGAGAGAGAGAGAGAGAGAGAGAGAGAGAGAGAGAGAGAGAGAGAGAGAGAGAGAGAGAGAGAGAGAGAGAGAGAGAGAGACCAAATATATCCGAGTCCCGACGTGTCGCTATTTCTATCCCTTTCGCGCTTCATCAATGATTGATATTTCTCCCCCTCCCCCTGCCCACCGAACAGGATTTCGTCCCTCTCACCCTCTACCCCGCGAGCTTTCAAAGCTCACGATTTTCCCTATGGAGCATCGTTTCATCTCGGTCATACAGCGAATCCCGTCAATTTTCCGTCCCATTCGAGACTCACAATCAGTGACGATATTAACAAGGAGATATCCGTTCGATCGATGGAATATTTAAAAGACAAGCGAATATTCCCCCCGGCAACTCGCATCATAAGCAACCGAAATATAATTGGCCAAGTACGAGATCGTTTTTCGCGTTCGAGAGCGAAAGATTCGACGGTTTCCGTGGAAATTGTTTGCCCGGGATCGTTAAGAAGAAAGATTTTTCGTACGTAATTTGTAGCGTTTACAGTTTTGACGGCGGGCGCGGACGAACGAACGCACGGTTGAAAGTAAGCTAAAGGTTTTCACTCTTGAAATTAATGGCGTCGAAACTTTAACTCGCGCGCTTCCGTAACTCCCGTACTTCTTACGGGCTTCGTCTCTACCCGAGCGAATATGAAGTTAACTTTTTTTTTCTCTTTTCGTTCTTGTTTTTAGTCTTTTTTTCTTCTTTTTTTTTCGTAAACTTTTTAAAAGGTGTTTCGACTACTTAATCTTTTCTCTCTGTCGATTTTTGAGAATGCCCTCGAGCATCCCTTGTCTCCCTGAGGACGGAAATTGAAGAGCCTGAGTTTAGTCGTTTCCGCGGAAGATAAAAAAAAACAGAGAATTTTCTCGTTGTGACGAAGATGCTGGTGAAACGCTTCGAGCGGATCGTCGAACAACCCTTGTAACGTTACTGACCGAGGATGAAGGAAAATGTAAGACTCGGTTTAAAGCGAGATAGGTTAGAATAAAATTGGTAAATTCTGCTGATCGTTCAGCGAATCTCCAAGATACGGAAGTAAACCTCAATTGGGAACGAGTTCTGTCATTAATTACAAACAAAAATGTCTAATATTGATTTTTAATTCATCACGACGAATTTCTAATTCGAAGTTTGGTTCGTCGTTGCTTCCAATTTGTCAGAGACCTGATATAGCTAGAACAAAGGAGGTCAACCCTGAGTGTCCTCGATCGTGACGTTTACTGGTTCGTGGATCAGAGATTAGTCACGAGAAATATTAGCGAAGATGAAAGAGCGATAGAACGAAACACAAAGAACGAAATGAAAACCCATGAAAAGATCTGTTCTTTTCTCCCAGCTTTCCAATAATCGGGAGTGCTCTCGTTCCGTCCCGAATGCCAAATGAACCATCGACGATATTACGACCCGATCTCCCTACTGACACAGTCCTGTCCTCATCTTTTTCATGTTTTTTGTTCATTTTTCCCTCGTTCACTCGCTGGAACGTCGCGATGTTCGGAATTTCGTTGACAGTTCCGCAATTAAAGAGCCGACGAATGAAAGAAAACGACTCGAGTTGTAAAAGTCCTCGAGAGTGTGTATGGATGTCTTTGTGTGTGAAAAAATCGACAACGAGAGAGAAAAAGAAGTGTACACGAACAAATTTTTGATAGCTCGATCGGACAGGCCTCATTGAGAGGTCGCTGGTATTAAAATCTGAAAAAAGGACAAGAAACGAGAGTGGCAGAGGTAGGAACGAACCCTCGAGACTCGGGGAAGTGAGTGGAATTAATGAAGAAATGAAAAAAAGAAAAAAACCAAATGGGAGGAAGAGGAAAGAAAATAAAAAAAGAGGGGAAAATACAGGACAGGGCAAGGAAGAGAAAGCGAGAAAGCCGTAAGAGAGCGAGAGAGAGAGAGAGAGACTACTCTTGACTGACCCACTCTCCAATTCCATCAACCCTTCGGAGTATCGCGCCTATCCACCGACGAGCAACAGCCAGCGGAGAGGCGCTTTTACCCCCTCGAGAATAAGCACGTCCATCAAACGTCTTGTTACGAATGAGAGAGAATGAGAGCGAGAGAGCGAGAGACACACTCTCTCGTTCGTTGATTCGCCGACCTCAGAGTCCTGGCCACACTGGCTACGCACGTTTTATTCCTTTCTCGAGATCACTTTGAATTTCATCCCTTCTACCACTTCACCTTTATCGCGAGACGCGTATACGCCAGACCTCCCGGTTGATTCCTGACTTAATCGTCAACGCTCGGTTTCGACTCGCAATGAGAACTAACTGAGCTTACCAAGGTGACAGTCTTCCATCCTTGAGGACTCTCGACAATTCGATGCAAAATTAGAGATAGAAGATAGTTTTTAAAAAAAATTTGGTATTTTAAATAAAAATCCGTTTTAAAAAAAGTTTAATGGATTTTCGGCTCGTAACTAAAACATTTCTACCAGAGATCGGTGTAGAGCAGCGTCAAAGTGTCCACTCTAAAAATAACAAAATAAAAAAATCCATTACACTGGCGCGCCGCGAGCTTGATACGATTTTTAGGCTCATTGTTACTTCTGTCGGACACCGGTCAAAGCACAGCTCGTGGCTCGATGCAAAGTGCCCACAGTCTGCACAGAGCACGGGCCCTTTCGCGAGACTCCGGGAACGGTGAATTTTTAATGGGCGCGACTTAATTGTACATTTGAATTTCAACCACCGTTGAAGCGAGCCGAGTTGGTCGAGGGAGAAAAAAAAGACAAGAGTGGCAGAGCGACAGTGGCTCCGCCTGGTGGTTAGGGCAATAGGCTCTGGGATAACGGAATATAGCAAGCTGTGGATTGAACATTTATAATGCACCGGGACCATCTGGGAGGGAACGAACGGGGCAATGACCGCACATTGGCCACCTTGATATTTTCGGAGGATGAACGAGAAACAAGGGAAACTGGACGCTACCGCACTCGTTAGCCTGCTATAAAATGCATTAAAATAGGAAGCCTGGAACAAAAAGGACATTTTCCTTTTTATTTTCGAAACTACCAAAACGCGGGTAATTTTTAGGATTTTTTTGTTACCGCAAAAACGAGTCGGGCGAAGTGTCAAAAATAAATTATGATTTCTTTGCCAGAATTATTTTGAGACGGGGAGATGTTCTCACCCCTGCGCTTTTGGAATATTTGCCATCGCGATCAACCATTCAACCTCAGGTAAAACGTGGTATTTTTCGACTAGTTCTTCATTGTCACTGGAAAATATAATGATTTCCGGGTGAATTTCGTTTTAGTCGTTCATTTTTTATGTCGAAAATACGAAATAATATCGAGGGATGTTTCAACCGAATGTTTTTCATTTGTGTTAAAAATGAAGCTGTGTGAAACGAAAAAACAAAAGAAACAGATAAGGAGATCCGATCACCTAAATAATTCTCCCCCCCCCCCCTTCGAAATTACGTTGATACGAATCAGTTCTTTAACAATCTTTAAAGACGAGAGTTTTTTACGTGTTACATAAAAAACGTTGATAAGAAAGCATATCCGTGGAGTGCGAGAATTCCGTCACAAGCGTCGTTGCACGGTCCAGCATCCGGAAGCCCGAGGGCTCTAACCCAGATTTCATTTAAGGGCGGTTAGAAATTTTAATTAATGCCCCACTGGAGAATGGCATTGCACTCACCGCTTCCATTTTCCTCTCTCTCTCTCCTTCTCTCTCTCTCTCTCTCTCTCTCTCTCTCTCTCTCTCTCTCTTTCACAAACATACACACACACCGACACACTTTCTCTCTTTCCCTCGCTTTGTCATCACACGCGCTTTCGCGCACACTCATTGCGAATTCTCGGTGTTCCCTTTATCTCTGGTTTTCTATCTTGTTCGGGGATGAGAAATATATATATATATTAGAGAGAGAGAGAGAGAGAGAGAGAGAGAGAGAGAGAGAGAGAGAGAGAGACAGCGAAAAAGAGAGTACATATATAGCCTTTTTTGCCGAAGCGCGTAGCTCGCTTGTCGAGAGCTACCGGAGAAGAACCACAAGGGGATGATAGGAAGTAGGGGGAAAAGCGTAAAAAGAGAGGCTAAAGTGTGAAAAATACGAACTGGAAGAAGTCGGGGTGTATGAGAATCGCGATGACGTGTATAAAACCGGGAGTGGGTAGCTTACTCGCGAGAAAACGGCGGCGCTCTTCACCGTTACTTGTGTCGAGTGAGGCTGAGAATGAAAATTTTTAGTTTTTTAATTTTTTAACCAGGAAGTCGCGAAAAGCCAGAAATAAGAACGTCTTGTTCCTACAATATACAGACAAATTTCCAATTTTGAATAATTAATAATAATAATTAATTTTTTAAAGGAAAAAAAAGAAAACAAATTTCATTATTCTCTCTCAACGACGATCAATATATTTCTTCGAAACATGGGGCGATTATTTTTCCTGACAAAACAAGATGCTGTAACGTAGTACGAGTTAGACGACAGACAAAAAAGACATTTTTCTCCGTCGTAAAAGTTGGCTAACGGTTATAAAGGATCGGGAAAACGGAACGAGAGAAACATCACTGAATGGAGGAGGAAGAGAAGTGGGAGCTCTGTTGCTGCAGCATAGTGTACCTATACAGGAGGGACGGGGGTAGTTGCACCCTCAGGTGCTGTTCCACAACCGGTAGGGCCGGACTCTGGCAACCCTTTCGGGGTAATAATCGGGAACGATACCCCGGAGACTCGATTCCTGCCATGGACTTGGGTGTATTAGAACGAATGGTAATAACCAGGGAACGATGCATACTAACGATGTTTATAACCCAATGCCACCTATATTTATGCCCCTCGAATATTCCCTCGAAAAAAAAACAACAACAAAAACGAGCGTTAACAATTTTCCTATCGAAACGAAAAAAAAAACAAAAAAATAAAATGCAAAATAAATCAAAAGAAAAACAAAAAGATAAAATGCAAAATAAATAATCCAAAAAAAGTGAGAAACACGAAAGTTAATTGCGTTCGAAAGCTTTTGCCGCGAGATATTCGTCGAAATGAAATTAGCTCGTCGTAATTAATATAACGTAAAGGACATTCGTACTTTGTATGGAACTGGTCGGACCCGAGCGAGTCCCTCTCCACCCTTGGAAAAAGATGAAAGTAAGTTAATTTAACGTCGAATAGGGGCACCGTTCTTTGGCAATTTCATTAAACTCTTTTATCTCTCGTTTCCCCCAGTCACGTTTCGCGTCGCTTTTACTCGGTACACGAGTATCACGCATGGGTATATACCTCGATGAATGGAAACAAAATCGTGTGGCAGACGTGTCGGGGGTAGGTAGGCACTCGTGAGCGATCCTCGACGCGATTTAGAATCAATGGACACCCGATCGTTCTTGCCGGGAAATCTCGCTAAAACTCTACGAGCAAAAGGAGACGAAAACCAACCGCGTTATAAACGTTCGGGCAACCCCTATGTCGGGAATTTTGATCGTTTGATGTAAAAATCGCTTCGGTTCGAGACGAGTTTCACGATTACTTTTGGCACATTTCGGAATCGAGTCTGGCCAGGAATTTAATTGTTCCTAAAAAAAAAAACTGGTAGATGGGTATATTCTTTTCCCATTTTTTCAGGGGTGGTTTTGTTCATTCTCATCGATCCTAAAACCGTTTTTGCTTTTCGCAATGGCTGTATAGTTTTGAAAATTCGATTTACCGGTCTATCATTGAATTCTCGTCCTCGTCTCTTATCGCAATAATAATAATTCATTTATACCGAGACTTTTCGACAGTTAGATCGCAGGGTTATTGTTCTCAGAGTATCCGGGGTGTATATAGTGTATATATGTATATATATATATGTATATAATCTGGCTGCAGAATTCGTGATGAGCCCGTGGCGAGGGTCGGGCAGCGAGCAAGTGAGAAAATGGACGGAATTTAGATTGCTTATTAAACAACGAATAAATAATGCCGGGACAAGATTCGAGCCTCGTTGGGCGACTACGCGCCATTTTTTTTTCGTTTTTTTCCGAACTTTCGTGCACTCGCCGAGATAATTCGTTATTCGTCTTCGAGAGTCGTGTTACGCGGACTTTGATAACGAAAGCTTCGTTACACCGTTGTATTTACAATTTTGTGAAAAGTTGTAAAAACCAGAAAAAAAAACAATTTCGTTCACAACAAATCGGTCAAATTCTCTGAATTCGAATATTTCGTAATGAATTTGAAATTCTGAGAAAGCGAACAGCTCGAAACGAACAATCCTGAACATTTTTCTCATAATCTCGTCGTGATTCATTCTAAAATCACTTTAATCAATTTTTGTTCTCTTTTCTTTTTTCTTTTTTCAACCCCGAGCCCAGAAAACAATCGTCTCCGCGTTCTTAAACGCCGGACGTTGAAAATACCGTATGACCAACGGACCGAGAACTTTCACTCGCGTAAGCCATGTGCCCAAAGAGAAAGAGAAGCTTTCACCAAAAACTTCCGTCTCTGTGGAATAATGACGAGAAATTTCCGCATGGCTATATAATGGGCGAGTGCGAGTGGCGATGCCCGGTTTCGCGGAGAGGATAGGACGGTTTAGTAGCGGCACTAAAATACATACTATATATATATATATATATATATATTTATAGAGAGAGAGAGAGAGAGAGAGAGAGAGAGAGAGAGAGAGAGAGAGAGAGAGAGAATGGTAGGCGAGAACGTCGACCGGACGAAGCGTGCGTCGTGCGCACGCGCACGTCGGCTGGATCCTTTTGTACGAAATAATTGAGACATGAAATACGAACGACGCGGGCAAAACCGCGACGCTCACGCGGGTTTGACGTTAGCATCCCATTGTTTCGAGGCATTCCTTCCCATGACTCCTAGCAGGTCCACGATGTACAGACGCGAAATTTCCGAGAGAACGAGAGAGAGAGAGAGAGAGAAAGTGAAAGGGACGAGTAAGTGCGAGATGAACGGAGAAAGTTGGCGAGAATGTATGCATGTGCGAATGTATAAAGGAAGGGGAGGGGGAGAGAGAAGACCGAAAGCGAAGGGTTGGAAAGGCTTAAGGCTCGCTTGCTCACTGAGAGAGAAAGAGAAAGAGGTAGAGATTGCGGGAAAGCGACGTGGGGTAGGTGTGCTTAAGCCGAACCTGAGGATTAGTGCTGTTCGCTCTTGAGAGCTGTGCTTTCTCTCTCTCTCTCTCTCTCTCTCTCTCTCTCTCTCTCTCTCTCTCTTCCTCTTTCTCTCTCTTCCTCTTTCTCTCTCTCTCACTCTCTTCCTCTTTCTCTCTCTTCCTCTTTCTCTCTCTTCCTCTTTCTCTCTATCTCCCTCTTTCTGGTCGTTCTCTCGCCTTTCTCTGTATTCTCGTACTCGTGTACACGTGGACTTGGAAAAGCGAGAGAGAACATCACCATTTTCACTCGAGCATTCCGACGATGAATATTATACACGCGAGAAGCATTTCCAGAAGACGCTTCGAGCAACGTCCGTCCCCGTAACGTATTAATCCAGCTCGATCCTTATTTACTTATTTTTCTTTGATTCATTTCATCTCAAGAATCGCAGGAATGGATAAATTTTCAACGTAGCTATTCTGGCGCTATGAAAATTGATTTTTTTCAAGATAGATATCAATTTTTCAAATCGATATATTTTTCATCCATTTTCTTCTTTTTGTTCATCGTTCTGACAGAGTTTTCTTTCTAGACGGTTCCATTCTTCGACTGGAATTGATGATTTGTTATCGAGCCTCCTTTATTTCGATTCATCTTTGAAACCGATAGTTACACGAATATGGTATATGTATATATATATATATATATATATATATATATATATACATACATCAAACTGAGGTACATACGTATTTTGTTCCCTACGGTAAAACGAAACGAGAAGTGATAGTTGGTACGTGAAAGAGCAAAAAGAAAAAGAAAAAAGAAATTTCAAACCTGAGGAAATAAATAGCTAGGCGACGTATGTGCTATGCAGATGTGGTTGCGGAGAGAAAAAAAGAAGTTCTACATGGAGATGATGTCGGTGCTATGTCTGGCACGCGCTCATACTCGCACATTTACTCCCTTTTCTCTCTCTCTCTCTCTCTCTCTCTCTCCCTCACACACCAACAGTGAGATGGAATCGTATATAGTGCCATCGGTTTTCTTTCTGCCCTTCTGCCGGGCCCATCGCCATATATATATATATCGAGCGCAGAGTCTATCGACTATCGAATATCGATAGGTGCGGTTTTCAACAACGAATCTATAAAACGATATGTACACGTATATACCCCACTTCGTTTAATGGTTTTTTCCTATGTTCTCTCGCTCGTTTTTCGCACTCTCTCGCTCTCTCTCTCTCTCTCTCTCTCTATATATATATATATATAGGTATATGCTCGTGCATCGAGATTTATGCCGCATGGGAGAAAAATATTCTCATCGATACGTCTGGGTGAAACATTTTTAAAAAAAGGATATCACGAGAATGAGTAATATTACGAAGGACGTAAAAGGCGACGTGAAAAATCGTTCGAATCCTATTTCTTGTTTTATTTTTTGTTCCTTTGTTTCGATTACCACGAAAATCGCAACCCGTCAGGACGAAAAGACGAAAGCTACGCGGCAATCGTGGATTCTTTGTCTTTCTACGAGTCGAATTTTGAAACAGTTTCCTTGAACGGACTTCCAGGACATTCTTTCTATATGCGTCATGAAAAACAAAATACGAACAAAAATATAGATATTATTAATCTATATATAGATTAATTATTGTATTATCAATTGTTTCAAATTTTGAAAAAAAGCATTTTTTTCTCAAATTCATAATTTTCTGCAATTATCACGCGCATAATAATAACTCCTTATTCTTGAAAATACATATAGCCTCATATAATCCAACCCAAGAGAACACAGCGTACTTGGGATAAAGTGTAAATGGTGATAAAATGTACGAAAGTTGCTTTTGCGGAAAGCATAATAATAGACATTGCAATTGGATTCAACAAAGCCCCGAGACAAAAAAGAGATAGAAGCCACTCGGAGTTCATAGAGGTCTGTCGCTATGCTCCCACACCGGGCATCGAAAGAGAGACGGAGCATGGAAGAGAGTGAGGGAGGGTTGGAAGGGGTGGGAGAGCATTGAAGCCAAAAGCGGTAGAGCGAACGTACTCCAGAGGGCATTTGGAAATTGCTGAATTCCTGCATACTGGAGCTCTGGCAAATACGCCATGCTTCTCGTTCTCATCTATAGCTATATATATATATATATACATATATATATATAGATTATATATATACGTATGGCATATAGCGTTTATACAGGTTGGGTCCCCGGGACGTTCAGCCAATAATTCAGGAAGAACGGTCGGACGTGTAACGGGCCACGCTCGAATGCAGCACAGCATCTCTGAAACATCGAGCAGCGACGCGTACCGTGCGCGCCAGCAACTACGGTAGTAAGGGGTGGCGATGATGGTAGTGGTGGTGGTGAGGATGGTGGTGGGGGCGATAGGGGGGGGGGTATGGGTTATAACAGTCGCACGAGGAAAGCCCAAGCTTGCGAGTGCGGAATGAGGCTTTGTAAACATGTTGCATGCGCGTTAGGTACACGAAAGCAATTACCGATACCAGGGGGGTAGTAGTAGCTCAGCCTCCCTGCGTGCTTGCAAAATTAGCGCCGAGACGAAAATTTCACGAATTCGGACGGTCCGATCGACGGTGAGAAAAATCGGAAAGTCAATTTGATTTATTTTTATCGAAACAAAAAAATCGAAATATTGTAATTTTTTGGAATCAGGAATAAATATAAATTCTATGGAACGAATCGATAATTGGACAAAATATAATTCATCGTTATTATTATTTTTTTTAAATTAATCTCGACTTAATTGTAAAATATTATGATTATCTTTATTCTTTTAATAACATTTGAATTTATTGATATTAAAAAATATATTCTTTGATCCCAATTGGAAATACGGTGGATTTATTCAAATAATTAATGTTTAATGGCGAATGAATTTGAATAAATAATGATTAAGGCCCGTGTGGCTATTCGACAGCAGAGCTTTCGTATCTCGGCTAATTTTCCTAAGTGCGAATACGTGTAGGAAATATATTACGGAAGGTGGAGTGCAAGCGAGGTGCGGAACGAGTGGAAAAGAGGAAGAGTATATTAGCGAATGCGATGATTCTCTCCCGAGTTGGGTTGGATAAGAGAGGTCGAGAGGTCACGGTGAAAATGCGACAAGGCAAAACGGAAGTTGCACGTACAAAGAGAGAGAGAGAGAGAGAGAGACAAACAGAGAGACGGAGAGACAGAGCGAGAGAGAGAAACAAAGAGAGCGAGAGAGAGAGAGAGAGAGAGAGAGAGAGAGAGAGAGAGAGAGAGAGAGAGAGAGAGAGAGAGAGAGAGAGAGAGAGAGAGAGAGAGAGAGAGAGAGAGAGAGAGAGAGAGAGAGAGACAGACAGACAGAGACAGAGACAGAGCGAGAGAGAGAACAGAGAAAGGGTGAGTGCACAGTGGCGATGCGGTCTCGTCGCGTGAGTCGTCGAGCTTAAGTCAGCAGCATAAACATGCTGTGCTTCCGAGACAAAATCGAGCGAGGAACGAACACGTTTTGCACACGCTGTGTGATGCAACCGTGCGATGCACACGGCTGAGATAGTAACGTGCGGGGAGGCTAAACCTCCACGTTTCTCGTGTTTACCATCGAACCCTTTGTACTTTCCTTTCGTTCGACCCTCGAGCCACCACCCCTTCACTCTCTCTCCCTTCTGACCACCGACGACCTTCGTGCCTCGTCACACTCTCGGGACGTCCGCTGTCTCCTTGCCTATTACGGTAACTAATGATTTCTAATCGTTCCGAAAGGTCTCGCTAATGTTTTCTCGTTCGCTGTTCACGTAGGTACGAAGTTCGCTCTTGTAATGTGGAATTCTTCTTGATGACAGATTTATACACTCGCATGTAATATATTTATAGGTATACTATTATATAAAGAATTTCGTATTGATAAGACGAGTATTGTCCCCATCAGAATCTCGACGTCGAAACTTTCCAAAATAATTTACCATCACGAACTAAAATTTGTACAAAAAATTGATTCATTTTTCTTTAAATATTCTTTAAATATCGTGTTAAAAAATAACAATACCTAATAACGAAGAAATTAGTGACGAATTTTCTGATAAAAATAATTTCCGAAACTCGATTGAAATGATTAAATTTAAATTGTATTTTATCGTAATTCGTTGGTAAAATAATGTTTATATCGGATCGATTTTCGGTGGTAGGTCGAGCGAACGATCGGCGCGTAAGGGAGTTTCGATGATGACGAGGCCGCGAGCTTCATGTGCATAAAGCAAGCCGAGAGCTAGTTCATATTTACGCGTATAGGCCGGTCGCGTGCCTCGTGGCATAACGCCAGTCTCGCATAGCAATACATTCCAGACGCGGTCGCGCGCGAACCACCTCGTACACGCTCGCTGCTTCGCGCTAGTGAGCCGACCGCCCTACGGCCGGGAGGCAAAGGGCGTAGAACGCGCCCACACCCCTTTATATACATACCCCTCGAACGTATCGAGACAGGCCCGAATATATCATTGATAAACGCCCATAACGCGCCCTTGCTATCTTCGACGGAGAAAACGCGTCTCGTGCAACGTTCTCGACGCGTTCGATCGAACGAGAAAATTTCTCTCTCTCTCTCTCTTTGTCTCATTTACGTGGGTAAAATTCGAATACGTCGTAATTCCATCACCTAATGGCCTTTGTTTCTCTCTCGGTCTTCGGCACAATCCCGTTATCGACCACGAAGGGGAAACGAATTTATCGAAACATCGACGGCGATTAATTCACTAATTAACTTTCAAAAAACGATGATAATCGCGAAATATCGTGACCAGGCACGATAACATCCGTGGAAAAAACATATCGTCCACCGCGTGTTGGATTTCCGATTAAAAAAAATATTTAAAAAAAAGCGGGACGGTATATCGACGGAACCGGGAACACGCGTTTAATTTGGAAATAAATGAAATTCCAGAAATAAAAATGAACTGACGGAAATAAAACGAAAATTTTGTATTTTTTAGTTTTATTTATTTTTATTTGTGTTTTTGCCGAACGGTAAGGGACGGTAAAAATAAAAATAAAGCAATGAAACATAATGAAACAGTCCATTGTACAATTTTCTGTTATATAAGTAAAAAAAAATGAAAAAAATAAATATAAACAAACCACAGAATTGATTTATATCTTATTTGGCGGAATTTTATGTGCTTGTAATTATTTTCGTATCGTTATTTTTCATTTATCGCGATTTTATAGGGTTTTTTAGGTATCCCGGCCGTGTATCGCTGTCCACGGGACTTTCGTACGGTATCGATATCGTACTTTACTTCCATTAATTTTATCACTGACAACGCGAGAGCGGCCACGTCGCGATGCCGTTATCCGCGATAAATATTATGAATATGAAACATCGACGGTTTGTGACCATCCATATTCATTTCGAATAGACAGAATCCTGTCGTTTTCTATTCGTATCACTCTCCGCTCCGTCTCTTTTTCACTGGCAGACTCGGTTTACACTTCGACAATTTTTACTCTTTATTCGATCGTCGCCCCCTCTCGCGTCCTTCATACGACGTATGAAATTTCATGCGTCTCCATCGTTCGCGACGTGATTTATCAAATTTTCTTTTTCTCTTGTTTGTTTCAGGTACGTATCGTACTCGAATTTTTGCGTTGGACGAACGGTTTTTTCTTTTTTTTTATTTATATATATATATATTTTTTTTTCGAAAAAATTTCACGATGATGAAACTCTCAGCCCGGAACGTCAATCATTTCAAAAGGTATGAAAAATAAAACATTTATCGCGACTACGAATTGGGGGGAAAAAGGGTTTTTTTCTTTTTTTTCCTCGCGAATGGACTAAAAAAGATGATATAAAAAAAGCGTAAATTACAAACGTTATGTGCACGCAAAGAAGAAATATAAAAATTTCAATTAGTTCGTCACTACCGTCGCAATTTCTGACCGTGCTATTTCCTGTCTACAATTTCCAATTATGAGAAAATTGTAAGTAATTAAATCAAACTGCTATTTGAGTGAAAAAAATAGTTATATATTTTTATAAATTATTAAAATATTGTTTTGGCTAACAAAATAATTTCGTTTGTAATACACAAAAATGTATGTCCATTCGTAGAATAAAAACGTGATTACTTTTTGGCCAGCCTGATATATTGACTGTTCGTAAAAAAAAATGTTTTTCTTTTTTCATTTTTTCGCTCGAACAGCAGTTCGTTAATCAACTACCAGGCTTCTCGCCGCTTAAATTCGCGACTAACGGCGAATGTACAATGCCGTTTGTAGCCTCCTGTCGATTATCAAATGTTCCATTCTCCCTCGATTTAAAAGCTTACCGCCGACAAAGCTCGGCCCCTATATTGATAATTCTCAAGCAAAATCCTCGCGTTCACGGTTACGTTATTAGCGAGGCAAAAATTTCAACGAAAATCCTAAACTTCAAAGGTTTCGATAGATTAACTCCATAAGCACGACCGAGACGAACTAAAATAATAATAACAACAAATTCATAATCGATAAATATACCGGAATCGTTGCATTTTTTTCAAATTAATTCTCTTATCCTAGAATGACAAAAAAACTACTTTCAGTATGTCCGCTCGTCGTGAACAACGATAAAAACAAAACAAAAAGCGCGCCTGTAACGCGTTTAAAAAGTTTGTCTCTCGACGGAGGGGAGGGGGGGGGGCAAGAAAATTGTGGGAGATAATAAAATCACTTAGCGGTTACGTAATTGCCGCTGAAACGTGTTGTGCACCGGAGCAAGAGGTTTTCACCCGGCTAACCGCACGTACCGAGCGAACCTCGTGGCGAACGAGAAACTCTCGACGAGACAGCAGCCACGAAAGCATCAACGGTAAAAAGAAAGAAAAATGAAAGAAAAAAAAGAAAAAAGAAAAAAAAGAAAGGACGAAAAAGACTCGATGCCGCGCACGTGTCCCTGTCACGTTAGTAACAAGTCGAAAAGGCAAGCCACGATATATCCGAGAGGGGGCGCCACGCGTCGGATTTCCCTCCGCCTCCGTATGAACTTTAATAGACTCGAGCTTTCCGCTATATTTGTACTGTATTTTATACCGAAAGCTAAGTATTCTCCGATGTCGGAGTCGAAAAATGAAACAAAAAATCTTTTCTTAAAACTAAAAAAGTTGCTGAAAAAAAGCGAGTTTCTTTCTTGAACAAAAAATATTCTTTTGATAAATGAAATTGAGCGATAAACGGGATATTAAAATTCAAATTATCGTCTTATATTTAAATATTACTTAGCGTTATTTAGTGTCGGACGAGAAACAAAAATCCTAGACCAAGAAATTTCGAGATTCTAACGAAAACTAGATCGAACAATTATTTGTATTAATTTTACGGGTGATATACTAAATTGTTCGAAGATGGAAACTTCTCTCATTGTCAGGAAAAGGCGAGATCGTTCAAACTTCGCAATTACTTGGGTTATTAATTCCTGCTCAGGAAATTTGCCAAATGCTCGATATTTTCCGAACGATAAATTCTTTTTTTAATCACACAGATACGCTCTTAGGCAAAAAGCAATCGGCATTTCGAGTGTTCCGGCGGAAGTATCTCGAAGCCAGGAGTGAGTGAACTTTGCCTCGAGGGGTTGCGAGAAAAAAATGTTCCTGCTCATTTTAGGGTTGCGCTCGCAGAATTTACATCGTTCTTTTTCGCTCTGGATTTTTTGTTTTGTTTTCGTTACTTTTTCCTCGTCGCTTTTCCGTACGAGTTTCCCGGGACTAATGCATCCCCCGGTCATATCACATACTAAAGGGAGGTACAGGGGTTGGAAAGAGAGAGAGGGAGAGAGAAAATGAGAGAAAATTCTCTCATTTCTCCGACTAGATAATGCCACGGTGTCCGCCTCATAATATAAAACCTCGATCTTTGAGATAACGACAAAGGTCGACGCGCCACCGTAAAAATGCTTTACATTCACAATAAAAGAAACGTTAATCACGAGGCCACCTGGGAGTAAAAAAAGATAAAGAGAGCAAATAAAAGAAACAAAAAAAGAAAAAGAAAAATACGTACGTACTCTCGTGCGTTATTTCCAGCCCAACTACCGTCGAGGCACGACGCGAGACACTTTTACGGGGCGTTCTCGACGCCACGTATCGTCAAATGTGCTTTACATTATGATCTACACTCGGCTCTTTCCTAGCGAACGAACGACTCGTATGTAAACGGCCGTTCTCGTTTATCACGAGGGAGTCAAACATGCGAACACGTTTTACGTTTAACATTCGCTCGTTGATATTCGCGCGGAGAGCACTTTAGAAGTGATAATTATAATGTACACACTTTTCTTTTCGATCTGTGACCGTGTTGAGAATACCCGAGTTTCCAATTTGTTTGAAAAATTTCTAATTTAAAACTAGAAAATAAAATAAAGGATACGTAAAATTTGTATTTCGAACAAATTTCATATTTTTAGTTGTTTGACTTTGAAATTCTTCAAATTTCAGTCTTTGTCGTATTTTTAATTGATTCTAATTATATACAAATTATGTACAAATTAATCATTTTTCGTATTTCGAAATTTCCAGCGTAAAAAATATTTTATCTAAATAAAGATCGATCGAAATTGAATTTAAAAAAAAGTGGAAAACAAATTTATCGCTGCTCGATGTTTTCGATTCATTTCATAATCGTATCAGCATACGAACCGATCGAACGAAAAATCTATATTGAATCGAACAAAAGTGCTGTCGCGGTGATTCGTAGCAATTTCCGAAAAAAAGAAAAAATTTGGCACTCCCGGGTCGTTTTTTTCCACGAGCTTTTCGTTCCTCGGGCTATGTAAACCACGCGATTTATGGTAATCCGAGAAGTCGCTCTAGGGTTTCGGGCCTCTTCCTCGGTGAAGAGCGCTCGTATAAAGAACACGACGAGGCTCTCGCTCGCGGTATTCGGAGAAGATGGAAAAATCTATCGATAAAAGCTTTCCAACACTCGCGTATACTCGCGGGTGCCACGTACGAACGTACGTCGGGCCTGTTACGAGCGAGATATTCTTTTCCCCATTCTGCAAAAACAAAAAACAAAAAAATATTGAAAATAAAAATACGAAAAAAACAACATCGCGGAGATGGAAAGGAACGAGAGAAAGAGAGAAATAGCGAGACCCCGAGTCACGTAATATTCTCGACGTAACGCCCTCGGTAATTTCACCCCTCTTTCTCTGGCCGTTGGCCAATCGTTACAGAAACACGAAACGTTATACTTGCGTAAAGGGGAGGGTCGAGAAGAAATGTTAAGAATTCGGCGAAATGGAAAAGGGGCCAAGTGAAGAAGACGTACAAAAATTATGGTCCTCGTATTAAACAAAAAAATATATACATATATATTTTATCGTTCATTTTGTCATATATATATATATAGAGGTATAGACTCACCCTTATCGTCCTCTCGAGTACCGCAACTTCTCTCGATCGTGCGGCTAAGACAGTACCAATATTTTTAGCGATTAAGGACACGAAAATAAAGGAAGCAAAATTGAATTGCCACTGTTCCTCCCATCGTATCCCGACTGGAGAACGCTTTACTCGCGTCTACCCCCGTATAACCCAGGGAGAACCGGGTGATTTCCGTCGGCCGCAGTTTCCGTTGGCTCGACGCCAGATAATATTGTTATATGTCTGTGTGTGTGCGTGGACTGTGGACTAATGCCAGGAACTATGGACCGGTGAGCCAAAATGTAGCAAAGAATTTTTGTAAAAATGCACGCGTTGCATTATTTGTCTTCTTTTTTGCTGAGCGGAAGATACGGCGAAGATACTGGGAATGTTGACTCGGTGCCGATTTTGAAGAAAAAAAAAATTGGGGTCATAATTTTAAAATGTAAAATTTCTGAATTTTTTTTATTTTTAAGACTTGTTTCGATTTTTATCGAAACGTTCTTGTTCTTCTAAATTATTTCGAACACCTGAATTATTCGCTCATAGTTCTTATCACTCTGATACCCAATATCGAGTTAAATTTCATCCGTCTATGACAATTTTCGAAAAAATTTCACGCGAATAAAATCGAATTTAGAAATTTGCTGTTGAGCTGAAATTTCATCCGAACGTGTCGTTATCGTCAGTGAACGAGCGGGCGATGTACCAATGCCATTTACCACCTCGTTGAGTCTCGCCGTTCTACGCGTTACAAAGTGGTCCATATTGCCCCACCTCGGCCAAAGTATCGCAAATCGAGGCCTCGGCAGGGCGTTCGATCGCATCGTCGCACTGCATTCTCCCTCGTGAACGAGGAGTATGAGAACCCTCGAAAACGTCGGGAGAAACTGCCGTCGAAAGTGCCAACCGATAAATATCGAAACACTTAGAGCTTCTGTTTTGTTAGTGGCTCTATTTCCACGCGCCTATCGTTCTTCTCGTTGCCCCCTTTTCCTCCACCCTTCGACGTTTCGGCACGTTGCGTTGTTTTTTTTTTCATTTATTGACCGCATCCTCGATATCACAATTTATCAAATCTCAATTTATAAAATCGAATATCGTTCTTACTTATCGATTCTCGAGTCGAAACGATCTTTTTTTATCCCAATTTAAAAATATTACACGAAAAAGATATATAGGAAAATTTGTATTCATTCACGACTGTTTTTCTTTTTCTTTTCATCGATTTCGATTATAATTTAGCGAAACGTCGAAGTAATAATCTCATGGCCCAAGGGCTGCAGCGAGTCCATAGAGATGCACTTAGGGATGAACTTCGAACCTATACCCAGCTCCCTCTTTCGTTTTACCCTCCTTCATCGCACTGCCTTGTTTTCCATCTCGAACAACTTTCCTATACGGACATAATACGTTGTTTCCTATAAACACGAAGTTCACCACCCGATAGTTCGATCAGACTCGGTTTATACGTGTTCGATATATATATATATATATATATATATATATCGAATAGTATACACCATAAGCCTCGTTGAAGTCCAGATTGTGACTTACGAAGTGCCCATAAGCATAACATCTCAGCTCTAACGACTCTAACTTGTATAAAACAAGAATAAAATACAATCGATCTTTTTCAAAATTTCTCCAAAATCTCAAGAATTTCTCCAATCGTCCTATTTTCTTTGCCGAGCTAACGACAAGCACGAGATCGAGAAACTTACCCTCGGGTGAATTTTTAAACGTTCGCATATATTACTCGCCGACGCTGTATGACCCGAAGTGGCCACCTGCGGTATCGGGGTTGTTGGGCGAAAGGACAGGGGGTTGGTAACGTTATAGGAGTCACACGGTGTAGAGGGTTGAGGGTTACGGATATCCTATTATCCATTAACACCGTGCGCCACGCGACACCGCGACAACGTGAGAGCAAGCGAGAGAGAGAGAGAGAGAGAGAGAGAGAGGGTAGGTTTCTCCCAACAATAGCATTGCCCGGTCACCAACCCCGACGAAGATAGAGACTCCCGTGAGTTTCGATGACGACTAAGAGATAGCGAATAACCAGAAGCGTCCGTTAACCGTGAGTACAAGACAGAGTCAAGTGCGCTTGCTCCCTCGAGAACTCACCGTTTTATCGATTTTCCCCGATTGCTTCGCGTAGTTTCATATTTAATTTTCGGATATTTCGGTGCAAATTCCAACTGACATGACGCGATCGATCCGCGATAATCCTACCCCCAGCTTCTCTCCTCCTCTATCTCACGTCCCGTTCACATTTTATTCAGCAGTCTGTCCGGACGATCTGGTCTCCGTACTACCCCTATTTATGTGACACGGTGTGTGCGAGCCACGAGAATTTCCACCCCTCGCGCGTCTACGTCTCTCTTCGACGAGAGAATATGTGGGCGAAATGAAAATGTGTCGCACACTACCAGCATATTTGCCAATGTGTGCAATCTTCGTATTGGACACACATCTACACGCATGCGCACACAGACATGTAAAATTAACACAGAAATTTATATACGTTCGTATGTTAATTCTTGTATGTATAAACACATAGTTCACTTATGTGTGTGTGTGTGTGTGTGTGTGTGTGTGTGTGAGTGTATTTGCGCACTGTCCCTGCCACTTGGGTTACTCTCTAAATTAGTCAGAATTCAGACGTTCTCGGTGCACAGTCGCACAATCACATGTATATAGTCCAAATCGTACATGTGTGTGTATCTACGTGTGAGTGTGTATATATATATGACAGAGGTAAGCATACTCATCCTCGCGGCCCGCGGGCACTGAATAACCAATGTGTTTAATGGAAATTCAATTAACCCGGTCGAGAAACCCGCGGTTCGACGCCCCCGCGCGGTTACTATCTATTTCGATTCTGTCAGTCTCTATCTATCTCGTATATAATACAACGCTCGCGCGACTCTATAGATATTCGGCTAGTAGTCTATGCCGTGATGCCGACGACTTTCGTTCTCCTGCTATCCCGTATTTATACGGGACAAAAACCGTGCGCTTCGTGTTTAATTTTAATTTTTTTTTTTTTTTGTTTTCTTTTTTTCATTAGTTCGAGCGTCGGAGAACGAGAGATCGATCCTCGATGACTGACCCTGGGTTTTTTATTTCGACGATTTCGAAGAATTCTTATTACAGTAAAAAAAAATTGTTTTTACTAGAAAAATATGTTTATTTAATGAATTAATCGTTTTTGTAAATTGTGCGTAAGATTGTTTTTATAAGGATAGCGAAATATATGTTGATAGGGGGAAATGACGATTGACGCAAAAATCAGGAAACAAGAATTCGTTTAAGAAATTAACTGAAGAGAATTTTTTGAAAAATCATTTCACGATTTTTCGACCGTAATCGTTCTTATCCCGGCGTGACCGCGGAACGCACCGTGTGCGTTTCGTAACTGGGTGTGTTCCAATGATTCATCGAAGTGTACCACACGGTAATAGTCACCAAGCCTGGTGGTCAATTTGCTGGACGAGATGACCGGCGCCGGACACAGCGAAAGAGAAAGAGAGAGAGAGTGAGGGAGAGAGAGAGAAAGTTGGAAAATGAGGCGTGGTAGCAACAGCACACGGCGCTATTCCTGCTCCATGGGTATTATGCGGTTTTGAGCTTTTGAGGTGTTAATCAACGTCACGCACATTTGACGGGCTCTCGTCCCGTGTACCACTCTAAACCTACGCGTGCTCCATGGCAGTTGCGTGTGCAAATAATGACCCGGTAAACGTCGTTTAAATCCTCGAAAATAAAATCGCGCATTCTATAGTGAGAATTACCGAGAGAAAAGAGACTTCAAACTTCAAACTTATCTCTTAATTTTTAGAATTTTTGTTCACATTGCGTATTTTCACATAAAAAAATTAAAATTCTTTCAAATTTGTTATTTTAATTAAATTAAATTTGTGTCTTATTTTAGATATATTATTTGTCTCGATATTTGTTCAATTGAATGGATTCATGGTAGACATTTCTCGTTTTCCTGTAATTTTAGCAATGTGGAAAACATTTATAAATTCGAAATTTTTAAATCGTCTTGACACTCTTCTCCGACTTCATTGGCTGCTGAATCCTGCTTTTCATAACAAGTACATATATATACATAATATAAAAAGAATGCGTTTCAAAGGATATGTGGAATTTTGCAATGCTCGTAGCAAACCCCAGTGGTTTACTTCTCTCCTCGCAATTCGAGCCAGAAGCTTACGCGAAAAGATTCTCGAAAAATCTTGAAAATGGGATAGCTTCGAGTCCTTTAGGATGCGCCGAACGATCCGTTGAGTGTGTTGGAGGCAAAAGTGCTGCGTCGAACGACGAGAAACGGAGGGAATAACGAAACGAGAGTCCAAAACGTGTTTTTATTCTCGATCTCTTTATTTTGTTCCCTCGCTATTCTCGCGTTTTTCAAACCAAAAAATCAAAAAATTATTCGCGAATAAACAATGATATAAGAAACGATCTTGATTATTAACGCATTATTAATGATTATGAATGATTAATCTGAATATCGTTATCAAAAAACGACAATAATGTATAAAACAATAAAATAAACATATATATATATATGTGTGTGTGTGTGTTTTAAAGAGCTCTCGAATAACATCGTTAATGAATCGCGCAAATGCTTTTGCTGCGGACACAGCCGTGGCTCTTCGAGTTGTCAGTCACAATGACAATTTAATTGCATCCAACGTCCAATCAGTGGAAAATCTCTCTCTCACGTCGCGCCATTTAGCGCCCCCCCCCCCTCTCCTCTCGCTCGTTGAGAGCCAAATGGCAGGAAAAAGATAAATGCGAAAGACGAAAAAAAAAAAAAAACGAAGCAAAAACCCGACCTGTCTTTTGCGCGAGCTGATATCGCACGAAAGGTAGAATCGTTCGAGGGTTACAATGGTCTGAAAAGTTGAAAATATCACTCCTCGAGCCACTCGATGGAAAGCTCGATGGAAGGGCCGCGCTGGGATGAGATATGATAATCGATAACCTCCGATAATTGACTGTGAACGATAGCCGAGCGATAATTGCATATCGGTGGTGGATTTAACGAGCCGCTCGTTCGGTTATAACTTAATCACACGGGCGGGTTGCCCGTCGTTATATCGGCACGATCGGGGTGTAGGAAGGGGTCGCGAGCCAACGAGCGTATTGGAACGAAGGGAAAACACGGCAAAGTGTACAAATACGCGAGCTTACGCGCCCGATGACGGGACCAAATCAGGGAATTGATGAGTACCCGATAGGGACGAACATACGCGTTACTCGTAAATTTTCCGTGACCGCACTTCCGGTGTCTCGCGGTTAATAATCATTCGTCATCGTTAAGCCGGTTTTTGGTCACGACGAGAAGAACGAAATACGAATTTACGGAAATTTCGATGGTAAAATTTTTGATAATTTGTGTATGACGAAAAGGTTGTTTATTCGAGGAGGGTGGAGAAAGATTTTTAGGTTATACGTTATACGCGTGAAAATTGTATTTTACACGCTTTTTATGCAGATAATAATTTTTTATGCACGAGATAAATTTCAGATGAGAATCAGCGTCATATCCTGCGCGACGCAGGAGGGAGGACGCTGCGACGATAGTCTTTTCGTTATTCGCAACTTGATTTACTATTTTACTCACGAGCTTGCTCACTGCCTTTTTTTTACTAGCGAAACGAAAATAAAAGAGTTTTAAACTATAGGTTAAACATCCAATGATTCCGTGTGCTGCGCAGGCTCGTCGTGGCAACGATGCGCAATCGACCGAATCCGTACTTCTGCGCATGTCGCGGACGCCTTCACTGCGCACGCGCAGCCGCGATGTCTACCATGCGCAAACGACTTTTGCGCATGGTAGACGTTTCTTTTCACTCATTTGACATGCTTTTTTGCATAACATACAAAAATTCTATAACGAAAACGACGAAACACTAGATTTCAAGGCGATATACTCTTTAAGCCTCGCTGCTCCACTGACCTTTTGCTCATCGAGCGAAAACAAAGGACGGGACAAAAGGCCACGTATCTGCGACGCTACGTACCCGAGAGACGCGACATCCTTTAATACTCGAAGAAGTTTTCGCGAACTAACGAAGCTTTTTGCTGTCGCAATGCACCGACGACGAGCTGTACAGAAAGACCGATCGATAATGTTGTCCATCCCTTCTCTTGTCTCGCGAGCGAGTACGTGCTTAACCTATCTCAACGCGCTCGCTCTTTTACTCGATCCGCCAAGCGTCCAAATTCTCTTGCCGATCCACACACGCGAACACCTTAAAATACGAGTCGACGGTAAATACGAAGAGTTTTGTTCATTAATTATAATCTCGTACTTACCCAAAAGCCGCGATGTTTAATAAATGAAGATTTCCCGAACGAACGTTGAACCTTTTACCGTCACGTGACGCGAACGATCGACTGTCGACTAAAAGCTCGTTAATCGCTCGGCCTACCGGGCTTTTTCCGGAAGATCGCGATGAACTGGAGAGGGCTTTGTTACTCCATCTTAGTCGCACGAACCATGGTCTTCTTTTCGTCGACCCGATCGTGCTCTAATACAATGTCAAGGCAAGGACAATGTAAGGCCGCTGTTATTCTTCGGCAATAAGACACGCGCAGACGATCTTACTCGATCTTATATCGTTAAATATCATGAATTTGTGACTAATGCGAAGAATTTTTAGAAATAATTATCACTAATTGTAAAATAATAAAAATTGCAATTTATTTTTAAATGTGAAAATGATTAAATTATATATATTTTTATTTGGTTATTTTTTTTAGCTAAACGATAAATATCGTTTTATAATTAATGTAATTTGAGACAGATTTTTCATCGAAGTATCATCGTTTGTATGAGGGAACAAGATTTTTCGTTGGAAAGAAAATGGCAATGTTTGAATTTCGTCGAAAGCAAGATCTGGTTAAATAAAAGATTTGTGCACTGGTCGATCGATTGGAGGGACGTGAACATTTTTCGCGAAGGATTTCAACCCGCGATTTTTCAGGATCGACTTCGCGTTCCATCTCCGATGGTCGCTCTCAATCACTGAATATATTCATCCAATTTATCGACGAGAATATTCGATAATCTAATTAAGTTTCCGGTAATACGTCAATCGTAGTTCGACCCTCGTCGGCGGAAAAGCGACTTTCATTTCGGACAATGAACGAAAAAAAAAATTGCAAAAAGAGAAAAAGAAGAAAAAAACAAGATCTCACATTTGCAACCTCAAATCGACGATTACGAGACGAACGATTACGGTTCGTTGAACCCGACAAAAGTCTATTTTTGTTGAAAAAGTTGGTTTCTCATTTTTTTTTTTTTTTTTTTTCGTCCACGTTATATCGACAAATCTGTCGATTTTACGGTGG